>OZ010693.1:12977937-13207521 GCA_963932265.1 Thymelicus lineola | reverse complement strand
TAAACATAACCTCACTACACAAAGTCGTTTTGAAGTTTAACATTTACTTACAAACATAATATTTTAATAAAATTAAATTTTAAGGACTTCTTGTTCATTCAAATGTATGATAGCATAAACTTCTTAATTTATTTAGCAAAATAATTATGCATAATTATCAACATTGTTGTAAATACTACAACTCGAAATATAAAACAATTAACATAATTATTACTGTAACTTGGAAAATTATTTGTGTTATCATACTTTATAACCGATAAACCCAGGGTGAGAGAAAATTTTGCCAGTGTGTTTTACTGATTAATTAATTTATTTTGTGATTATTTGCAATATACCCTTTTATTGATTATGTTCTTGTTGGAACGAAGTTCCTTATCGCGCGTTGTGAAAGGGGGCTAGACGAAAAATTACGACACTTTTTGATTTTACGAATGACGACACTTTTTTTGAAGTGATTCAGTGAGTTTTACAGAGATGGCACTGTACTGTACGAGTTTCTGAATCACGCTAGCGTGATCACGCTACTAGCGTGATTCAGAAAGTTGTACAGCGCCATCTCTGTAAAACTTTCTGAATCACTTCAAAAAACAATACTTAAATCGAAAGGAACTTCGTTCCATCCGGGTGTCCCTTGACACCTCTCATGTTTTAAATATAAGTAAATGGCGAATGAAGAAATTCTCGACCCGACAAGTCTCGACTTCTGTTATACTTCGTATCATTACCATTTTCAATTATGTATTACGTACAGAAATATACTCAATTAATTAGTCGTTTTGCTGGTAAGAGTGCAGTCAGTCAAATATGAAATTTTATAACCAATTTCAAAGTAAATATTCTGATATATTAGGCTCTAGAATTTCAATTTCTTAATATTTACCACCTATTAGGTACTACCTGCACTAAAGATTCCAATTTCTTAAAGGAATAATGAGAAAATATGGAGTGTTGGAATGTGACCCGAAAGAAGTATTTACAGTAATGTTATGTTTTTTTCAATTCTTGTCACTTTAAACCTTAAATTGAGCACAGGTCTCTCCTCTTGAGGTCTAGTGCCGTGCCACGCTGCTTCAGTGTGGATTGGTAGAGGGATTAGAGGTCAACCCAAGTGTTTACATGCCGCCCGTATGACTCAAACATGACTTAATGATTGTTATCTCATTTAGGAATTTAAAAAAATATTGAAGGAATCACTAAGTCCAAACTCAAGTCGTACATTAATTTACTCACTCAACTCATTTAACTCAAATGTTGTGAGAGGAGACTCAAATGTTGTTAGAGCACTTAGGGACAGTAATGAAAGAATTCACTGAATTTTAAACATTACCCAAAGCCAACATACGGAAATGGCGCATTTAGGGTTAACAATTTATTTTGGCTACTGAGAAACCGCTATTTATCAGCCACCAGAATATTTATTTAAAGAGGTTTTACAGCATATATTCTGAAACGCAGTTAACGTATTTTTTATAATGAGTAAGAAAAAAATTACGATAAATAAAAATTGCAGAGTGTAATTTAAAAATTACACCGATTTCTTTATTCTAAAATAAAGAAACATATTATGAGTTTAAAATCAATAATGTTGTTGTCAATTCATAAACTCCTTTTTCACACAAGTCACAAGAAGCATTAAATAAAGATGACGAAACTTAAAATTTAGCACATTAATGTTGTTCAAAGATATTTTAATTAAGGATCATTAATATTTATACTTCAATTGTATATAAGACTCTTCTTTAATTGACTCGTACTTAACTATATTATACTCTAAACAACTTTAACTGTGACATTTAACACTGAAAGAAATAGAAAAATATCACCTGGACACTTCCTTATTTAAATTTACGTAAAGATTTTTTTATTTTTTATTTTAGTAATTTATTATTAAATTGTTGAAGCATTAAAACAATGCTTTTTTGAAATTCCAGTTCATTTGAGTTTTATTATAATAATTTAGTTTCGGGATAATTATTTTATTATATTTTGGTACTGTAATAGTATAGAAATTTGACGTCAATTGAAATGATTTTTATCATACTTTTTTGTAGTAATTAATAAAAAAAAATCTAACAAAACTGCTATTTCTGTTTCACATACATAAAAAGTTTTTATAACAATAAAAACACATTTCAATTCAAAAGCTTTCAAAGTTTAACTTTAAAGGTGTGATGACGAACGCGGTACTTGTCAATTTAAAAAAAAATCGTAACCCTTTTAATTAATTACGTCACATTTTTTTAAAACTTCGATATATTTCCGTCTAATAATAAATTTAAAAATTTTTAACAACAAAAAAACACAAAAATTATCACTTATAACTTCACTTCAAGAGCTTTGACTAATATGAACTTTTAGGGTAAAAAAGTACTTACCTGGCGTGTGAAGTTGCAGAGGCTTCGACGGCGGCTAGTGCGGACAGCGGCAACAAGTGTTGTGCCGGCGCCCGCCCAAGCCTTCTCTTATATACCGCTGGGCGGGAGCCGCCCTACGCCGCCCACCTAATCATAGCGGCAATGCTGCCACTAACACAGTTTGCATTCCCATCTGACAAATCAAAATTAAACCTGGAATTAATTTGATAAGAGTATTTTTGGGTACCTGTTCACTGAAAAGAAAAATGGTCTGAATTTCACTTGGGAAAAAGTAAAAAAAACATTGATAGAGGATGAAAATAATTATGTAAGAAGGAGTACAAAATACGTCATTTTATGATGCCAAGTGCTATTGGAGGCTAGACTGAATTATTCGCAAAATTCCCATAATGACAGATTCTCATAAAGATAAATGGTCATAATTACATAGCACACGAAACTGGAAAATGTATTTACCGTATTAACCACAGACATAGATAGTGTATTAACTCATTCTATGATCTATCTTTAATGCTCTATCCTCGTGGTATATAGTAGGTATAAAATAGATTACATCTTATATTGCCTGTTTGGCGGTATAGTTTATTACTCGTATATGCCTATCTACCCCATGTCTCCTAGTGACAGGTCCCAATCCATCAAGCCTCAATCTTCGGTTAGTCACCTTGCAACTGTCAATAAATCATATTGTTATTATTAATTCTACTAATACTATAAATGTTATTTTGTTTTTGTTTTTTTTTTATTATTATTAAAAAGTTTTAATATTTTTTTTATCATATTATATTTCTTTCTATTCTATATTATCTGGTGACTTTACACACGCCGATTCCCTCTGTGTTTTTCTTACTTACATATGTATCCTTCTTAAAGGTTGCCTGGAAGAAATCGCTATGTAGCGATAAGGCGCCTGTTGTTTTGTACTTCCATCTTAACTGTTTTTCCTGTACGATTGTATATTATGTGGTGTGCAAACAATAAATATATTATATAATAAATAGTTATCTATCTATCAAAATGTAAGATTTTGTGAGATTGTATTGTATGAATTTTTGTCCACTGTTCACTTAGAAACTAATCAACGGATTTTAATGTAATGAAGCGCACAGTTCGACCATGATCTAGAGTAATATAAAGGGTAATTATTATCTTGGAAAACACGAGAGAAGCCACAGGAAAAGCGCTAGTAAATGATATTGTAGAGTTCACTAGCTGATATTCCCGCGACTTCGTCCGGTTGTATTTAACAAAATGATCCTATTTTTTTCTAAAACTATTTTTTTTCCAAAATAAAAGTAGCCTAAGTTACTCCTTGTTACATCAGATTTCTGCCAATGAAAGTCCCGTCAAAATCAGTCCAGCCATTTCAGAGATTAGCCGAAACAAACAGATAGACAGACAGACAAAAATGGTAAAAAATGATGTTTTGGTATATGTACCGTGTATACATCCAAATGCACTTAGTAAAAAGCGGTAGTATTTTCTATAAAAGCGTGTGTTTTAAATTTTTTTAGACTATTATTTATATTTATTTGTATAGATTAGTATTGCTTTACGTAAATGAAATTAAATGAAATGTAAATACTTTATTGCACTCATAAAGTGCCATTTTATGTACTATCTTTACTGCTGACATCTTCATCTGACATTTTGCACATCGATGATAAATGTTGCACCTGCCATCACGATGTACAACTCTCAGATGAAATAACAAAGGGTGCAACTGTAAATTTTATCGGAAGAATGAGCACGATTCTAAAGAAGAATCGCCCCGTCCACCGCATACCACCTGATTTGTAGCAGAATCGCCCTTTTATTCACAGTCATGTGTTTTCAGAATTACATAGTGTGTACATACTCGTATGCACATTCTAGAGGTAATGATTATATTACACAATGCATTAAGTCCGCCCATTTAAATTTTTTGTAGGTTTAAGTACAATAATTAGTAAATAAATATATAAACTTTATATGTTTAGATTATGAAATGTTAATTATCAAACTATACAAAAAATTTGCGTTGGCAGTCTATGGCTTACAAACAATAAAGTCAATTAATAAAAAAATAAATGAACTTATACCCGTAGATAGGTCTATGTCTTGTGTGCCCGTAGTTCCATCGTAATTGAATGCGTACTATTCAACACTTTTGAAATAAGAGTTTTTAATTTAAATATTTGACTTCAAAGTGCTAATTTTGGTTAGAGTCAAGTGTCGTCGTCTCCCGAAGGTTAAACGGTTGGAGTTGGACAAGTTAATTAATTCTCAAAAATAGGTTATACTATTACGATGAATTTACAATGAAAACTATCACGGCTATGTTAGCTTATGTAGTTAATGAGTAATAGTCTTAACTTATAACTTACTAACATACTTCGGAACCCTACAATGCGTGTGGCCTGACACGCACTTGCCCGGTTTTTTCAGAACCTTTTTTAAGAATAATGGAGGCATGTAGAAGTCTGATTTTTGGTATAGTTTAAGTTTATTTGGAGAAGAAGTGCAGTGTAAAATTACATTTATTAAAGAAAATAGAACATTGAAAAATGTCATTGTGAAGTAACTTTTTACAGATTGAATTACGGTCGAATTTCGACTGAAGTACAGGACTCTAGTTGTTATTAATAATATAATGTTTTTTCCAAACAATATGTAGACGGGATTTTTTAATTTACTTTTATATTTATTTGTGAACAAAAATTAATTTTAATTTTTCATTTTAGATATAGATAATATTAATATACCTACTTCAACACGAATTAGAAATACTCCAACACAGTACGTAACACGGTCCCATGGGTCTCTAACTCATACCCAGAAGTTTAATTATGATATAGTTATGTAATGGTTACATAGTTAAATTAGAAATCTAATCGAAAAAAAATCTGAAAAGGAGGTCAAGAAAGAAACATCAATTTCCTCACAAAATTTGTAATCAAAGAATTCGTTGGAATTTGAATACACTATTCAATATTTCAATATAGTCAGAAAATGCATGCTGATTATTTTTTTATTTCGCGTCGACAACAAGTTTTAAGCTTTATTAAACAACGCTTCCCATTATGATACCCCAAAGCCTTCCACAGTGGTTAGAAAATAGAACCTCCCGGGCGTGGCACAAATTTTGTTCGCAATGTCTATTCTAGTACTTTAATACATTACACTTCAATGTCCACAGTAGACTTAATAAAATTGCAATTTTATGCAAAATTATAATTTTGAAAGAAGGCTACAAAGACCAGAACGGTGAAAATTAGCTAAAAGCTTTTCACTTTTCCTTATCCTTCTTATTGAATTATCTACAATTAAATTAGAATAGAAAATTAAAATCATCTCCATTTGCGCAATGTCATTTGAATTATAAATCATGTTTTAATTAAGCTAAGAATGTTTACGTCATGACTGTTTTGTTGATTGTCTATTTCATGACTTAGAATCGATTTTTTAAAAACTAGGCAAAAGTTTCTTACGAACCATTTCTATAGGCTGTAGGGTTGCATGGGTAGATCTCATGAAAATAAAACCTGTCAATTCCATCGCTACCAAACTTAAGGTTCACCAACAGAGCTAATCTGAAGAACGTCTAAAAATTTCTTCAAAATCGGTCCTTTAGTTTTGGATCCCATAGGGAATATAATTATACATATCCATATACATTGATATAATCCTAGTCATATTTGCAAATAACAACCCGGATCCCTTTGCTCAGGGGTCACAACTAAACGTTTCGCCACAGGACTCTTATCATCAAACATAATTTCTATACTTATTTTAATAACGTTCCTATCATTACATCGGAAGACGGCAGATTCCTTCGGGATTACGAAAGTTATCGCAATGAAAAAACAGGTCGGTCTGAATAGCTCTGTATAAGAACGTCCGTAGACAATACCGACTATGGGGAGACGTTGTGCAAACAAAAGGGAATATGATTGGAGATACGCGTGGCGCCCACGACGCAAACATTGCCGGTGAAGTATCGAGTTTACTGGAGAACTCACAGTCAATAGTATTCGATGATGATTAGTATTATGTCGTGTCTAAAAGGCAATGAGATCATCTGTAAAATAAGAGGTAGATATGCTAAGAGCGCGGAATTGAGTGTCTAATGGCCGGTTTCTGAAGTCTCCAGTTAAACGATCAACAGCTATTGAATCAATAAAGTTAAACTTAAGTTATATATTCGATAACTGTCACTGGGTTTCTGAGCACTCAAGGAGCCTTTCAATAACTATGAATCCAATAACGAGTATCTAAAACTGCTACTAGATGGCTCTCTTCAAAAGATAATGAAAAGATAAGTTTCAAAATAGATATTATCATTTTATTTTGTCGTTTTGACTAATTGTATATGTTTTTTGGTAGTAAATATGTAAAAAATATTGTAATTTGGTATTTATTTGCGTCTGTTCATCATAGTCAAATATCAACAATACAATTTAAAAACGTCAATTTAACGTTTATTTTGGTTGCCATTGGTTACCATTGGTTACTATGGTAACATAGTATTTGAGAATAACACCTCTGTCATCCATTGTCAATCTAGAAAAAATTGTTGATTTCTTGCAAATAATTATATTTGTATTTTCAATAATCTGAGGTCCTTGAGGCTATCCATATACCTACAGCACACACAAATGACCTCAAAATTGTTGTAACTTGTAATTTGTCATATTCTGTCCACGAAATGTTAAAATGAAACGTCAAATAAACTTATGGAACCGATAAACAGCCATCTATGGTTAGATAAGTTAATCTTAGTTTAAACGGAGTTTATCTATTATCGCAGTGCTCAGAAACGCTTTTTCGGAAGTTATCGACCCGTTAGCGTTTTTGAATAGATAAACTCTCGATAAAAAGACCTCAGAAACCGGGCATTCTGCTTCATGTAATAACTTCAGTCAGACACGTCGATATAAGAACATGAACGAACACAGAACGTTATGATACAAAAACATGACACGTCCGTAGGAAATTATCGCTATATAGATATATTTTTCGGGACAAAAAAACGATAGACGAAGACGCTAGACGATATTAGAGGATTATTAACACGGAAAACGCGAGTACAGCCGCGGGCAGAAGATCGCTATTATTATAAAGACAAGTCGCACGCTTAGTGGATAAAGGCATAAGATGAAAATTGCAATTTTACAGGAGAGCAATAAATTGTTAAAATATCAGTAAATAGTCAAAGGAATTTACATTACGATTTCTTGCATAAAACCATAAAGATTAATGATGAAAATTGAAAAAAAATTGAGCATATGCAGCTTTGGTCCCTATCAGTGGCGGCCTTAGGGGGTGGCGAACGGGGCAACCGCCCGGGGCCTCGCGCTTGCAGGGGCCTCGCGCTATCATCCGAGTTAAAAAAAACTTTATATAGCAAAACAAAAATATAATTGCATAACAGAACTACGAACGGAATACTATGATATAGTCTTCGATCAGGTGTATTATAGATCGATACAGTAAAATAAGAATAAAAATACATAACAATGTTTATTTTTTGTTATTTGTGTGTATATATAACAAAACGGAAACCTTTACAATATGCAGATATGTCGTACCTCTAATATTCATTTATATTATTTCTGGTTTTCTGTCGTGATCGTAATAGGTTTTTTGTGAATCTTACGTATTAAAATTAGCGTGTTTAATGTATGTGCGCATTAAAACTAATAAAATGATTATTTACGTGATCGTGATTCTGGAAGAAAATTTGAATCGGGCAGTTTGAAAAGAAAACTAGCTCTCAAAGGAAAAGAGTAAATTTATACGAGCGAGTTCAAGGTCAAATTAAAGGTGTTAAAAAAACTGAATAATTATTAATTACTACTGAAGCCTTGGGGCATCGCTCCCTAAACCTCAGTTTTAAATTTTATAATTATGCTAGTTTACAGTAATTTTTTCGCACTCAAAAGTGAATTTTCTTTTTTCTAGTGTTTATGAACGAATATTCATTATCGCCAGTTAAGATATTCATTCGCAAATACATAATTTCCCCGCTTGGCTGAGTATACATATATGTATAACCTACCTTTAAGAGTCGCCCATTTTTTTAATTATTAATCCGATTAATAATATAGAAAGAAAGAAAGAAAGAAACATTTATTTCGCCATGGAAAATAACATGGTACAAGGTTATAACAAAGGTGTAAGTGACATAATATACATATATTTAGTGGGTAGTTGGGTACCATGTAACCTGACGAAAAAGGACTACCCTCAGCCTGTGCCATGGAGCGGCTAGGAACCACGGCTGCTGGTTTACAGTGTAGTCCCCTTCTTCGTGAATATCTCAAAATAAAACAGCTTGAACATGTCCTACGTGAGTCCGCGTTTTAATATCTGAAAAATGTTGATCGGGAAACCTTTAAAAACCTAACACAGACTAAAAGTGACATATTGCAATCCAATCCTCATTAAATCCACGTGGCGTGCGGGGTTCGAAAAAGCACGTGCACATGCAGTAGCAATGTGGGCGAACATCACGGCTAGAGCATCGAAACTCGGTTCAATTTTGAAAACCCGGGTTTTCGGGTCTAAGAGTACTCAAAACCCGGGTAGACCGATTTTTCCAGCATTTCGATCTTTTTATTGTAATTTTTTAAAATACACTAATCTGCGTTTATATATCCATTTCCTACAATGAGTACATATTATAAATGATGAGGAAGAATTTAAATAAATGAAACAGTTCTTTACAAATTACAAAAACAGTTTTAATGTTTAAAAAAAGTGATAAAGATTTATTTTTTCTTCAGAATATCTTAAAACTTAGTAAGTAATCTCCATTCATCCATCAGCCCTTGGAGGTCCACTGCTGGACATAGGCCTCCCCTAACTTGCACCACTCTGACCGGTCCTGAGCCTTCTGAATTCAGCAGATGCACGCTGTCTTCTTCAGGTCGTCGGTCCATCTTGTCGGGGGGCGTCCTGTACTCCGTTTTCCGAGACGCGGGCGCCATTCGAGGACCTTTCTTCCCCAACAGTTATCGGTCAGCCCATTGCCACTTCAGCCGACTAATTCTTTGAGCTATGTCGGTTACAGTTGTTCGTCTACAGATCTCCTCGTTTTTGATGCGATCACGTAGAGAAATACCGAGCATAGCCCTCTCCATAGCCCGCTGCGCTACCCTGAGCTTGTGGATTAGGCCAATAGTAAAGCACCACGTCTCGGATCCGTATGTCATCACTGGCAACACACACTGCTCGAACACCTTCGACTTCAGGCACTGAGGTAGTGTTTTGGATGACAAGATATGACGCAGTTTCCCGAACGCAGCCCATCCGAGTTGGATCCTACGAGTGACTTCTTTCTCGAAGTTGGACTTACCCATCTGGATCACTTGTCCCAGGTATTATTACTGTATTCGTCTACAACTTCGACAGCAGCGCCGTCAACAACAACCGGTACGGTTGTTACACATGGACATTCGACATGATTTTCATCTTGTCCATGTTCATCTTCAGACCCACCCGTTGTGAGGCGCTGTTCAAGTCCCCGAGCATTGTACCTAGTTCCTCCTGGGATCCTGCCAGGATGACTATATCATAGGCATATCGCAGGTGTGTGATGTATTCGCCATTGATGTTAATGCCACGTCGTTTTCACTCCATCAGCTTGAACACATCTTCCAACGTAGCGGTGAACAGTTTTAGGGATATAACGTCCCCTTGCCTGACACCTCTCTGCAATTGGATGGGGTTCGTGGCTATGTCGTGTACTTTGATGGACATGGTGGCTGATGAGTACAAATACTTCAACACCTCGATATACCGGTAGTCGATCCGGCACCGCTGAAGAGAATTTAGTAGTACTTCCCAGGTCTCGATAGAATCAAACGCTTTCTCATAGTCCACATAGGCGACACATAACGGCAGATTATACTCCTCAGTCTTCTGTATAATCTGCCGCAGTGTGTGTATGTGGTTTATGGTGCTGTAGCCTTTCCGGAATCCTGCTTGTTCGAGAGGCTGGAAGTCGTCAAGCCTGCGTGCAATGCGATTTGTGAGCACCCTCGAAAACAGCTTATAAACGTGGCTCAGAAATGCGATTGGCTTGTAGTTCTTTAAAAGGGCTTTATCGCCCTTTTTGAAAAACAGAGTCACCACACTTCTGCTCCACGCTTCCGGGGTAGTTCCAGTATGAATGACGGTATCAAACAGTTTTTAGAGCGCCCGCGCCACTAGGAGGGGTTTCCCCCCAGCTCTTAGCAGCTTGGCGGTGATACCGTCATCTCCCGGTGCCTTGTTGTTTTTAAGCTGTTTGAGAGCCTCTCTTATCTCATACAGGCTGACGTCCGGGATATCCTCTGTGTAGTGTCAGGTTAATTTAGCTCTCTTGTCGCTCTCCTCACTTGAGAGGTGGAGCTTGAGAGGAGGTATGCAACCGTCCGTAGTATCTCTCAGTTTCTCTCAGAACTTCAGGTTTCGACGTAACTATGGTGCTGGACTCGGTCTTCAACCTCGTGAGCTGACTTTACCCAATAGACAGATCTCTGGCGAACACTTTGGAGCCCTGGTTTTGCTCTATTGTGTTTTTTACACGATTTGCGTTGTGTTTGCGCAAATCGCGTCGCCTGCACGTGGATATCTGTTCATTGAACCGTCGGTATTCCGCCATAGAGGTTGGAGACTGCACACATAGTTCTCGTCGATCTCTCATAAGACCGAGAGTTTGTTCTGAGAGAACTTGAGATCTACCACTGGGGTGGGTCTTGAAATACTTCGACCCTGCCTCGTGGACAGTTGCTACCATCCTGGTGTTAAACTCCTCCAACGACGTTCATGATTCTAGGCACGCAAAACGATTTTGGAGCTCAAGTTGAAAGTTTTCGGATCCCTGGATTTGGACAGGTGTTGGGCGAAGCATAGACTTCATCAGGCGTGACCGTTCCAGCTTCACGTCGATATTTAATGTGCCTCTTACAATACGGTGATCGCTTCCGGTTTTGAACCTGCTGATCCTGTGATCAGACATCATCACATGATCAACAGGCAGGCAGGAGACATAATTAAATATGTGCCGTTTGTCTGCCAGAATGAAGTCTATCTCGCTTTTTGTGAAACCATCAAGGCTTATCCAAGTCCACATGCGTTGAGGCTTCTTTCAGAAAAAGGAGTTCATCATAAAGAGATCTTCCTTCTCCAAAAAGTTAACCACCAAGTGTCCTCGGTGGTTCCATCGTCCAATTCCGAAGGGACTCACTTTCTTCTCGGCGCCATTTTGCGCGCCCAGTCTCTTGTGGCTTAAACTTAATAAATAACAAAAACAAAAGTATTAAAAAAAAAAACCGAAAAACCCGAGTTTTAAAAATCAAACCCGGGTTTTTTTGTAATCCTCAGAACCGGGAAAACCCGGGTTTTTTCGGTCCTGGTAAACCCGGGCTTGATGCCCTAATCACGGCATTAGGTACTCGTGGCGTTCACCCATGCTTGGAATGCACTGTCTGCTTTCTATCAGGTGATGGAGTCATTGTGGTTGGCCAAAATAAAATAAAAAACTCTCAGATCAAATCTAAACACACACATTTTACGGAACGGACAAGGGCCTCGCAAGGATCTGCCGCCCTGGGCCTCGCAATGACTAAGGCCGCCACTGGTCCCTATTTCCAATCATATTAATAACTAAAATGCAACGTAACACAACTTATGCTTTTTTTCCGCTCAGGGTGCAAAGTCAGCTAGGTAATTATGACAAAAAAAAATCTAGTAACACTTAAACACCGTTCTTGAACGTCTGTGTCCTCTACCCTTAGGTTGTCTGGAAGAAATCGCTATTACAGCGATAAGACCGCCTATTGTCTATATAGTCTTGTTGTATATAGTGTCTAATAATACTAAAATTGTAATATTTTATGTACTTCTAGTGTGCACAATAAAGAATATTGTATTGTATTGTAAACAATATCGACAATTGCTTTAAAGTAAATAGCAATCATAAAAAATCTAAACCTTGTTAACTTTACACTATGAGAAGTTTGAACTAATTAAAATAAAAAATAATGCGTAAAAGTGGTTGATCTGAGCCAAGCCTCTTTTGGGAGACGATGTCCACACGTAGAATTAAGAGCTCTAATTTAGAAAACTCCTCGAGACTACAGTTTTATTTGGAAAGTATGCAATTACATACGGTTTTATCCATCTTTGACAATTAATAGAGAATGTCGAGTATAGAATTCGTGTTGCAATGTTCAAATAAATTTTCTATACTTAGATTTGTTGTATTGGAATTGAGATCAGAAAAACCACGAAATTTTACTTTACATAACCATTTTAATATCTACGCTTTGTAAAACTAGTGAATACTTCTAAATTAAACATATTTTAAACCTTTAAACATATTTGAAAACCTTAACCTAACACAAAACAACCCAAGATTTATTATGCCCGGTGTCCGAAGGTCCAGGGTTCGTAACTAGGGTTATCAGATGGCAAGACTGAAATATTTGGACAAAACTTCAAAACGTCGGGATTTGTCGGGACTTTTTGGAAATAGCCGACAAACGAGCTAATGACGAAAAAAAACCGCTAGAGCGCGTGCGGCGGGACCAGGGCGGGCGCCGCGGCGGCAAACGCGTTCTGTAGAATCCAGTGAATTTTCGGGAAATTTTGTATTTTTTCGGGACTCTGGACTCCATGTGAAATGTCGTAACAATCCCGACGAATCCCGACCATCTGGCAACCCTATTCGTAACCGAGGCACACATTTATTTGACAGATGAATTTGATTAATTTTTGCTCCCGAGTCCTAGGCTGTTACTGGTGCATTAAATAAAATATTATAAATAAAATAAAATTTCCGTTTTAGATACTTGCTAACTGGTGCCTTCCTTCCGGACTAGTTTATTTTATCTTGACTTTACAAGACAATTTACACTTTTGCAGGATATCAAAGTGCCTTGAAATTTCTATATGTATTTTTATAAGGAGCATGACCTGATGTCTTGACCATGATTAGCTTCAGACTTAGGAATTCCATGTTAGTAGGTGGTAGCATCAGCTGTAATACATATGTAGGTATAAACCATAGCTCACGAATACCGTATATCTTCGAAAAAATAAACAGAAGCTCAATCAATTAAAACAAATTGACAGTGGGTATTATGCAGCTTATACAGTAACTTCACAATACGATCGATGGTTTCGCAAATGCAAATTGAATGCAGATAACTTACTCGTCATCCAATACATTTTAGACCGCAAACAACTAACGATTAGCGAGTGTTTAAGCGAGTATTTGGCTTCAACCCATAAATTGCCCACTACTGCAAGGGTCGCTGCTCTTGAGTAGGCCGAGAGCATACTCCACCACGCTACTCCAGTGCGGATTGGACCTTGAAATTTTTAAATGCAATGGTACTTACGACTATTTACAAACAGTACCTTTTAATAGGTATTATAAAAATACCAATCGTCAGTAACCGTTGCATTTTTAAAATGCTCTTTGAGTCCAAGTCAACAAAAAACGCATCAAAATTGGCCATTCTTCAGAAGCTGCGATGCCACAGAGAGACGCTAACACACCCACACAAATACATCCCAACACACAACTTTATAAAACCCCTTATATTCCTTCGGGGATTAAGAAATAACAAAACATTATCTGAATATCTGCTGTTCTACGTTAGTTTTAGTAGAGAAATTGCAACAAACTTTTGTATTCTAAATCCTTTTCTGTTCTACTATTTGTTTGCAGAATTTACTTCCACTCTGCATACGCTGCGGAACATTTCAGTATAAGACTGTTTTATACAAATCTACATGTTTAGTTTTAAAATATATCTGTTGATATGCTTAGATAAATGAATAGTCTATCGTTGTACGTAACGCGTTTCGGATAAAATAAATTTTCATAAAGTATATTTACTTTATGAACCTACCTACCTATATTTACCTACATATAGGTAAATATTTAGGTTAAGATAATAATAATCTATCAAGTATGCGTCCCCATCTCCGCATATATCTTAAGTAATACATTATTTTGTAATTATTATCTTCTATTCAAAGAGCGGGAATAGACATAGTAGTCACTATTTCTCATCTTATACAATTTATATATATTTTATCAACTAATTATTATTTAAAGTGATTTTTCTTGCACTAAACTATTTTAACCTTCCTGTGTAAAATCTGAATCTTGTCAACCATGTTGTATTAACACATCTTTAAATATAATAAAAAAATATTATAATGTATTCTCAGATTTTGTAGGGTATCCTCCCTCGATGTATTCTTTCCTCTTTTTAAAGGCAATTTGTTTCGAATTGACCGTTTTTTACCCGAATACGACGGAAAGGTTATTTATTGTTTCCGCATAACTTTTAAACTACAGATACTTATCATAATTCAACATTAATGTATCGTTAGAAGCGCCTTCCTCTTTATGAGCGATATGACTTCATATCAAAATTATATTCAAAGTCTTTATAGTAAGATTGATTTTTATTAAAGTCGCCCTATTGGGTTCAATATAAACAAGAAAAGGTAGATGGAACATACGCAACAAACTGCGTGCTCTATCTGCCTTTTATTCTATAATCTCAGGTATTAGGCATACATTTGTCCCCGTGTGGTGCCGGGTCCACTTTGTAGAATAGCACCACTCCTACTTCTTCCTGGGATGTCGTAAAAGGCGACTAATAGGATACTCCAGGAGACGGGCAGCAGCGTCTCCCTGCGGACTAAAAACATCTACTGCGGTCACCAACACGCACTGGCCAAGCGTGGTGACTACTGGCTACAACCCCCTTATGATAGCCACAACCAAGCCTCGGCCCCCAGTCCCCGGCAGCCCCGCTATTCCTAGTTACGGTAGCGGCTATGGTAACGGCGGGGCAGGGGGTGCTAAGAATCGCCGGCAGAGATCGGGCTACCAATCTAAAAAACGACTTCTGCACCTGGCAACATACAACACCAGGACACTGAGGACCGACGACAAGGTAAACGAGCTGGAAGAAGAGATAGACAAGTTAAACTGGAGTATTGTGGGTTTATCTGAAGTCCGAAGACAGGGAGAGGACACGATAATACTCAAATCCGGAAACTTGTTCTATCACCGGGAGGGCGAACATCAGTCCCAAGGTGGTGTCGGGTTTCTCGTTCACAAGTCCCTCGTCAACAGCATTGTGCAAGTTGGGAGCGTGTCGTCCAGGGTAGCGTACCTTACACTCAGAATATCCAAACGGTATTCGTTGAAGGTTGTACAGGTATATGCGCCGACTTCGACACATCCTGACGATGAGGTTGAGGTTATGTATGAGGACATAAGCAGAGCCATACATACCTCTAAAGCTCATTTCAATGTTGTAATGGGGGACTTCAACGCGAGACTGGGCACGCAAAGCGGCGCCGAGATGAAAGTGGGTCCCTACGGAATTGGACGACGGAACCACCGAGGACACTTGCTGGCAAACTTCTTGGAGAAGGAAGGTCTCTTCATGATGAACTCCTTCTTCAGAAAGAAGCCGCAACGCAAGTGGACTTGGATAAGTCCTGATGGTTCCACAAAAAGCGAGATAGACTTCATTCTGGCAGACAAACGGCATATATTTAATGATGTCTCTGTGATCAGCAGGTTTAAAACCGGAAGCGATCACCGACTTGTAAGAGGCACATTAAATATCGACCTGAAGCTGGAACGGTCACGCCTGATGAAGTCGCTTCGCCCAACACCTATCCAAATCCAGGGATCCGAAAACTTTCAACTTGAGCTGCAAAACCGTTTTGCGTGCCTAGAATCGTGCACGTCAGTGGACGAGTATAACACCAGGATGGTAACAACTGTCCACGAGGTAGGGTCGAAGTATTTCAAGACCCACCCTAGTGGTAGATCTCAGGTTCTCTCAGAACAAACTCTCGGTCTTATGAGGGATCGACGAGAACTATGTGTGCAGTCTCCAACCTCTATGAGGGAATACCGACGGCTCAATGAACAGATCTCCAAGTGCAGGCGACGCGATTTGCGTAAACACAACACAAATCGTGTAAAAAACACTATTGAGCAAAACCGGGGCTCAAAAGTGTTCGCCAGGGATCTGTCTATTGGGCAAAGTCAGCTTACGAGGTTGAAGACCGAGTCCGGCACCATGGTTTCGTCGAAACCCGAAGTTCTGAGAGAAACTGAGAGATTCTACGGACGGTTGTATACCTCCTCTCAAGCTCCACCTCCTCGCGATGAGAGTAACAAGCAAGCTAAACTGACCCGACACTACACAGAGGATATCCCGGACGTCAGCCTGTATGAGATTAGAGAGGCTCTCAAACAGCTTAAAAACAACAAGGCACCGGGAGATGACGGAATCACAACCGAGCTTCTAAGAGCTGGAGGGAAACCCCTTCTAGTGGCGCTCCAAAAACTGTTCGATTCCGTCATTAATACTGGAACTACCCCGGAAGCGTGGGGCAGAAGTGTGGTGACGCTGTTCTTCAAGAAGGGCGATAAAACCCTTCTGAAGAACTACAGGCCCATTGCACTTCTGAGCCACGTTTATAAGCTGTTTTCGAGGGTCCTCACAAATCGCATTGCACGCAGGCTTGACGACTTCCAGCCTCCCGAACAAGCAGGATTCCGAAAAGGCTACAGCACCATAGACCATATACACACACTGCGGCAGATTGTACAAAAGACCGAGGAGTATAATTTGCCGTTGTGTGTTGCCTATGTGGACTATGAGAAAGCCTTTGATTCTATCGAGACCTGGGCGGTACTAAATTCTCTCCAGCGGTGCCGGATCGACTACCGGTATATCGAGGTGTTGAAATGTTTGTACTCATCTGCCACCATGTCCGTCAGACTACACGACACGGCAACGAACCCCATCCAACTGCAGAGAGGTGTCAGACAAGGGGATGTCATATCCCCAAAACTGTTCACCGCTGCGTTGGAAGACGTGTTCAAGCTGATGGAGTGGAAAAGACGTGGCATTAACATCAATGGCGAATACATCACACACCTGCGATATGCCGATGATATAGTCATCCTGGCGAGTTCCCTGGAAGAACTTGGTACAATGCTCGGGGACTTGAACAGCGCCTCACAACGGGTGGGTCTTAAGATGAACATGGACAAGACGAAAATCATGTCGAATGTCCATGTCACACCCGTACCGGTTGTTGTTGACGGCGCTGCTCTCGAAGTTGTAGACGAATACAATTACCTGGGACAGGTGATCCAGATGGGTAAGTCCAACTTTGAGAAAGAAGTCACTCGTAGAATCCAACTCGGATGGGCTGCGTTCGGGAAACTGCGTCATATCTTGTCGTCCAAAACACTACCTCAGTGCCTGAAGTCGAAGGTGTTCGAGCAGTGTGTGTTGCCAGTGATGACATACGGATCCGAGACGTGGTGAAAGCACCATAGTAATATAAAAATGTATGCTCATTGCATAAAGACACCTACACATTATGAGACTGACAATTTAACAATTATTATTATCATTTCTTTACGTTTTTTTTTAAACTGTGGTATATACAATACAATAAAAAGAGGATGTCTCTTTACTTAATATAAATATTATTTGTTAATTGTATGTGATTATCATCACGAAGTTATTAATGAATGAATTATTATCAACCCAACTTTCTTCTTTGAACATCTACATAGTACAAAATATGAGGACGAGATTACGGAACATAATTAAATAGATCGGACTAACTTACCAAGTGACGTCCGATCCTCAATTATGTGAAGTAATCTCGTCCTCATCCTAGACCCAACCCTTCCCAGGTAATATTCTTAAAAGAATATACCTACATACTGCTGGTATCCTTTGAAGAATAATTTGTATTTCGCAACGTAACGATAACGTTCATAATGATCTGTATTGCCTACTCTAACCCCCTCTCTGAAAGTTGAATTCACGTGCTCTGTGCTACTTGCCGTCACAATGTTTAAAGATAAGCGCGTTCTTCATTCTCTGTGGTACGTCCCTAGCTCCATCTGTCCACCACTGGCAATGTCATTGTTTCAAAGCTCTACAACACAACTTTCACAGAAGGGGTTAGAGTAGGCAATACAGATCATTATGAACGTTACTTGCGAAATACAAATTATTCTTCAAAGGATACCAGCAGTATGTAGGTATATTCTTTTAAGAATATTACCTGGGAAGGGTTGGGTCTAGGATGAGGACGAGATTACTTCACATAATTGAGGATCGGACGTCACTTGGTAAGTTAGTCCGATCTATTTAATTATGTTCCGTAATCTCGTCCTCATATTTTGTACTATGTAGATGTTCAAAGAAGAAAGTTGGGTTGATAATAATTCATTCATTAATAATTTCGTGATGATAATCACATACAATTGTATAATTGTAACAAATAATATTTATATTAAGTAAAGAAACATCCTCTTTTTATTGTATCGTATATACCACAGTTTAAAAAAAAACGTAAAGAAATGATAATAATAATTATTATTGTTAAATTGTCAGTCTCATAATGTGTAGGTGTCTTTATGCAATGAGCATACATTTTGAGTTAATTGATTGAGACCACTAATCATTGGTCTTTTATAAAATGGAACAAATGTGGAGGAAAAGGCGAACTAACCGGCTGCTTTCCTTATAACCTCAATAGTCCACAATAATGCCGGCATACGAGGCTTTTGAAGTAAATCATGTCTCTGGCCTGTAAATATGGAAGTGTCTAATCCACTATTAACCCGAACTTGTCTAATCTATCTAATCATATCACCATATTTAATAGTAAAGACTATTGGCCTAATCCACAAGCTCAGAGTAGCGCAGCGGGCTATGGAGAGGGCTATGCTCGGTATTTCTCTACGTGATCGAATCAGAAACGAGGAGATCCGTAGACGAACAAGGGTAAGCGACATAGCTCAAAGAATTAGCCGGCTGAAGTGGCAATGGGCTGGCCACATAGTGCGAAGGACCGATAACCGTTGGGGAAGAAAGGTCCTTGAATGGCGCCCACGTCTCGGAAAAAGGAGCATAGGACGCCCCCCGACCAGGTGGACTGACGACCTGAAGAAGACAGCGGGTATCCGCTGGATTCAGAAGGCTCAGGACCGGTCAGAGTGGCGCAAATTAGGGGAGGCCTATGTCCAGCAGTGGACCTCCAAAGGCTGATGGATGGATGGATGGATGGATTAGGCATACATTTACATCTCTAAATAAGTTTATATGGGTATCTATACTGTGTATGCTTTTGATGGAAATAATAAGTGCTCGCTTACTCGATGGTGGTGAAACTATTGATAAACGGGATGGTTATGGTAAATAGTAATAAAATCCAGATTTATGCGAATGTCATTTTGCTAAGGGAATTGCCCATTTCAATTCACTAAATGGTACGCTGTATATTGTACAGGCAACTTTGTTTTCATTGTAAATTTAACTTATTCCTAATAATATGTACTACTCGTATTAGGTCTTCTGTGGAATTACTAACTTTGCTTTTTAATAAACACCAGTCCTTTAATTCCGTTTGTGTGGGTCAAATCTTGCAACCTTAAGTAATTAGACCTACTTGCTACTTTACATATTGTTTTAGTTCCATCCATCCATCCATCAGCCCTTGGAGGTCCATTGCTGGACATAGGCCTCCCCTAACTTGCGCCACTCTGACCGGTCCTGAGCCTTCTGAATCCAGCGGATGACCGCTGTCTTCTTCAGGTCGTCAGTCCACCGGGTCGAGGGGCGTCTTTTTTTTTTTAATTTATTTTACACACATTTACATATTTATTTCCTGCAAGAGTCGGACCTTGCAAATGCCCTTGCTTATGCTCCTTTTTCCGAGACGTGGGCTTGTTTTAGTTCTGATAACAACATTTTTTTGATAAACATGACCTGATACTACACACAGGTTGGGCATCAGACTAGGAAATTTCTTAAATTTTAACAGCACGAACCATTTTTTGCATTTGTACCTATGTTGTCACTATAAAACCGTGTATTTAGTTTTTAAACTATTCAATATTCTATTCTATCATACCATCCCACGTTTTATGTATGTTGGTCATTATTATCTTTATTGGAGAAGAGTCTGACTCGTTGTAGTCCGTGAAACGTTTCTAGATTTTATGCTGTCGTAAGACTTGTGTACATGTCCTAATATGATTTAATCAAACATCGGTCTATAGGGTAAGGCCCTTACCCAATATGTCTCGAGATGGTTATCCAAGATTCGACGACGAACATTCGAAATTACTTGTCAACATTACTTAGACCGAAATTTCTTTTCTCACTACGGTTTTGTGGGTGAGACTGTGTGAGGAATATATTCAGAGGACTGTTTGTGCGTTATAATATATTATATTTAGTTGGAATACGTGATCATGACTT
Source organism: Thymelicus lineola (assembly GCA_963932265.1). Lineage (NCBI taxonomy): Eukaryota > Metazoa > Arthropoda > Insecta > Lepidoptera > Hesperiidae > Thymelicus > Thymelicus lineola. Next base: position 13,186,829 of record OZ010693.1, on the reverse strand, counting down.
TTAAGTCTATAGTATGTCTTTAAAAATACGTATAATTATGGAATCGTCGGTGTAATGCGTCTGACGTGGTTGTTAGTCTTATTTTTTATTAGCGTGCCCGCAGCTTTGCAAGCTTTTTCTGGAATAATAAGTACCTTACGTCTTATTCTAGATTATGGTCTATCTGTGTGCTAATTTTCATGAAAATCCGTTCAGTTGTTTTTGCGTGACAGAGTGACAAACATCCATACAAGCAGACGAGCCTCCTGATAGTAATTGTTCATCGTCGCCCATGGACATCAGCAAAATTCCTTGATACCACTGATGCCAAAAAAGAAAACAAGAGAAGAAGCAAGAACAATGTCATTGGACATAAATAATACGTATTAAATCACTTTGGATAGCAGTGATAGCCTAGTGGTTAGAACGTTGGTCTCCCGAACGCCGGAGTTCAAATCCTGGCACGCACCTCTCATTTTCAAATATTATGTGCGTAATACAAGGTAATTATCACTTGCTTCGGTGAAGGAAAAAATTGTGAGGAAACCTGCACATTTGAGGGTTCCCCATAATGTTCTCAAAGGTGTGTAAAGTCTACCAATCCGCACTTGGTCAGCGTGGTAGACTTTGGCCTGTACCCCTCACTTTGTGAGAGGAGACCATAGTCCAGGCAGTGGGACAATTATAGGCTGTTGCTTTAAATCAGTTTATTCAAATCACTAAATAAATAATAACATACGGTAAAGTATCATCGAAAATAAACATTTTAAATTAATATCTATTATTAAGTTACGATATCAAATTTATTTTATATGCAATATTTGTTTGAGTGTTTTAATAAAGAAATTATAATGACTCAGAGTCTGTTACTAGTTAATGCACGGTATGGTTGTAAGCAATAATGTGGTTTAGGGTCAGTAACCTAAGATAGTGTTGCAACTAAATTTTACAAAATTTTCTCTTGGAACAGTTTGTCTGGATGTACCAGGCTCTTCTATAGTAAAGAGAATATTTGCATATTTCACTAGATCTTCCTGTATTGTGCAGATTCCTTGTTTATTATTCATCTGGCTGGACGGCGCGGACCACGTCTACTTTACATCTACTAAAACTTTTAAAATAAACAAAGCCATTTTATTACATTTCTTTGGTTGCAGATTGATGTGTATCTTTCTTTGATATACAGGATGAATTTTTCAAGTGTGCGTGAATGGCCAAATTCGAAACCATGACGAATAGCAAAAAGTGGTCAAAAGAATCTCGGGACCAATTTTGATGAACTTTAGTTTAACTTTAGTTTTAACTGCATCATTAGATTTTTGAAAAATTAATAACTCTGGCCAGGAATCGACCCTCTTGATTTTGAAAAAAACACATGACGTCTTACCAAAATTTGATCATTATCAGCAACAATATCGAATGGTGTAAAAAATCATCCGTTTTTTTTTTCAAAAACAACGGGTTCTATTCTTGGCCAGGAACATTAATTTTTCAAGAAATTTTAGTTTTCTTCAAAATCGGCCCCAAAACTCCTTTGACCATTTTTTTACTATTCCTCACAGTTTCGAATTTGCCTATCCACGTACACTTGAAAAATTCACCCTATATATTTTTATCTTTTATGATAAATAACTGTGACGTCAGAAGACACCCGACATTAGGTGGGCAGGATTCATATTAAAAGTTTATATCAAAATATTTTACACGTCACTAATTATTTACGATACGATTGCTGTGTTCATACGTGTGTTTGTGAAAATGACAATAAATGATAAATTGCATTAACTTGTTAAAAATACATTCAAAAGGCGTAAGGTCAAAAAAACTACAAAAGTAGATATTTCAATCAAATCCCAAATAATGTTTAAAGAATTTATTCTCATAAAGACAACAGTCACTTACATGAGAACTTAATCTAGCATGTTGTAAATTTAATAAAACAATCGTTCGTAATATTTTTATAACAAAATAACACTCAGTAAGCCGTTATACATAAATAAATCCTTAAACATAATTTTTGAGAACATATTGTGCTAATTTTGTTTTATAATGTTTCAAAGTCGGTATTTTTTTTATATCTGAGGGTATTTTGTTGTAAAGCTGTGCTCCTTCAAATGTTATTGTTTTTTCCCACATCCCAAATAAATCTCATAATAACGCTTAGCGACAGTAAACCATCGATAGGCATTTTCCTAGACTTGTTGAAGTGATCGGTTATACGGCGTGCTCACTCAGTTTATGCGCTGTAAACTCGCCCTGCAAATGAGTCGTGGAGCAATAGCTTACACCACGATTACGGCATTCCACTTTAGTGTTAGATAAGACAGTTACGTAGGCTATAAAGTGGCTTTCAGACGCTCAAATGACATTTTTTGTTTCTTAGAGTTCCCTGGGCTATAGGTTGAATAAAAACATTTTTATTACAACACACTACGTGTTTTTTATCTAAACTATTAGTTATTTATATGTTTTTTTAATGATTTATTTATTCACTGTATTATTTGTATACCAAATTTGTAGGCATAAACAGTACAACATAGAAGGGGGTCTTCAAAGGGGCTGTGAATGAACAAACACAAGGACACAAGACGTGAATTTGAAAGAAAAGAAGAGAAGGAAAAGACTGAAACAGGGTGAAAGAATATGCAAGTGGACTGTTGTAAATTAAAAAAGGTCGAGAGGCGATTCACACACGTTTATTGCTTCGTACATGGAAAACGGAAGAAGAAGGGAAGTTACAACGTCACTGTTACCAACCATACAAGACAGACATTAATACCAAACTTAAAGTAACATATCTGGTAAACCACAGATTATATTACACTAATACAGATAGATTATCTTAACTAAATGTTAGACGATCTAACACAGGGCTTACCAAAAATAAAATAAAAGAATATAGCAATGTATTTTACTAACGTCATATTGTGTCAATAATTATTACTAGATCTAGTATAACTAGATAAAAACAAAATCCCACGCAAAAAACTAAGCTGTGATTGTAATGTGTAAGTAATTACAATTTCGTTGTTATAAATGCCAAGTTCAACATTTTTTGCTGAAATAATTCACGTATGATTCTAGAATAAATGTGGTAGTTAATGAAGCAGATAGAAACTGGGCTTAAACTACTATTATGTAACTTCTTCTGTGCTTAAACTGACTGATACAGAGCATAGCGCCCACCAATTTAAATTCTGGTGCTAATTCCATGGTATCAAAATACATACATGTTTTCTATTTCCATTTCTACAGATCACTTAAACGACCTACTTGATTCGCACTTGACACGTTTTATTTTCGGAGAAGATCTCCTAAACGAGTAGGTAAATCGTAGAACTCCCCATTACGAGCTCATTGGCGGTAAATATTCATGATATGAGGAGAGAACAGATATAAAAAGTCAGTTCCTTACAAGCTACGCTTTACTTCGCTATGAAGTAATACTTTTTACTTATTGATGTTTATTCACCAATCCATAAAGCATAAAAATATTTTTACTACGAGATGTAAGCATGTAAGAAGGAGGAATTTATTAGTTCTTATATTATATTTATAGTACATGTATGTCTAAGCCTTATATTTAGTAAAATCATCTGTTTCCGCAGAACTTTTAGATTGGCTTCAACCCAATAATGGCTCAGTATTAATGGATCAATAGATCACGGGTCTTTCCTCTTGAGGAGGCCTAGAGCGCAGCAGTGCGGGTTGATGGAGTAAGTTTTAGATTACTTATTATAATTAACCAAATGAACTATAGAAGCGTCTTGATTATTCTGTGGTTATAAACTAGCTGACGGTACGTCGGTAATGGTAACGGTGGCTCGATACATTGCGCGTTGATCATATCCGGATATCTGTTGGTTCTGTTTTCCACGATGCAAGAAAATTGAGGTTGTGAAGTAGGCGCGGTAAAAATAATCAGAACTAAGGATAAACCATGGATGGAATGTGAGATCCTCTTAGCCGATTTCAGCCACAGCGACTGCAAAAACTAATAAGGACATCAAGTCTGAAGGCGTAGCTGGTTAGCCCTCTCATGTGCTCTCATATGGCTACTAAAACCAATTTTGTTTTTGAACGTACGTGTACATAGGCTGCACGTTAGCACACCGTTTACATAATTGGCAGCTGGTGGTCGCGCCTTTAGCTCGTCGCTTTACAGTCGAGCTCTGTCTTACGTCTCTATGGTGGAATGTTTTTGACGACCAAAATCTCCGAGCATCGACGTGTCATTTCTCTTTCGTATGTCCTCACCATTCCAGATATTTCTGTTAATTTAATTTTCCAGGAAGCCTCGTGTACCTATCAAGTACTTTCCATGCGAGCGTTATCTGCCTTACTTTAAAAACAAAGCTGAAAGCATCCGTGTTCCCGTTGAGAACCAACAAGTGCATAAATGTTTACATTTCATACTACTCAGCTGCATCTAGTATCACTCTAGCTACTCCAACGATCTTTCGAAGATTTATGCCTTTTTATCTTATTACTTCAAAAAAAGGAGGAGGTTCTTAATTCCACTGTATTTTCTTTTTTATATTTTTTACCTCAGAACTTACGACTGGGCGAGTGATTTGGATTATTCTTTTTTTAATCGAAAGCTGGTGCTTGTCATGTGGTTGCACTTAAATTTTAGCGAGATTTGACAATGGCATCCATGAGAAAACCATATAATATGTAAGTTTTAACATTAAGTTCCTATGTGCGCGACAAATAAACGAATAACTCAATATCACGCCGACCGATTTCGATGATTCTTTTTTAATGGCAAGGATTCATTTGAAGTCAGTTAGATAAAAAAATGTTTGTGATTTGTTACCAACACAGAAAGTTACCACTATACATTTTGCTTTATGCCATCCACAAATATCTCTTAAAAAACGTGCAATAAAGACAAAAACATTTGTGAAATAAAATGAAAAAAAAACTAGTACAAATAGTTTAAACGTCATAATCTTTTATTGCGACTGAAAACCATTTACCAGACTGGCGACCAGGCGAACATAATACGAGAGATGTAAGTTTCGACTTGTATCGGTTTTCTATGGCTGTTCCGTGAGCTGCACAAATAGCGCTGGCAAGGAAAGTTTTAATGGACCACCTAAAGCCCCGGTTTAAAAACTTAAGGTTACTCACCAGGTCTCAGATTTCAAAGTGTGATGAAATTTTATTCTGCAGTTTTTAAATAATCGGGATCTTCGGTAACCATATTTAAATGCAATGCTAGAATGTACAAGAAATTATGTGTTTAATGACACCGTACTTGTTTAGAATAGTAATTAAAAATACAATATTTAGCATTAAAAAAATATTTCCTTATCGAAATACTTTCTGTAGGAATATACCTAGACGGAATAGTAATGAACATTCGGTCGTCTAAACCCTTGGGAGACGACCCGATCCTAACAATAGGATAATTATATTTTTGGCTGTGAGTGTTGGAAGATCGTGATGCTGTCCACTTATAATTGTTTATGATGCACTGCATTTGAATTTGTATTATGTTCTTTTTTACTTTTGATGTACGGTGTCATTAATTTATTATTGGATAATATATTTTCTCTTATACAAGTAAACCTCAGATTAAATAAAAGGTTTTCAAGTATTAATTACGTTTTAATTAATTGCTATAGCCGCTAGTCCACCCTATCAGTGGTAGCAGAGCGTGGTTGAATAAAAATCTAGTGGCAAAATGGAAGAAGCATATTATTTAAAATAGTAAGTAAATGAATTTAAAATGAGCTCGAGTATTAGAAGCATAGAACCGTTGACAAAATCAAATTATGATACCTGGTGCTTACAAGCACAGGCGATTCTTATAAGATATGATTTGTGGGAATACGCTAGTGGTGAAAAAACGTTAGCGGCAACTGCGACTGCCGAAGAAAAGAGTGCGTTCCTAAAGGAAGACTTAAAGGCAAGGTCAGAGCTATTTTTACTTATATCTCCACCACAACTTAAACAAATTAAAGGATGTAATACATCCAAGGAGGTATGGGACAAACTAAAGTCCGTATATCAAAGTTCAGGGCCGGCAAGAAAGGCTACGCTATTAAAGCAACTTGTACTGAAGAAAATGATTCCACAAGAAGATGTGCGAGACCATCTCAGTAATTTTATGGATGTCGTAGGTAAATTAGAAGACATGGATGTCAAAATTCATCCAGAGTTATTAAGCATAATGATGTTGTACAGCTTACCTACAAATTTCGATAGCTTCCGAACGGCAATTGAGTCGAGAGATGTTCTGCCAAGTCCTGACAATTTAAAAATAAAAATCGTAGAAGAATACGAAGCAAGAAGGCAAACCGAAGCGAGTGAACCTCAGACTTCAGAAGCATTCTACACAAAGACGAAGAAAAAGGTACAATTTTGCAAGGATTGCAATAAGAGAGGGCATTCCACAGAAGCTTGTTGGTCAAAGAAGAGACCCAATAACCCCAATAAAACTAAAGGTCAAGAAAAGACATATAACATCTGTTTAACAACAGGAACGTCGAAAAATAAAGGCAATTTATGGTGTCTTGACAGTGGCTGTACGTCACATATGACGGGTGATAAAAGTATACTCCATAACTTAATCCCCGCGACTGACACTCTTAAGCTAGCTTCAGAAAAACATACGACCGAAGTTAAAGGGAAAGGAAAAGCCGAACTTTATACAAAGGATCGACGCTATAAAATTAGTCTTTCTGACACATTATATGTACCTGATTTGTCTAATAATCTAATTTCTGCAAGCAAAATTACGGATCATGGCTATAAGGTTTTATTTGAAAAGGGACAAGCCAGTGTCACAAAAGACGGGAAAACTGTATTAAAAGCTAACAGAAGAAATGGATTATACTATCTTGAATTTGATAAACCGGAAGAGACAGCAAACTTCACGCCTAGTGATGAAAGCGAAATTATGAAATGGCATAAGAAATTAGGTCACATCAATGAAAGAGACCTAAAAGAAATGGTTAAAAATAAAATGATGCGAGGACTCGACTTTAAAGAAAAAACTTTGGGTACCTGTGAGACTTGTATCAAAGGAAAATTTTCCACTCTACCATTTCAAAGCCATGGACAAATAATCTCTACCGAAGTGCTCCAGATAATTCACAGTGACGTGTGTGGCCCATTTGAGAATGAATCAATGGCCGGATCAAAGTATTTCGTAACATTTATTGACGATTATACAAGATACTGCTGTGTATATTTCTTAAAAGAAAAGAGAGAAGTAATCGATAAATTCAAGGAATATAAAAACTATGTTGAACTGTTTCATAAGAAGAAAATTCAAAATCTACAATCTGATAATGGAGGCGAATATAGGTCTAAAGCGTTTGACAAATTCCTCAAAGATAACGGTATAAGCCGAAGACTATCTGCACCTTATACCCCACAGCAAAATGGCATGAGTGAAAGAAAAAATCGGTCGCTGATGGATAAAGCCAGATGTCTGATGCTAGATGCCAATATCCCTGCAAAATTTTGGGCAGAAGCAGTAAACACTGCAAACTATTTGATAAATAGAAGCCCAGCAAGAGCTCTCAAAGGCAATTCCCCATATGAGAAATGGGTACAACGAAAACCATCAGGAAATCACCTGCACGTATTCGGAAATAGAGCGTTTGTGATGAACAAAAACCGAAGAGGAAAATTCACAGCCAAAGCCACAGAAGGAGTATTCTTGGGATATGCGGAATATACAAAAGGTTTTAGAATCTATATACCCGAAAGGAATGATGTTGTTATCAGCAGAGATGTAAAAGTAATCGAAAAGATGCATTATGGCGATACTCCTGCTGAGAAACGCGAAGATCTTACTCCAGAACCTGAAACAGAACAAAATTGAAATTGAAATTCCAGAAAAAAGAAACAAAATTAATGAGAACTTACCTTTTCAGGAACCTAACCCCCTTTATTCCAGCTCTAGTCAAGATCCTGTTGATGAACCATCTCCCTCAAGTGGAAGACCACAAAGAGACGTGAGACCACCAGCATGGACCAAAGATTATGAGTTAAGTCGCTGCGTGACCATGTTTACGTCAGAAAATAATGACGACTATGACTGCTCTTTACTCACATACAAAGAAGCTATGACTGGCACCGACAGACGGAATTGGGAGAAGGCGATACAATCTGAAATGGAATCATTACAGAAAAATAACACCTGGGTATTGGTTGACAAGTCAGAAGCCAAAGGACACAAAATACTGTCGAACAAATGGGTATTTCGGATTAAAGATGACGGTACGTACAAGGCTAGATTAGTCGTACGTGGATGCGAGCAGAAAGGAGATCTGGATTTCGAAGACATTTATAGCCCAGTAGTAAGTCAATCTTCGTTAAAAACTTTATTAGCAATTGCCGCATCTAAATCTTACTACTTCATGACATTTGACGTCAAGACAGCTTTCTTATACGGAGAGTTAACAGATGAAGTTTATATGAAATTACCTGTTGGCTATGAGACTGACTGCAATACTACTGAAGTAGTTTGCCGATTGAAAAAATCGTTGTACGGATTAAAACAAGCTCCATTTACATGGAACAAAACTTTTACCCAAGCGATGTTTGATTTGGGATTCAAGACAATCAAAACAGATCGATGCGTTTTCATAAACAAAGATAAGTCAATAATAATCGGACTATTCGTTGATGACGGACTTGTCATAGGAAAAGACAAGAAAAAGATCGAAGATATTTTGAAGAAACTTGAAACCAAATTTGAAATGAAAAAGAATGAAAATCCAAGTACTTATCTGGGTATGGAAATAAAAAACTCAAAAGAAGGAATAATTCTTACTCAGAGATCCTACATAAATGAAGTACTGGAAAAATACAACATGAAAAATGCCAAACCTTGTGACACGCCCGCAAGTAGCGATTCAAAGTCGATACAACAAACTGCCCAGGAGAAGGAATATCCCTATAGGGAAGCAGTGGGAAGTTTACTGTACCTCTCAACCAGAACCAGACCAGATATCGCACAAGCGGTCAATCTAGTTAGCAGGAAGGTCGAAAACCCCACTAGGGAGGACGTCACAAAAGTCAAGAAAATATTTAAATATTTAGTGGGAACCAAAGAGAAAGGCATTTTGTTCAAACGAAACAAACCGATAGAGATCATCGATGCTTACAGCGACTCAGATTATGCTGGAGACCCATTGACGCGAAGAAGCACTTCTGGCTCCGTGCTAATGATAGCCGATGGACCAATATCATGGGCATCCAAGAGGCAGCCTATAGTAGCGCTATCGTCAACTGAAGCCGAATACATAGCCGCAGCAGACTGTTGCAAAGAGGCATTGTATCTCAAATCTCTATTACAAGAAATAACCGGTTTGGACATAAAAATAAATTTGCATGTTGATAATCAAAGTTCGATTCAACTTGTGAAGTCTGGATCCTTCAACAAAAGGTCGAAGCACATAGACGTGCGGTACCATTTCATACATGAACACTTCGTGCATGGATTAATAAATATTAGCTACTGTCCCACAGAAATTCAGTTAGCTGACGTAATGACAAAACCATTGTCAAAAGTAAAGTTTGAAAGACACTGTGCAAGATTAATGCATGTATAGAAACGTGTCTCAGCAACATGAGTGAACATCAGGAGAAGGTGTTGGAAGATCGTGATGCTGTCCACTTATAATTGTTTATGATGCACTGCATTTGAATTTGTATTATGTTCTTTTTTACTTTTGATGTACGGTGTCATTAATTTATTATTGGATAATATATTTTCTCTTATACAAGTAAACCTCAGATTAAATAAAAGGTTTTCAAGTATTAATTACGTTTTAATTAATTGCTATAGCCGCTAGTCCACCCTATCAGTGAGTTGATAAAGGCATAGGAAAGATAAAAATAAAGTAAAATTTAAATAGGGTACTAAAAAGTACAAGATAAATTATTACAACATATTACGTTCTACGTTCATATTTCAACTAAGTTTATTGATAAGTAAACAAAACGTTACCAACCAAACGAGAGCTTTTGTTTTAAAAATTGAAATTTTTCTCGTTAATTATTCTTCTGTGTTTTGTTCATTGTGGCTTGTATGTATTGTCTTTAAAATAGATTAAACAGGAAATAGCTGAGAAGAAAAATAATACAGGTATTTTTGTAGATAATTTCAGGGCTAAATCCAATGATATTTAAAAAATATAGATACGTCATGCCCTTACAAATCAACCAAAAAATCTGTTCCGAAAAGAGCTACAACACACACAAGTTTATCTTTTGTTTCACTACACCAATCACACTACAATAATCCACGAAGGCATTTTAACGTTGTATGTCAAATCTCAAGCACTTCTGACAACGACAAAACTGCCTATTGTCTTGTTATGTATTGACAGAGCGACTACCAGCAGACGAGGTCAATTGACTGCTCTTACGATCTTCATCTTCGGCGCGTTAGTGTTAGTTATCTACCTCTTTTTTACTTATAATATCATTAGCTAAATCGGGGTAATTTAATTGAAGATATAAAGGAGTATGCGTTTAATGGTTAACCGTTAACCAATAATAAATCAGTTTAAGCACATATTTTAGGTATCCCATATATCCGCTTTTTAATAATAATTTAAAAATACCCATAGCTATTTTGTTAGTCTAAGTAATTCCTCTTAAGAGCATATTTAATCATCCTGAATTCCTGACCAACTGAATTTACGGGAGATGATTTAATATTCAAAAAGTTTTGGGCAATTGGGCAAGAGACATAATTAATTTACCATTTGTATTTGAGGAGTTCCCTCAGGAGTCCGCCCATTGTACTCCTTAGTACTAAGGTTGTTGCAATAAAGGATAAATATTTTTTTATTATATTGTTAAAATTTTGGTTCGATACAGTTTGTTATTAGTAGATACTGTAGGTCAAGAGACTGTAGATACGGTCGGCGTCTATAAATAGTTTTTAGATATATTAATAGCTTGCAATTTAAAGAAAGCAATGCATTACTATAATATTATGTACAATTATTCTTCTGTGGTACAACTTAGAAACTTGATTTATTTAAAGAAGAAATGAGGCTGACCCAAAAGTAAACCGATTTAAATACACAGAACAAATGATAAGTACAGGTACTTCAAAAGTTTTTATTCATAATAATCAGTGGTGGTCAAGCCATACAATTACAATATATAGTATCTAAGCTTGGCTTTTCGGTTGCAGAGTGATGATAGTAAAGCAATGGCTTTAGTATCATCACTTTGCAGCTGTTAACATTGATAAGTATTATTAAATACGTATTATTGGTAAGTATTATTAAATACGTATGGAAAGGAGTATTCTGTGTTGTCGGGCCAAAGATCCCGAGATCCTGGGTTGTACGACACAATTGGGCTTGCCTTGTTCTGACGGCCTAGGCACGCCACGGATAATAATATCAGAAGCTAACTCTAGCTTAGATTCATACGTCACCAACATTGTGACTACGTCGCCAACTTATTTAATTGCTATTTTCAATACAAATTAAATAAACTGTGAAAATACAAAAATCTCCTGAGTTGTTTCTTAGCGCCTCTTCTTCCGGGACCACTCATGTTTATTTTGATGGAGCGGTGCAATGATATTATAAGTAAAAAAGAGGTAGATACATCATTAGCACGCCGGAGACGAAGATCGTAAGAGCGGTCAATTGACCTGTGTCTGCTCGTAGTCGCTCTGTCAATACAAGACGATATGCACGCTTTTGTTGTCAGAAGTGCTTGAGATTTGACATACAACGTTAAAATGCCTTCGTGTATTATTGTAGTGTGATTGGTGTAGTGAAACAGATAAACGTGTGTGTGTTGTAGTTCTTTTCTGAAAAGATTTTTTGATTGATTTGTAAGGGCATGACGTATCTATATTTTTTTAAACATCATTGAAGCGGTGGCGAAGTACGACATTCGAAATATTGATAAAACCAACTTCCAATAAAAATTAACTTCAAATCTGAGGAAAGCAAGTTATTAATAATTTTTGGGCGTAGTGACTACACTATAAAATATTATTTTTAAGTGTATTTATTTATTTTATAAGTAACCAACGAGTTTCTTACCAGACACATTAACTTAAATCATGCAATTACAATTATTATGTACAAAATATGTTTTTGATGCATTTACTACTTAATAATAATTTATCAGTTCATTATTCGCGTCAATATCAATGTCAGACCCATATTCCAAGAGTGTTGCACTCTGACTCGAGATACTGTTGTTTGTGAAGATATCAACGATATTGTATTTAATGGGGCCAAGCCACACGATCCAATTTAAACTCTATTTGCATAAAAATAAAGACTATGAACGTATTTGTAAAATAAAATAGTTGGACTTTCCTTTCTAAGTAGGGATGTACTGCATTAAATTTTTTAATAATTACAATCCCGGGTGTGTTTAATTTCTAATAAAAAATATCGATATTAAAACTAACCTTACTTATAGGTATCATTAAGCCAATAGCCAACCTATTAGTCCCCTATAAGTACTTTAGCGTAAAAATACTATGGAATTATCTTAATTATAAAAAAATATTAAAAATTAAAAGTAAAATTAAATCAAATCAAATTCAAATTTTTACATGTATCTTGAATTTGAATTGATTTAATTTGAATTTGAATTTTTAATATATTTTTTAATTAAGATATCTCCATAGTATTTATACCCTAAAGTATTTATAGAGCACTAATAGGTTGGCTATAATTAGTCCTCTACAAATATGCTGCAATTTTCTCATAAGAAGTAGTACTATATTTTCACTGGTTAATTGCAGGATATGGTTTTCATGTATTTTATATGAATTCTCCAATCTATTCTTCTGCCAAGCAGATTTTCTCATTAGCTATAAGAATTTATAAGTATAATCCATTAAATGTAAAAGTACTTAGGTTATACTAATTACTAATGTTAGTCACTAAAACGGGCAATGTTTACTATTATTTATTATCGTTTGTTAATTTCGGGCGTAAATAAGTAATGGCCTAGAAAGGAGTGGTTCTATGTCATGTCTGAAACTTCACGAAAAAATCATTTCTATATTTCTATAACGCAACAAGAACGACATTGTTTAATTCTAACCCCGTGATTTTATTTAAAAAAAAACAAAGTTATAAAGGCTTATAAAGTGTTTTGTTTCTTTCACTCTTATGAAAAACGATTAAAACCTATTATTATTATAACAGTGCAATAGCTAAAATAGGTTTATTAAGCGCTTATGAATGAGGTCGTAATTATATAATTTTGTTTAAAAATTTATTAATTCCATAATATCGGAATCCCGGAATTCTGAGACGCACCCCTATTAGTTTACATATTAATATAATTTGTGGTCTTACGATTGTTTCTGTTTATTTACTCAGAACCCGAGTAACAGTTGAAAGACGACAGGATAAAATGTTTCGATTATTTTTTTCATTTCAACTGTTTATCTTGGTGAGTGTTTGCATTTTATTTCAATAGTTTTGTTATATAGCACCTTTAGAATTGAAGTGGCTTATCTAAGAATTTTAAGAAAATTATTAAACGACATAAAAATTCTTCAATTACATTTTTGGCGTTTACCAAAAAATACGCACTTTCGAAAATTAGGCCACTACAATTTAAAAGGTGCGACATGTTTTTATGCCGTTCAATGTATAAAAGTAATTTTCTTAAAATTCTTAGATAAGCCACTTCAATTCTAAAAGTGCGATTATTTGTAATCTATCTATCTATTATTTGTAATCTATGATGGAAATGTTTTATTATGAATAGATAGCTAAGTTGGGAATAAAGTAGACGATTCAACTCGGTTACTAATGGTACCTAATGACTTACGTCCCAACCCAGAGTCACTAATGGTTATTTAAATCGCTCCTTAGTTAAGAATCGTCATACAAATTCTGTACTAAGAGCCGATTTAAATAACCGTTAGTAACTCTTGAGTTGGGGCGTTAAAAACTTTACTCTTGACTAATGCAGTTTTCTGAAAACTTTAATGATAACTAATTAGCAAGTTAATTTTGAAATCCGCGACTTTATCCTTGTCATCTAAGTAGTTTGATTTATATATGTGTCAAGTTACGCTTTTCAACAAATCTCTACAGTGCAGAGTTTGAAAGAAGCAGAAGCGTCACGAACGAAGAAACTTTTGATTGTTGGAGTCAGTTGTGAGATTGAACGTACAAAGTTTGTAGACTAGGTACCCTAAATCTCTCTGAAGCACGTAATCATTAATTAATTTGCTTACAGATTTACTCCAGGCTCACGTATTAAGTATGTCCACGTATGTCGTTTTGCCATAAGCTACATTTACCTATAAGCTATATGTTTTTTTATGGAAATAGCCGGCAAACGAGCTGACGATCCACCTGATGGTAAGTGGCTGTTGTCGCTCATGGACATCAGCAACACCAAAGGCATCACTGATGCGTTGCCGGCCAAGAAAGAAAGAAGAAAAAGAAAGAAAGAACTGGCTCTCAAGCCCCCAGCCGGAACACGACGAGTCGTTTGGAGGCTGACTTGGCGGCGAGCATGACTCGAGGGTGGTAGCTATCCAGGCGAACCCCTGGAGAAATAATAATAGTAATAATGGTGTTAACTAACAATTAAAATCAATACTACTAATATAATCCCTCCGAGGGCCCTACCACCAGCGGGCTGGATTTAGTCGCCTTTTACGACACCCTTTCGGGGTGGGATTGGGGTTAGTATTCTAAGCCGCCCCAATACGGCGAACTTATATGTTTACTTTATCTCTGTAATTATTGATTTTGAGCCAATAAATACCATCATGTTACTGACACGTTATTTCAGGCTGTAAGCAGTAATCTTTTAATGCAAGAGAGAAGTAGAGGAGCAACTTTGGTATGTATTGCAAAATTAAATATCATAATCCAATTACTTTGTTAATAAAGTCCATGTATGATGATGGTCATGTCGACAAATTCATATGAAAAGAATGTTTCCCCTTACTAAAATCAGAATAAAAGTAACTATTAACTGATATAAATAAATGGATCGTTTTCATAAAATCACTTAAAACTATTTCATGAAGGTATCAGTAGGTAAATGTATAAATAAATTTGTTTCAATTAACATTTAATGTACTTATATTGTAACAAGTGGTAGAATAAAATGCTATTTTATTTTATTCATATTTTATTTATTCATATGAGTAAATGTCATATTTGCTTGAACAGAAACCAATATCAGCATGCTGTGAGATACCAGAACTTGGAGACAGCAAGCCCTTGACGGAGTGCTCGAATCCTAAACTGCCTGGGCCAGTAAGAACTAAAATATTCAGAATAGTTGCCTGCTATTTTTACACATAATATTATACATAATAATAAATTTGTTAACTAATAGTTGTGTGAACTAGAATATAATTTCAAAGTTTTAACGGTTTTTAAATTGTAAACTTTTGTAATAACATCCTATTTTTCATATTTCATCCTGATGTTTTTCATAAAATTGAAGACAATCATTGCTACAAATATCGTTTGTATGTTTGGGCTAAGATCGTTACTATAAGTAATAATCGTTCCCCTTTATTTCAACATCAAACTATTACAGCTATTTGATACAGAGTAGATAATAGTTCAAAAGCAAATAGAAATTTCTCCGAATCTACACGGAACAATAGTCCGTTTGGAATGCATCAAACTCGTGGAAACTTAGATGGATTCAAAGGCGGCGGAACTTCTAGTGTTATCTACTCAATAATGCAGCACATTCTAAGGTCTAAGATGATCTAAGAGAAGAAGCATCTTGATTATTTTAATTGAAAATGTTGCCTGTATAAAGAACTTAGTTTAACTTACAACATCTAAAATAAAAAGTAAGCAATGTTTTAAGATGTTGAATTTTGTGCGTGTAAAATAAACCCTAAAATTAAATATTAAAGGGTAGATACCGTTTAAAAAAATGTCTTATTAATCAGAAGTTCAGGAGACACAGCAGTGTCTTGCACCAAGTACACTCTCTACATTATTTTTGTTTGACTACTAAGTCTTTTTTTATTAAAAATATACTGGCCACTTACGTTTTTCTATATCTACCTAAATATTAATAATAAAATTAAAAAGGTTTAGGTACGCTTTTATTTTCTTCAATAACTCAAGTAGAACTCTGAAAGCGTTAATGCCATGTGCTGTAAATTAATGAATTAAACTACAAATGCCATACTCATTACCGTACTAATTACTTAGTTAATTTATCTATTAACCTAAAGAAAAACTTACAAATACTCATTTCAGTGTAAGGACGTGCAATGTGTTTTCGAAAAATCGGGCTTCCTGACAGACCACAATACTTTGAATAAGGAAGTGTATCGAAACCATTTACGAGCTTGGGGTGAGAGGAACAAGGGCTGGGATGTGGCCATTGACAAGGCTATCAAAGACTGCGTGGACAGGGACCTTCGTCAATACCTGGACTACCCTTGTAGAGCATATGACGTGTTTACTTGCACTGGGATTGCTATGTTGAAGGTAAGGACGATACGTAACAGTAACTAAGGATCGTCGTGATCCAACTGGGGACTTGAGAGCCAGTTTTTTCTCTCTTTCTTGATTGACAACGCATAAGTGATGACTTTGGTCTGATGTCCATGGATGACGATAGCCTCTAGCCATCGGGTGGATCGTCAACTCGTTTGATGGCTATTTCCATATAATTTAAATAATTTAATATCGCTACGAAAGTTCGACTGTTCTTACGATCATTGAAAGCCATGAATCAATTCAAAACATGTTCCATTTAAGTTCTTTGAAGTGTACCTAACGATACATCAATGATGAAATTTCATCCAAATTCTCTAACAAATCTATTTTTAGTCACATATTTTATAGAAGAAGTTTACTATAAATACTTATTTTTTAGTTTTTCGTACATATTTAAGTTACTTTTAAAATAATAGGCCATAAAGAGTACAGCTAAACATTCCGTGGTTATGTACCAAGCGTAGGTACAAGAAAGATTTCTAATTAAATTAACATTTCTAATTAAATTCTTTGTCTACGTAGTTACGTGCAGGACTACACCGCGTAAGCAAACCTTGTTTACCTTTAACTTTTATAAATGTTTAAGTGGGTTCTAATTTGCGTGGCTAAAGGTGAGAGTGACGTGGTTTTACCTTCATTGTTTGTAATTGGTCCAGAGTGTCTAGATAATATGTATGTCGAAATTCGAAAATTTCAACAGTGTGTTCTCTTTTTTATGGAAATAGCCGGCAAACGAGCTGACGATCCACCTGATGGTAAGTGAAGGCCGGCAAGGCATCACTGATGCGTTGCCGGCCAAGAAAGAGAGAAGAAAAAGAAAGAAAGAACTGGCTCTCAAGCCCCCAGCCGGAACACGACGAGTCGTTTGGCGAAATTTGGCGAAATTAAAATCAATATAATCCCTCGAGGGGCCCTACCACCAGCGGGCCGAATTTAGTCGCTTCTTACGGCACCTATTTGGCGTGGGATTGGGGTTAGTATTCTAAGCCGCCCCAATATGGCTAATCATTACTTTGTCAACATTTTAGTTAGTTTACTTACAAAATTGATGATTTTTTCTATTTTTGCATTTACTCCTATGATTTGAAACTCCATGCTTGAAATACCGCAGGGCAATGTATTTTTTAAGTTGCCTCCTGGGTTCAAACAATTAGAGCATCACGCTTAGAGTCAGACAATTATGGTTAATTCTTATACCCTCACTTATTTATGTATACCTATCTACACGTGGATGCGATTCGTTATATGGGTTTGATCAGAGAGTGATATTAAGTTTCATCCTCAGTTTTCACATTACGAATAATAACAAAATGTAGTCCACAGCGTAAATAGAAACGTTAAGGTTTATTTCAGCCCGACCCAAAATTCTAACTTTAATCTTGGTATTTGTTTACTTTATATCCTACAACAGAAAGGTCATGAAGTAATTTTACGTTGGGATAAATTCGTGTAAGCAGACCGTAGTAAGATTTTTTATTTTTGGAAATATAAAGTAGTAAAACTACATTGAAGTATATAATGTCATAGAACAGACATCTCGAACAAAATGTGTGTCCAGCCCGGGAGGTTCGATTTTCAAAATTGAGCCCCGGTTCTCCTTTCAAAATCGAACGAATCCATTGAAAATTGAAGCCACGTGGCACCAATGCATTGTGACATACATGGTGTTCGTGGTGTCGATTCTATACGCTAGTAATAATACTTCAATGTAAAACTAGTAATTTACATATGCATGTCGCAAATTGAATATTTGAGCCCAATTAGTATTGATACTACCTACCAATAGTGATGTTCTGGGTTCGATTATTGGGCCAAGACAGACGTATAAATCACTGTGACCTTCTCATAGGTATTTACTAGTAATTAAGACGTATAATATGGGCTTTTAGTAACGGATTAACATGGCCGTTTTATCGTCAACTTATGTAGCAAAATAGGCCACTGTGAAAAGCCCTTTTATTAAACTGAACTTGGGTCATTCACCCTAAAGATTCATTCTATAATAATATACTAATTAATGAATTGTTAAAATTTGATAGTTTTGAAGGTTATTGCCACTGGTCATATCTAGTATCTTATCATATACAGCTCTTTATCAAAGTAACAGTTCTGCTTTAAACAGGCTTGATTAAATATCAATTAATCAATCTCAAAGACAAGTTGTTTGAACTCCTGAACTCCTATTGTTTCTAATTCAAATTCTGGCAAAAGCAGAGATAATTTTCATCTCTAAATATTATAAGCTACGCCATCTCTTATCGAATAGTTGAAGTCGTGACACTCGTGTCACATAATCGTAACAACATAATAACGACGAAAGTCCACCTGTATTATATTTTTAAAGCACCAATGACGCCAGTTTTAAACCTATAGAAGTGATAATCACTAGAGAATTAACAGCAATGAAAATCCAGAAGTTATGGTCCCTTTGGGAATAATCTGGTAGCTTTACTCCGCTCCAATTCATAGCTATCAATAATTCACAGGCGTTAAATGTTACCTCTGTGGATTCCGTGGTTGTAAAAGATCCATTTAGGAAAACATTAAGTACATCTTGAAAATTTTTGCTTGCTAAAAGAAGTAAAATCGGAACCCTTATAGTTTTGTCATTTCCGTCCGTCCGTCCGTCTGAAGCATAGCGCCGCGATCATTAGTGTTAGAATGCTGTAATTTGGCATGGTTAAATACATCGACGCTTGAAAGGAAAAATTGACTAAGCGACACTGAACTAACTTTACAGGAGAGCAGTTTAAAGTTGAATTTTTAGAAAAGTTGTTGTATATGCCACAATATAGATGATAAAATAAGGATTCCAAAACAGTAAGAATAACGTCGGTAGGAACAAATTACAAAAAATAAATGATTTTTTCTAAAAATTCCAACTTCAAACTGCTCTCCTGTAAAGTTAGCTCAATTTCGCTTAGTCAATTTTTCAGAGGTAACGCAAGGATGAATTTTTTATACCTAATGTATAATTATTTTGAAGTCCACTGCTGGATTAGGCCTCTCCTTTAGGCGTCATCCTTCTGATTCCAGCGACATCCCGCTGTCTTCTTTAATCCATTTGACCCGTGCTAGTAATATAATAATCAAAATATATCCAGCAAGATTGTCATCGTTTTTGCTGTCATTTGTGTTCTCTTGTAAAAAAATTATAGCCTTGTAAATAAGATTATATTGTTTGTTATACTATTTTGTAATTGGTGAAACCGTTTTCCTCTTTCAGAAATGTCCTGAAGAAGCGTGGAAGTGCTAACAAGAAGATTGCGCAACATTGATCAACTTCCGTGTATTGTTACTGAATATATAACTACTTAATTGCTCGAGTATTTTTGTAATCACCGGACTTGACCTATGCAGTGGACATTAGAATGCTGGATGCGTCGAAACGCATGCATAAATATTAATTACTTAATGTTTTATGGACTTCATAGAGGAAACTTATGAATGCTAACAATAGTGTCCCTAATAATTGCTTAATGACCACGCTCATAAGCCGATGGCTTGTCAGTTATAAGTCGACTGAGTTAAGAAACATGCGTGTGATTGATGGATGAGTCACAGTTTAAATCAAACTCAGTTCTCTCGATTAAGCGGTTAGTGGCATGCTAACTATCACTTAACAACGCGGAAAAGACTGCACTTTACATACCGATAATTGAAACCATCGATTGTTTTATAGTGTAGCTACAGGAAATCTATGAATAATTAACAAACAAGCAACTCCATTGTTATTTATCTACTTATAGTATAGTAAGTCTACTCAATGTCAAGGTAAGTAATCCTGCTTCCAGTCTTATTTTAATGCAGTCTTGCAAGGTTTCAGTTAGAGGCAAAGTAGGCCAGAAAGGTAAAATCCTTACAAGTTCGATATTGCACTATGTGTTTATATAACGTAGCATTGAGACTTATACAATTCATTCAAAGTGAAATTATAGGGGCTGGCTTCATCCACTAGTGGGAGTACGGGTATTTCGTATTTACCCGTGCACCCACTGCATCAAGTGTGGAAATTTAAAAATATATATAAATAATGTAGGGCAATGTACAAGATAACACAAATTCAGTACTAGTATTAGAATACCCAATCTATATTATTAAGAGGAAAGTTAAGATTTTTTGTTAGGTTGTTTTGGCTAAACTCAAAAACTACCGAACCGATTTATTATCTATTATTTGTTATTGGTTAAAATATAAGTACCAGTATTTGTATTTGTATTTCAAGCAACTCTCTATAACTCTATATTTAATGAAAAATTTACCTTTTTCGAAGTTGTCACTCGATCACGATCCATACAATCGATACAAGCCAATGGGTGATGAGCACTGTGTTTTAGTGCATTGTATGCCAAATACGAGAGTTACATACATACTTTTACATAGAGTGAAAAGATAAGTACCTAAGTATGTATTATACATTGATGTTAATTAAAATGGACGCTTTACCAAGATATGAATAAACGTCGTATATTTTATTGGTGAATATTATTAAACAAGGACCTTTTTGGCGGTAGCCAGGCCCTATACCAGGCTTAATCCTGAATGACAGAAATAAAAAAGCGAAGATACGGAGACTATCTTAGTACCATCAAGATGACCATCTATTAGCCGGTCGCTAAAGACCCATCATCATAGCCACTAAAAAGAGTATTACTAAAACTTCTACAGATTACGCAGATGTAAAATAAGCAGGACAATGAACCTTAATTATTCCCTGAACGCTTTAGAGGTATTTAACACTGAATCACGCAGCGTAACTCTGCCTTGAGGACTTCCTATTTATGATTGTTTACGTAACCTTCAGCCTTGTGAGTTGGGCACGTCTAATTTTGTCATCAAAAACGATCTCATACGAATTTCATAGTTTACTTCGTTTCATAGAAAAACTATTGAATTTTGTTGTGATAGATTGTTCTTTTACATACAGCTTTATCTATTTGGTAACTCCTACTAGGTACAGATTTTCATTTTGCGCATTTCATATAAGGTTTTAGATATATTCCTACTCAAGCAAGAGCTTGAACTTCCACGACTGCTTAGAGAAGCCATCACAGATTTTGCTGCTGAAAATCTATCTCCAGGCAACTTACTCGTGCATCGCATAGCAGTTGCTAGTATAGTGACTTATTCTGCATCTCTTTTAGAATATAGATCACGTTTTGCCAGCAATAATGGACTCTCCTTAATGAGGATGCAGTCGCTAATGAATCATTAGCTGCGTCTTCGGTATGCAAAAACCACCAAAGGACACTTCAACTACAATAAAATACAAAGATGCGGAGCAGTGCAAAAACAAGTGACCTTGAAAATACAGGAATAGTTAAGTATTATAACACTGATTGTTATTTATGAGTGCACACCAAACTTAAATGGATTCAACCTATTTCGAGAACACTTCACGTCTCTTCGAGCATACTTGCTGATCATTATTTATTTTATAACATGTAATTGTATTTCATCAAATGTAATTTAAAGACTACAACATGAATTAATGTTGACGCTCAGAATTGTTCTACAACTAATTACACCTACTATTTTTAAATTAATAATCATAAAATTTATCGGCACCTGGGATCTAAATTATTAAACTATCTAGTGCGAGATTCCGAAATTTTTAACCCAGATGAATTTCATCAAATCATCATCTAACCACTTATATTGCCACTTATCATAAACTCATTAAGGTCACAGGCCAAGCTGGTCATGTGATAGCAGGATTCCCATAACTTTGAAAACAATACAAAGAATGCTCAAACATGCATTTTTCCTCACAGTGTTTTTGTATAGGCATAATTATTAATCACACACTTGCATTCAGGTCTCTAGTCGTGATTTAACATCGGAAAATTAAAGGTAAAATCAATTTTTACATATGGCTGGCTTCAACCCATTAATGGCCCACTACTGAGTACGGTTCTCTCCTCTTGAGGAGACCAAGAGCATATTCCACCACGCTGCTCCAGTGCGGAGTGGTGGATTGTTACATATACTCCTTGTGGTATATTATTGTATCATAGGAGGATTTTTTTAAATACCACAATAATATACCACATACCTGACAATAATTATGATATGATTCACAAACTCTTTGATGAACTAATATTTTCAGAGATATAATTATATAATGCAATAGATCTAAAAAACGGCCAAGCCATACTTTTTGGTCGAGATGAAGTATTTGTAAATTAAGGTTTTATACAGTCACGCCTAGTAAAAATAGAGTTCATGAGAAAGAAGTACTAAGGTAAGAACGATGAAGTTAAATTAACGTTCTTGACAACCAATTTAAAAAATATTTTGTACAACATATTTACAAAAATATATTCAAATTATTCCATAATTTTCTTAACATTATAGGAAGTAATGTACCGCCAATAACGACTGTAAAATATGTACATCAGGTATTGTAATCATGTAAATAGGATCGTTTTCACACCTTGCATTATGTAGCACGAATTATATCAAATAATGTTTATTATATACGAGCACATAAAATGCACATTGTTGAAGTTTATAATGAGGTACGCTAATCTTTTATATCAATTTTGCTTGGTTTCCGTATTTGTATGAGTTTTTTATTGTAAAACCTGATTGCAACAATATAATGTAGTTAGAAAAAACAGAACAAGATTAAACTTCATCTTACTTTTCTAGAACACATCATGGCTCTAAATTATGAAATAATTTTTTTCTTTTCTAATTTACAGATGTAAGCTTCCTAAAAAACTTTTACAAATATAACTTTAATAAATTAGGATTATGAATTTATTTATATTTAAAAAACTTTGTACGCTAAAAACCTTTCCTTCTTAATTGTAGATTAAAGATTCATAGTCAGAAAGCACATTTTAATTAAATTATTATGAAAAGAGAGATATACAGACTTAATTATATAGACGAACAGACAAATTATATAGACAAACAGATATAATTATATAGAAGGAGATGTGATAATTAATTACAACTTTAATGCTTGTAAAAACTCTTATGTGTGTGCGAAGTGTATTGTGTTTACAGAAATCGATTAGTAACAGTACTTACAGCACATTAATAATGTTTGCATCTAAATGAAGAATTATACCACAGTACCTAACCTATTGCCGGAAGTGCGTCTGTATAAAGTTTTAAACTTGAAGCGAAAAAAAACAAAAAAGAACAAAAAACAGTGCCGTCGACTTTATTCACCTGAGTTAATTCACCCAGGTGTCTTAAGTCTACTTTTAGTGTACTTTATTCACCTATGCACCCAGGTGATTTAAGTCTACTGATCGAGGTGAATTAAGTATACTAAATCAGTAGACCTAAATTCACCTAGGTGATTAAGGCAAGCTGTACACGAGCCTACTGCCGAGGTGTATTAGTAAACTTAAACCCGACTGCGTAAAAAAACTAAAAAGAAAAAAAATAAGCCCAGTAGTTTAGAATGTTTTTAAAAGTAATGGTGAACAATTGAACCATAGAAGGATTAACACTTGGAACCCATTCTTCAACCAATCAAATCTTGTTTGTTTTTTCCCGAGCAGTCCTGTAAAATTTAAATGGTATCCGTATCGTGATTTATTTGTGTCCTTACCAACTTTATTGTAGGGAATCCTTAGAAATCTGCATGAGGATAATCACATTTTAGACCGTAAGATGATAGAAAAGTAGGCATAAAATCCTAAATTTGCTCCTTACCTCTTCTACGCTGACCTGTCCTACTCTATGGCCACCTTGGAGGTTTCCCGTGCACAATAGTCACGGACGACGGACGCAGTTATAAAACCTATTGTATGATACTTCATACCATCACTGTTCCCCGGCATCTCTAGAGATCACCACCATGTTGGGATTAGGCTCCGTAGTCCTGATTGCGACTGCTTTTCAGGTGAGTAAAACAAGAGTACAACAAGTTATGATTTTTAAGGGGTTTGAAATATTGAATTCTGAATTTTGCTTTACCTTGGCACTGAGAACATAAAATATAAATGTTTAAATGTAGTTGCAATATGATTTATCATATTACCTAAAATTAAGCGTCAGCGTTTTTTCTCTATGCAATTATTTTTAAACACCTATCGCACGATCAAATAATAATTTCTGGCTCACCTGCTTGTTGCAAATATTCAGAAAGGTCGTAATAAATAATTTTTGATGTACCTAAGGAGCCGAATTAACGTTCTCCTGATGGTGAACCTGAAAATGGGAAGACGGTTACCAACGCTTGATCATCAGTAACACCATAGTCATCAAAGGTGCGTTGACAGCCAGACAAAAGGCTGACTTCCAAGTTTACCACTATCTTTCCCACCAATCCACAATGTAGCAACATTGTAAAAATATAATGCCTGTCTTTTTTAAGCCTTAATGAGAGCTTCAGAGAGCCGATAATGGGTTGAAGGCAAGAAATGCCGTCTAAATTATCTGATATTGAATAAGGTGTAAAGCCTTATTAAATGAGTCCCTGTTAACAAAGAACATCAAGGCTTTCAATGTTTAACAATAAAAAAAGAAAAAATATTTCAGATATGCGTATCTCAAGCTCCGCCGCCTCCAAATTTCCCACCGCATTGTAGAGGACCCCCTCCTGACGTGGTGAGTATCTTTGGAATATTATCAAGTCATATTCACAGTACGTGTACATTGTTCTACGCCTATATTTTGACCCAGTTTCAAACATGGCTGATCACTCATCTGTCACCTTGTCAAGAATTTCTTCGTACCACCGTATTATGCTTACTAAACAACTGTTCCATGTTTGCGTAAAACATTAAACTTTGTTGACATATTCGCGTTTATTGTTATTTAAATATCCATTTTCTTTACTTAAATCGTTTGATGAAAAATTGAGACGTTTGACTTTAATTTTTCAGAAAAAAATTGTCAGAATTTGAAAATGTGCAAATAGATACTTAAATAAATTGTAAGAATACGTTTAAGTTAGGTATATAAATTATATATTATATATTTTCTGAAAAGCGATATTTATAATAATTTTAAGCACTTAGTTTGGCCACTAACATCTACACTTTCTTCATCAATCAAACATCAATTTACATCAACTCCAATTTGCACTTGAACCGCATACGCAGTACGCACGCTC
The DNA here is from genome assembly GCA_963932265.1 of Thymelicus lineola. Classification (NCBI taxonomy): domain Eukaryota; kingdom Metazoa; phylum Arthropoda; class Insecta; order Lepidoptera; family Hesperiidae; genus Thymelicus; species Thymelicus lineola. Next base: position 13,161,293 of record OZ010693.1, on the reverse strand, counting down.
TTCGAATTCGAGAGTTCTCATCAATTTCGAGGACGAGAATAATTAGGCTGTAAGCAGTTAATAGCTACTTGTGTCAAGAGATAATTTGATAGTCACTTCAGAATAATTGTATTAGATAATAATCTGCAACGATAATATTGACCACGAAACAATGTTATATCATCATCTTGTAATTTCATCAGGAAAACCCCCAACAATGCTGTAAGATTCCGTCAATGTTCGCTGATGAAGATCTGGAGGCGTGTGGAATTCCAAAACTAGAAGATAGGCCTCAGGAAGGCAGATTCCGTGGGCCTCCCGATGTATGTCTGCTCTGCAATAATTTTGTTTTTTACCATCGATTGATGCAATTTGTCTTCTCAAGAAAGTCTAACTAGATAAGTCGTTGAATATTCTGTGTTCAGGAAATAACAGTTGTTTCAATGTTGGTCTTGGTGTATTGTAGGTTCGAATCCTGCATCCACTTGTAATTTTCAATGTCGTATGCGTAATAGAAATTATTATAATTATCACTAGTTTATGTGAAGGAAAAGATCATGTGCAAAGTTCTCACTGTTGCTCTCAAACGTAGTGGATTATGGTCAGTATTGCTCATATTTTGAGAGGCGACTGGATTCCAGTGACTTTGTTATGGAAATAGCTGGCAAACGAGATGACGATCCACCTGATGGTAAGTGGCTATCGTCGCCCATGGACATCAGCAACACTAATGGCATCACTGATGCGTTGCCGGCCAAGAAGGAGAGAAGAAAAAGAAAGAAAGAACTGGCTCTCAAGCCCCCAGCCGGAACACGACAAGTCGTTTGGCGGCTGATTCATGCTCAAGAGCTATCCAGGCGAACCCCATGGAGAAATAATAATATTAGATAATAATAGTATTAATTACAATTAACACCTGGCGTGGGGTTGGGGTAAATATTCTACGCCACCCCAATACCAAAATTCTAGTAATTTTCTCATGTCATCATTGCAGTGCTCCAAACAGAAGTGTTTAATGGATAAATATAAACTGTTAAAAGGCGAAGATATAGACTATGAAGCAGTAAGTGGTTTCTTGAACAGTTGGGCTGAAAAGAACCCAGATTTCAAACAGACTGTAGAATCTGCTAAGAGCAGGTGTCTAGGTGAACTGCCCGGACCACCTCAACTTTGTGCTGCAGACAAAATGGTCTTCTGTATTGGATCTACTATGTTTGTTGTAAGTTTACCGAGATTTTATATTTGACATATGTATGTATGTATCTACGAGATCTTGAGTCCAAGCACGCCTTCATTGTGGGCTTACTGATAAAGGAACGAAACCATGGCTTCAGTTCCTTTTGCTATATTCCTGCACGGTGGTAGGGTTTTACCATGCTATAAACCAAGGCTGTTCAACCTTTTCGACAGTTGGGCTAAACTGAGGATTCCTGATATTTTCGGCGGGCCACTGACAATTCCTACTTAATTACTCTCAAGACTTGTACAATAAAAAGTCAATATTATGAAATGAAATTACTCATCAGTTAGGCGGGATTTTTCAATTTGGCGGGAATTTTTGCTTACGCGGGCCATTTAAAATCTGTTCGTGGGCCATAGTTTGGCCCGCGGGCCTAGGGTTGAGCAGCCTTGCTATAAACCATGCTCCTCAAATCTTCCGTGAAAGATTTTTTATGTATTTCAGTCACACAGTGTCGTAGAGCAAAAAAATAATGCTCACCAAATATTATAATTTTGCCCGGCAACACATCATCCCTTATAATTGATTTATCTTTGTGACAAGAGTGTTTAAAGGTTGAAGGTGATTAAATTTTTTTTCATCAATTGGGTTCTGCATTAAATTAATTGATGAACAAATGATTATCGACATTTTTATGAAATATGAAACTAGCTACAAACTTTTTACGTTCCAGGTGACAATGTAATATCCTCGAATGTCTAATATGATAAAGAGTCCATTGTCCATCCAGCTCTTCAAAGCCTTATTAATAACACATAGTTCTACATTATTTACTTGATACAATTTCTTTTACAGGAATGCCCAGTATGGGAAGGTAACGACAACTGCAAGAAACTAAAAGATCACATTGAATCATGTAAAGCACCTGTACCTAAACCTCTTTAAATATATCAAGAGTGACAAACTGCAATTTTAATTTTTAAAATTGTAAAATATTAATACTTGATTAAATTTAAATTTGTGAATGACTTCGTTTATCAACCATGTATAAATAAATCTATCTGAAAGGAACCAAACATGCGAAATTAAAAAGTATCAAACGACTTCAGTTTCCTTGTAATATTTTGTAAACAACACGTTCAAATTACAGTTCCTTTACCTAATACGAGTGGTTTTATTTCATTTATACTTGGGAGTTCGGTGCACTGGTTTACTGAGCCGATTAAATTTAAGTTTTACAATGAAGAAAAGGTTACTGTTACTGCTAGTAACATCTTATGTGAGTTTAACCGTATTTTCAACCTTTTATTTATAAAGTTAGCAGTTTAAGATTATCTTTCTTCTCCTCGTAGGTAAAATGTCAATATGAAGTTCAACCTAGACCAGAAAGATGTTATGGTACAACAGAGCTTTTCGTAAGTAAATATATGTATAGAACATCTTTTTAGCATTTGTACCGATTTTATTATTGATTGGCGTTTATTATTTATATCTTATTATAAGAAGCATAAATTAAGTCTGTGCAAATTATTTAGTGCAAAATAAATGAAGTATAAATATGATAATTACTAATACCTATTTTAGCTTATTTAGTTTTGAGTTTAAATCTCTGGAATTATATTATAGTATAGCAGCGCCATCTCTCGGCGAATAGCTGAAAATAAAACTGATAAAATATATATGAAACTGAACTAAAAGCATGCTTAAAAATAATATGTGCTTAAAATTATGTTATAAGTTGATAATAATTATGAATTATTGATTATTAAAATAGTAATTATAATTTTCAGAATAGACAATGTTGCATATTTCCCCCATTCTTCAAGAGGGAGATAGCTAAAATGTGCGGAGCTAAATTTGTTGTTATGTTCATCAATAATAACGCCAATGTGACTGGTCTTCGGAGGGAAGCCAATGACCCCGTAGGTATATAAAATAAAGTCTACAAAATCTTGGAAACAAAGCCTATACTTTTTCCCAAGAGTTTCTACGTTAAGTTTTTTTCTTTCTCTGAAAACCGAATGCAAGCGACTTATTTTAAGATGTGTATTTGTTAAACGACACCTATTTGTATTATTTTAACAACTACTGTTTTTATGTATAGTTCTCCTTGTCATTTACTTTGTTTGGTTGCAGTGCGAACATTGGAAATGTATGTTAGTAAAGTATCGTTTATTGACTTCCGATGGAAATCTCGATGATGACAAGTATTTTACACATCTAGACAAGTGGGTAAACCTCAATCCTGAATTCTCTAACGTTATGAATAACGCCACGTTACATTGCAAACAGCGTTACAGATTGTTTATGCCGTTAAAGACGTGTGAATTTTTACATCTTCAAAGTTGTATTAGAAACTACATTAACGTGGTAAGCTTCTTTTGTGTAGTTTTATAATATCGAATTCCAAAAATTGTTGGTCTCCAAGTCCCAATGAGAGAGATATAAAAAAAATCTATTGTATATTCACCTATCAGTTGTACCTAAATGGAATCAACTTTTCTGTAATAGTTTCCGTAGTATTTACGTACACTCGTTTCATTAGGTATATTTAATAGTAGTAATATACTGATTTATCTTTATTTTACAGAATTGTCCAAAATTAATTCCATCAGAAGAATGTGATGAATTAAAATCGTTTTATGAAGAATGCCGAGAATACTACATCAATAAGTGAAAAGATCAAAATGAAATCACTTAGTTTATTCTAAAATTTAAACTATATTAACGACATTATGACAATGAGATGAAATCATGATGAAATGTATGCTTCATACACACTATAACGCATCATTACAATCTACGCAGACATTCAAATTTATTATTTAACATTCCTTATAATTACACAAGTTATAATAAAATTAGTATTGAGGTACGCAGCCTCGTACATTGAACTACGCCGGTATCAGCTGGACTACCTACATACCAAACACACTAAGAATTAATACTGTCACGTAAATGCTCTTTGCTAACCACTCTCATATATCACACGCGCCAGTATACCTTATCACTTTCCTTTTAGGAATATAATTAACTAAACTTATCTAACAGTCTTTTCTGATGCCTTCACGGCAGAAGCCTTGGGTTGTATCGGCCGACATAAAGTATCATGCCAGATGGGTTATGTCTCACAAAGAACAGGAACGGTCTGTCAAACTTTAACCGTGCTGGTTGCGCATTTCTCGATGGCAAACGCGCCTGTCTCGGACGAAGGTGCAAGGGCAAATGCATTGCATCACCGACATCGTGTGGATCATGGAACGCTCTTTGGTAGTCACGTGGCTCATCCCAACCAGTAACCCATCGCGCAGTTCGACGTCTTTGAATTGATTCAGCAGTTTCCGGGTACTCCTCTATGTGATGTTGTTCAGCAATTACGCCTTCACCGCAAGTGACAAACGTAGTAGTCTGAATCATATCAGATAAAAACAAATCCTTGGATGGCCCATTCAACCCGGCAAGATCAGCATGGTTATGGTCAAACAAGTCTTTCAAACCCATTCTCTTCAAGGTAGAAGATACGTTAAATGTTGATTTATGTGAAAACCGTGGTATTTGAAGTTCCAAACCATTTCGCGGCAGTAGTGTGCGCAACAAACGATTCCAGGTGGGAGTCGCCGGATTGGAATCTAATAATCGTTTCTCTAGAGCTTCCAAATCGTCGGCATGAACGACATTGCCTTGTTGACCAGGCATCAGAAATAGGGTGCTAATTACGGAGTTTGTATTCCCTAGAGCAGCTGCTGTAGCATCTAAAACCGGATCGTAGCCGGCCAGGAAGTTGCTTCTGTACACCACTGCGGGAACGGGCACCAGCCGCCGTTGACGGACATTGGGAGATACTACGAAGTACATTTCACCATCTCTTCCTTCCACAGACGAGCTCGAACAATCAGTCTATAATTTGAAAATTTTTTTATGATTAGTTATTTAAATTATAAAGTCGATATTCATTAAAACCTGAATAGTCAGTGTAATTAAAGTCAAAGCCAAAATCAAAATGACAAATGACATGAAATTTTATTCATATAGGTATCATTGATACACTTATGCACGTAATTTTTTGGCTTTTCGGAAAGGTTGTTCTCCATGACAAATCATGGAGGAGAAGAAAAGCCTCAGCACATCTTTTAAAAAAATATTACAAAAAAAGATACTATAAGAAAAGTAAAACTGTTCCGAGCGGAACTGGTTGCAGAGCTGGTCATTACTATGCGTCTTTGTCATTTAAATACTCGTCTACAATATAATAGATATCCCTTGTCTAACAATTCTGTTTTTACACGTTTTTTTAAAGTTTCTATTGGCAAGTCACGTATTATGTTAACTATGTTCTTTAGTTAAGTTAGTAACTTCCTTCGCTTTAATTCGGTTTTCGTATAGATGCCTAACTTTGAAACATAATATAGCCCATGTTACTCAGAAATAATAGAGCTTCCTATTGGTGAATGAATTTTTGAAATCAGTCCAGTGGTTTTTGAGTCTATCTATTACAAACAAACAAACAAAAAATCTAAACTTTCCTCTTTTTGTATTAGATTAGTTACAGTTTGCGACATTATAACTTTACAGAATTCACTCTATTAATTCTTTTAGCATTTTGGTCAAAACTGAAGTGTAGGTCATTCTTCAAGGTGTTGTTGTTGTTGTCCCACCTTTTTGTGGCCAACGATGCATTTTTACCATTAGGCAGCTTGTCTGTTCGGTTATGGGTTATAAATGTAAAAATAAATAATAATATTACATAATTTTGTCAAATAATAATTGATAAAATTACCTCGAAAATATTTGCTGAGAACGCCGCCAGAGGAGGACTCATTACAATATTATTGGTTTTCATGTATTCAATTATTTTTCCCCAAGTGTATCTTTTTACCAATAAATTCGTTCTTCTCCTTACAATGTCACCAATCAATTTGAAACTTATTTCTTCGACATGTCCATTGTAAAATTGTTGAGCTCGTTCTTTGTAAAAGGTCAAGATTTTGCCTTTACTTCGGTCGCTATATAGTTCTCGAATGAAAGCTGATATTGCTACACCTGAACCAGAGCTTGTTTCTATCGAGTCAGAAATATTTTTTAGTGTAAAATGAGGGTTAAATGTCACCATATCATCGAGTTTCAGAATTTCATTCATTTCGCCAGATGTAGATCCTCTAGCGCCCATAAACATCATAGCAAGCATCGATGTAATAGAGTACGGTGACAATATAAAACTGCGTTTTTTGTCTATATCTTTAACGATATCGATCCAATACTGGAAAGCCAACTCATTACAAAGTTCTGCAAATTGAGCTACATCCTCGCCCAAGTCCTTAGTAGTAACTTCTAGTCCTTGATTTTCCTTTGAAAAGTCAAGAATAATGTTTTTGTCTTCATTCAATTCTGGAGCATTTGAACCATCATTTTTGTGTCTATCTTTGTTTGCATCGCTAGCTTTAGGTGGTGAGACGGTCGATATTAGTTTCCACGAATTATTTCTTTCATTAGCAAGTTCTTTATCGTCAATGTTCACTTTCTGAATTTTCTTCTTAAACTCATCTACTTTTGGATATGTTAATGGTTCTTTTACTTTTTGATTTTTGTCCGATAAGCTGTTTTTATCCAAAGAAGAGAGCAAATGAGTTTTTTCAGCAAGTAAAGGAATATTACCCACTTGTTGACGAGTTGTAGATCCTAACATTGTCGTTGATTCTATTTTAGGCAGCGATTCGGTAGATGTAATAAGTTCAACTTTATAGTTTTTTGTAGAGGTAAAACTTATATCACTTTCATTTTTGGCAGGTGATAATAAATCTGGTTGCCGAGTTGTAAGAGTCACAGAACTACTTTGAGTTGTTTCTAGTTTACTGAAATTATTAGGTGTATCCGGCACTCTGTTTTCATTTTCAGTCTTTACGTCAACTATTTCACTTTTCTCATCATCATTTTCATTTTGACTATTGACTGTGGTCTGCGTGGTTTTAACGTTTTCAAACAAAGGTATTTCATTTGTGTCATTATTGGATAAATTACTGTGACTTTGTTCATCCACAGCAGTCGCAATAATTTCTGTTCCTGATGTATTTGATTCATTCTTAAATGATGACCCTGATGGAGCCTCTATAATGAATGTATTTTTATTTAAATTGGAATCTGTCATTTCCTCCGAGTGCTCATGTTTGATTGTATCAGAAATGTTACCATTAATAATTGACTCTGGGGCTGAATGTACAACTTGTGACAATAAGTCTTCCATGGATTCAGATAAAATTGGATCAATTGTTGTGGATGTAGAGATCGATATGGTAACTGGTATTGGCGTTGTTTCTTTTTGCATCAGTTGGTCTTTTAAATCATTAATTTGTTGCATTTCACTTGTAATTGACTTGTTATCAATCTTTTCATTTGGATCAAGCGTAGATATTTTTATGAAGTTGTCAGCACTGCTTTGGTTATTAACGATTTTTTGCTCATTTTCAATGTCTGTAGGTATGTCAATTTCTAAGTTTTCTTTACTTTCAACGTCCATGTTGCTAGGCTTAGAATTATCTAACAAATTACTAGATGTTGGTAAAGGGGCATAGCTTCCACCTAAATCGGAAGCAATTTGACTTATACTTTGAGCAACGACAAACAGATGTAAAACTGGCTCATTTTTGTCTTGGTTATTAATAGTCTCAATTTTAATTGGTTCCTTGTTATTTTCTTGGTTTTCTTGGGTATTTTGATATTTTTGTTGATTATTGACATTAGTAAATTCTGTAGACGAAACTGTACTTGAAGGGGATACTGATTGTGTCGTTATGGTAGTGGAATTAATTTTATCATATTCCTGTTCACTAACAATAGAATTCAAATAAGAATCAGTACTTGAATATGGTTTGTTTGTAGAAAGTTGTACCTTAGGTTGTGAAGTTGTGCTTGAAAATGATGTAACGAGTTTTGTTGTTGTGGTTGTTGTGGGTGTTATTTTAGTTGTTGTAAATGGTCTTCTTGTAGTTCTATCTGTAATATATGTAATTGTAGAAGTTGGAAGTAATGTGCTAAATTTTTCGTGAAGTGACGGTTTTCTTGAATCTAACACGGCACCAAAACTTGGTGGAACAATACTAGGTACTTCACTACTATCATCTATGATATTGGATTTTGTTGGAATTGGTCTTCTTGTAGTTACTAATGTTGAACTTGATCTTTCAGTTGATGGCGAAAGGGTAGTCGTTGTCACAGTTGTTCTTCTATGCTGTGTAGGTGTTGTACGGAGCGGTCTGTTCGTGGTCACAGGTTTATTTCTCATCGTAGTTACAGATGCTATTGGAATCCTTATTGTAGTTGTTGTTCTCGGCTTACTTGTGGTTGTTGTTGTTGTTGTTGTGGTAGGAATGCGCCTTTTAGCTACTGTTGTTATCCTTATGGTTGATGGAGTTACAGAAGAAACAGGAACAGTGGTTGGTTTTTCTGTAGTAGTACTTGTTGAAGAAACTTTTGACTTTTCTGGTATATTTTGAGCTACATTTATTTTTTCCGAGGCACTTGTTGTTGAATTAGTAGGGATTGTATTAACACCCTCTTTACCAAGAGAATTTCCATCTTCAAAATTAGAAGTATCTAATTCAATAGTGTCAGTTTCTGGTGTGATAAAGGACCCTGATATTTTATCTGGTACTATATCAACACCCGTGTTACCAAATATGGATGGCAAAATTAAACTCCAAGAGTCAGACACATCGGGGGTATCCAAAGGTGGTTGAGTTTGTGGTTTATTTCTATGAGCTTCCATTTGGGCCTTGAGAACATTTTGAACGTTACTGACTACACTATGCACTTTTGTGTAAGAAGGTTGACTGAAATTAAAAGCAATTGTTGGTTGATTATCATTAGCGAACGTGACTAGACTTTCTGTTTCTTCGCCTGCTGCAACGATTGCCTGAATTTCCTCGAGTGTCATCAATCTTTTAACAAGTTCGCCAGATTCATCAAAGGTATAGAATTCGTATCTATCAGGAGTTAAAAGATTCACTGGACTCCCTACAGTAGCTGGGACATTTGATGGCGGTGGCAAAGTGTTTCCAACTGCATCTGCGATGAACGGTAGTTTGGAGCGCCTGAAACGTAAACAAACATCGTGATTAATTCAACTTGATTATGTCTGTATTGGTGTGGCCTCGAATCTTGACCACAGTCCCTCACCAAGGTATCGTAAGAGGCGACAGAAGACTGGCTTCTGCTTGGTGGCTGGCACAGCTCTGCATAAGTATTATTTTAGAACTAAATCATTAAAATTTTTACTGCTTTTTTTTGGGACCACTTACCATGGGGATGGCTCGTCTGTTCGTCAAAAATCAATGTTTTGATAAATTCCTTCCTAGAAATCAAAATTCGTTACCGTCAGTTAGTTTAAATACAATTATTTGTTCAATTCAGTCATACGCTACGCCTATCTATTTATATTACAGTATCGTCACATCGATTTGGAATTATAATCTACAGATATTAAGTTAGAATTTGAGAACAGTGATACCAGAAATGAATATCACTCTACGCCATCGCTTCAACAAATACAGATACTGAACTATAATAATCAATATAAAATATTAAGTATCAAATTTTTTCACTAAAAATATAGTACTCTAATAATGTACTAGAGTGGTGACTTTTTGATGATATTTCACTTGTTAGGTGGCCATGCCGTTTTGATTGTTTCTGTTTTCTTAAAAAAGTAAAAATTTTATTTATTTGATTTACCTGTCCTGGTTATCTTCTGCTGAAGCCCTCGCGGCTAGTAACAGCACGCACAGCGAGACCCACATCCTGCCCCATACACTCCTCACCACCTGAAACTGGTGTTACAACAGTCCATTAGAAAAAAGTATATAATTTTAATTATAATGGTAACAAACTTGTGCCTGAATGGAGCCTGATTTTATTATCACCGCTGTCTATGAACGTCCGCAACCAAAAGGCTTGTGAAAAACGAGAGACCCATATTACAGGCGTTCCGACATTGCTAACGACAGTACTGATATTACTATTGATATTATTATTTTTGGCACGGGTATAAAATACAATATACATAATACATATAATATATTTTTTAACAGCATACCTAAAATAAAATAAAAATAAGAGTAGGTACCCACGCTTCTATGTTGACACAAAATAAACGGACAAAGAAAAACAATTGTTTAAAATAGAAACATAAAGTTTGTTAACACGTTGAGAACCTAGAAATAGGAGGAGGCTACAGAGAGTACACACGAAGTTAGGAGTTGGCAAGCGTCCAGTGCAACTTGGTAATTCTAAAAGCGTTGTCGACGCCAAAAGTTAACAGTTTCACACGTTCAACAAAACACGTCAGGGTAAGATACACGTAAGAATCAATGTAAACTAAGTCAGCCCAGCATTTAGTACCAAGTTACTTTTACGCGTATGTTGCACTGCTGTAAATAATGTCTACAATGTAGTACCTATTATTATATATTCTATTAACGATAAAAAATGAATACCAACCTAACATTATTTTTATCAATAAAAGACAAACTCGCCATAAAATAACTTGCTCGCTTTGAAACTTAATATAAGTCACGTGTTACTACGGTTTCACTATGGACGTTTAACTTCGAAATCAATCTACCCAAAATGAAATTTAGTGAGCATATACCGTTGGTTTGAGTTTCAACATAGGATAGCAGTCTTAGTTGAGCTGTTGTCGAAACTCAATATGGAACAGCCAAAGTATAGAAATTGATACGAATCCATAGCAATAGTTATTCAATGAGCATTTACGCAAGGCATATAAAGATCTGGAATAACTGACATTGATATACCGCATAGCTGCATTAGCTGCCAGGTCAAGTTTTTCCGCCATAACGGCGTTTACATGCAGATGTTATTAAATGCTTATTACGGGACATCAGCCGACATTTTCCCGCATCATGAATAACATGATATGGACCTGTCAATAATAACTTCAATGATTTTCTATAACGGCTCGCTTCTTATTGATGCGGTTCCCACGCCGCGTTTGTAATAATATTAACGTTTCTTAACGTTACTTTTTAACTTCGTGAACTTCGAAACGAACACCTTCTACCAATAATATAAAAACATCATTCGATGTTTGTGGAGGAGAGAGGGGTGAACTTAATACCATAACCATGAGTCTATCCATCATAATCAATCAGAAACTGTGGTCTTGATGCTGGAGAATCTGGTGATGGTCTGACAATTCATGGTGCCAGGTCGCTTCTTCACCTCTCCTGAATGCCACTAAGCCCTGGATTAAATAATTTTGTTCCGATGGTACGCGGTGAAGAATTTCTGTTTATCATCGTCCTAGAATCAATCAAGACTTTCCGCTTGTTTCTTATCCGCTGATTGGTGGATGTAGTGTGTCTCCCCATATGGAGGTCGAAATTTCACATCTTCCTCCGCCACTTGACATTAATTTAGAATATATAGTTTAAGACAAATATTGAGCAGTTTTCACAAATTTAAGCGCAAAATAAAAATAAAAAAATACTCAAAAACTATGTTTCCTCACTTAGCCCCTTTAAGGGAGGGGACCTTACCCCACCCCCTCCCTTCTCCCCCAACACCACCCTCCTCCCACTGCCGTAGGATACTAAAGAAATACCACAATAACAGAAATCACATCACATTATTTATTATAAGTTTAGGTAAACATGCTCTCGTGTACGTAACCTTTGCAAATATACAACGAAGTCTCTAGACCAGTGTTTCCCAACCTTTTTTAGGCCATGCCCCACCTTAACATTTCTAAAATTTTTATGAATTTCAATACTTCCCCCACACGTAATTTTGTCACCAATATCTAGCATTGCATTTAAATAACCCAAAGCGAAAGGGTTGAAGTCGTGTCGAGTCCATTTTTACATTGCCCCCCTTAACTATCAAATTGCCCCCCTGTGGGGCGTGGGGCCCACGTTGGGAAACACTGCTCTAGACCGTTAACCACAAGCGGTGTTATACTGTCGCGGTCGTGGGAACTCAATGACAGCTCCAGGCCAAGTGCGTAATATAACGGATTGTAATGAATGCAGAACTTTTTAGTAATTTAATATTATACTTATAGCCGTCATACCAAAAGTACAAGAGATATAAAACGTGGACTATTGAGTTAAACTATCACATGTATAATATTGTAAGTGGCTGAATGACAATAACCACGTATAACTTTTACAGCTGCCAAATAACTAGAGCGAAAAAATCGCACACCACCTACGTTTTAAGCAAAAGTCGGATTTTTTTTAATTAATTTATTTACCAAAAAATTATCCTTATTTATATATATTACAGTATGCATTTAGGCTTTCAGAAGGGTAATCAACTCTTGCCATAATCCTGAAATTTCAAACAATAGCGACAATTGCAACAAATAACTTGAAATCACTCGCTCTAAGTAGTGCTATTTGTGGGGTATATAATATACCGCAGGAATAAAAATATAAGGGTTGGGGTTAAGTGTGTTATTCGCACATTAATCGCAACCTGAACGGTCGTCTATAGGTTACGTCATCACTGAAAACAAGAAAATGGATATAACTATATGGATATACGGAATACGGACATACGGACACTTTTCATACACAGAGATGACCCTCCTTCTACTCTATCCTCCATGATACAAAGGGACCCAACGTCAACCTCTGTCACAAATGTCACATTGCAGTCGAAATACATCAATAATAAATACAATATCATTGATTGCAGTAAAAAAATCTTTATTGTAAGTTATATTCTTGCACAACTTATTGAATATAAGATCTCTTTCTTCGTTTTAATAAGATAAAACTTAGAGCTATATTCCGATCATCCGTGCCCGGAATAACTCCTGTTATGTCTACCTCGATCGCTAACTTTATTTCGTATCGTACGGAAAGCTTTTACTTCCGGAATCCGGATAAATTATTCAGTATTGTTTGTGGAAGTATCTCATTAATGTTAAATAATGAAAATTTCTAAATTACTGTTCCCCATGATTGAAATTATGTAATAATTTTCGTTAACGAATTCATAAAGGCCTTCTTGGACCTTTTATTATCGTATTTTGGTCTAAAAATAACCTATCAAAAAAAAATGAAAGCAGTTTCATAGATATTAGCTTTATTGTGGTAATGCAAAGATATTTTACACAAAACATGCAAACTGTGGTGATTTTTTGCTTTCGCTGCCTTTGACCCTTGTAATGTAACCCCTAAAAGGCAACAAGGAATTGGAGTCTTGCTCTCCCGCTTAAGCCCTTAATCCCTGCCTACATTTCTAAATTCCGAAGGAAAGAACCCAGATTCAATTCTCAGTTAAGACGTTTATATGACCCATATTAGGATTCTGGCTATCGTTTCTTGAGATGTAGGTAAATAATTTATCCTTGCTCCTTACATCAATTGGCAATCTTTTTGCAGGGCTGGGCGAGTTAGAGTTTATTCCAATTCATAGAATACTATACTTCAAAGGCCATTTCCTATAAATTACCAATTAATTAACAAAATTATTACTTAATGCTATAAGATAAGGTTCATTACCGCTGTTCCTCATCTTAATCGTTCCCAAGCTTTAAATATTCAGGTAGCAAATTTAGTAAGGTCTATAAATTCTCCTACCCAATTTCAATTCTGAGATAATAATAATATATCTATTGAAGGTCGTTTTCTTGAATATCTATTCATGTAACATGAATGTATCGTCGATGATATAATTCTAATAATAGGTAACACTTAACTTTCTGTATTTCATACATTCAAACATTTAAGTTAGTCGTTCATATATATAGGTATAATATTCAAGAAAAGTATAGAAAACCTTAAAGGTTTCAGAAGTTACACAGTTTCAATATCTGTCAATAATGTGTGCTATTTGCTTGAAATTATTTATGGTTTGGTGTGTATACACCCTAAAAGGCAGTGATCGTACTTTGTTTGATATGACAAATATAGAAAATACACAACATACTAATTGCTAATTGCTTACTAAGTTAAAGGGTACTTTCTTACGTCATAAGCTTGAAGACCACTTCGCTATAATTGCTATTATATTACCTTGTTTCTAATTTTATAACATTCTGTATTTTAACTGTATTCATTCACTAAGCACTCGTACACCACTACTTTTTCTCTTTATTAAAGTGTCCTCTTCCCTAAGGTTGCCTGGAAGAAATCGTTTCTTTAGCGATAAGGCCGCCTGTTGTACCATTATATCTATTAATAGTATAAGATGTTACTGTTTATTGGTGTACAATAAAGAGTTGTTGTTGTTGTTGTAATTGGTTATAAGGCTGTTATTTACTGCTAAAGTATGATAATAACATTAGATTCCAGTCAGGATTAGGTGGAGAAAACAATAGTTTGACGGTAACAAGCGATCGCCGTTATGCAATCACCAATTCTGTGCAGAAACGAAAGGCAGAAAGCAATTTTGAGTACATAATGTCATGTTATGCAAAAGTGCAATACCGTCGCGTAATCTTGCATTGATCGATCACCTGTGACATACCAGTATTCTACCTGGTTCGTTGATATTTCTGATATTGCAGTTAAGTTATTCAAATCTTATTTGTATGAGATCTTTTTAGCCATATTAGCCCCAATCCCACGCCGGACGAGTCTCGTAAGAGATAACTAAATCCAATCGCCAGTTGCCACGAATAGAGTCATTGTGTACGGAACTTCAGCCTACATGTACAAAAATGGACATGTGACGAAGGAATGAGTCCAATTGTTAGTTCCATGTTTACTCCTTTACTCGCGATCAGGCAAAAAAATACAAATTGCAGTATTGCACATCAGTCTCGATTATGATTTTTTAAAGAACACAAAAAATCTTTTCAAACATCTTCGAATATTTTTAAGTGAATCGAACCTGCAATTACGAAATCATTCAAATAAATTAATATCTACTTAAAAATGTCTTGCTGAGAAATACGACTGAACAAGTAGTATATTGAAGTAAGGCTTGAAAGAGTCCTATCCGTCTACCGCCTGAAGGATTTTTCCGTATTCACTCTGTAGTCTCTCCTGAATAGACGCCGTGAGCCAAAAGCTGTTGCTAAAGATGAACCTCGAGTAAATACGTCTGCCTTTACGCTGATCTGGCTTTTATCTATGGTTTGAATAAAATATTATCATTATAGCTAATGACAAAGTACGTTTCAATTTTTTCCTCAATAAAATATTTTATGTTTAATTTACTTTAAATGTGATGTGATACTTGGAGGATTTTGTTACAATATTAATAACAAATTCAAAAACACACAGATAAATGTATCTTATTCCGCATAGCAACATAAATATTTTTTATAAAATATTATTTTTTAAGGATCGACATAGATTCATGCCATACACACATACATATAGATACACAGATAGAGAGATAAAGAGAGAGAGGGAGAGAGTTTGTGATAAAACAATTATAACTTATCGCGGTGACATCGAGTTCAGAACACAGTTTGGCCGTGACAACGATTCATAGGCGTTGAAATATCGTACAAAATACATTTATATTTTGACGTCAAAACCAACATTTTTGTTTTAAAAACCTTAAACTTTGCGTTGATCTAGTCTTGCTGAAAGTAAACGCGACCGCGGTAACGGTAACGTGATCGCGACTCGACAAGGTTCGACGACCTGTCCTCCGTATTCTTCTGTTTGCGGAAAAAATTATGGTCACACGTATTGCACTGGCGACCATTGCGGCCATTGCCTATAGTTTACACAATTGCTCAGAGTACCGTTGTTCACTTAGGGTTTACGCAGTGAAAACGAACGTCTATATATTTTATAAGCATGGGTCTGTTTGTGGAACTTTAACTATTCTCGTAATAAAGAAGATCTAGGACTTTTTGAATGAAGTGTCTCCAGTACAAATTAGCAGAGGTGTTCGGATAACCAGTGTCGGAATTTCTTATGCCCCTAATAAGATTATTCGGTATTAGGTATACTGAATACGTAATTATGCAATAACAACCACAATTTTTTTTTTAAAGTAAGTAACATCTCAGTCAGTGCAAGTGTAATTTAAAGAATACTAGAAAATTATCCAAAAAAACTGGATATGTTCTCAATACATAAAATAAGAGCATCAAATAAATATAACAAACAGAACTTAACTTCGATATTAGATAATTAAATTGATCAGGATTGCCTTCACAAAAAATTATTTAATACAATTTACTAGTTACATAATAGATTTATTGTTCCAAAGCTCTTTTAATCTCAACACCATAAAGGTGTGTTAATAAATGTTGTTGTGGTATCAGAGCGTCCTATCACACGCCCGAGCAATAAAGAGGCAGTAACGATCGCCTATCACATTACTCAGATCGCATCTCTCACGAGTCCTGCCACATGTCCACTCTGTATACTCTGCTTTTTCTTTCTACTTTAGTCTAGAATTAATATCCACACGACCTACAGTTATACTTGAAATAATATAAAGACGGGATATAAATTTCATTTTTAACCGACTTCAAAAAAGGAGGAGGTTCTCAATTCGACTGTATTTTTTTATGTTTGTTACCTCAGAACTTTTGACTGGGTGAACCGATTTTGATGATTGTTTTTTGTAATCGAAAGCTGGTTCTTGTCGTGCGGTCCCACATAAATTTGAGCGAGATCTGACAGTGACATCCATATCAAAAGCATATATAAGTCTTAAAGCATTAAGTATGTGCGCGATACATGGACGAATAACTCAATATCACGCCAACCGATTTCGAATACATGAAAACCTTTAAACTCATTTCGACGGAAATTAGTTTAGTTGTTCCTTATACTTTGGGTCATATTTTAGAAACCTTTCTTCCCGAAAAAAAATAAAAGTTTTCCCCGGAAACAAGATGAAACTTTGTATGGAAAATTATTAATTAATATTTAATTATTATTTAATTAGTATTTCCTTTAAATTTGCAAAAAACGTTCCTCCTTTAATTGAAGGAAATCATTTTTCGAGTTTTTTGAAATTTTTCATGAAAAAGAAAAAACAAATTATATAATATTAATGTTGTATTTTTTCAAAACCCGCTCCCGCCCGGATGAATGATTTGTTATTGTATCGTAGATTTCAGTATATAAATTCCTAAATATAAGTAGTTCAATATAAATTAACCTGTTTTTAAATTTTCTTCTGTAAGGGGTACAAATATGATTAGCATAATTTCCGCGTGCGAAGCTGCGGGCAACACAGCTAGTTTTACTATAAAATAACCGACTTCAAAGACATAACCTTTGAGTAAAGCCCACTAAACATATTATATACCAATCTTTCTCTCTTGAACCAACTCACTCTTCTTCTTTTTAAGCTAAATCTTTCACTACTACCGCTGTACGACTCTGGAAATCTCTTCCATATAAAATTATTTGTGCTCAGTCACTTGATAGTTTTAAAAAACACGTCAATGATTTCTATCTTGCTATGCAACAACCTTTTCTTTTACTCCTCACAGCTGTCATCGTGTTATCATTTCGTTTTTCTTTTATACTTTATGTACACCGCTACCCTTTTTCTTTCTTTCTTTGTATTGTGCTCTTCCGTATGGTTGCCTGGAAGAGATCGCTGCTTTAGCGATACGGTCGCCTTTTGTATACCGTACCTTGTTTTATTACTGTGTATTTATTTCTGGTGTACAAATAAAGAATAATTGTATTTGTATAACAATATCGCTATGAATATCTATATTTTTTATTGATGTGAGCGTTATACCATTTAAATTTTTTTTAGCTTGGGAAAAAATAAACAAGATTTGATTGGTTGAAGAATGGGTCCTCGTTCTATGGTGTAGTTGTTCAGTATTACTACTAAATTCCAAACTACTGGGCTGTTTTTTCTTTTTAGTTTATTTTACGTAGTCGGGCTTTTTGTTGTAGGTATTGATAAATGTTTTTTAAATCGGAAAAAGCACTTTCATTTATTGGCACACACACACAGCTTCCACTTACATCGAATGCTCAATGACCATACGAAGACTACGAGTATTACGTTAAAGGATGAGATTTCGGGCCCGATTCAAATTGATTCCATTTGCTCCAGATGTACGTTAAATTAGGACGACGAAATGTTGGGACGTTTTTCAGAGATGGGCCCTTTTAACGTACTTTCATTAAATTTACTCAGGTGTATTAGTGTGGTATAGTGTATTATGGCAGTGGCAGCTTAATTGAACGAATGTTTGCCACCGCATGATCATTTAATTTTTTCATATTCTTTATTACACCTAGGTTATATTTTTAATTTTATTATGGCTATAATTATTTTCATAATACGGCTACAGTAGACGTAATATTCATAATAACAAGTCATTTAATTTATAAAAAAACGATAAATTCAACATCACATCACATCACAAACTTAAGACTTAACGTCAACTTTAATCGCAAATTAGACTGCAAACTCGCAGGTTTCACAGTGAGTCTGCAATACTAAATGATATCTCGACTAACTAAAGTAATGGCACCTCGAATTAGTCTCCGGTGCTTACTTTATTAACACAGTTTAATGTACTGAACACGAAAGTAATTAACGCCTGCGACCTACTTCATACCCATCTTGCGGACCAGCTTTTCTAAGTTATATTTAGTATTACGATTACGAAACAGAAAGCTGTAATAAGAAAATGTGCATGTATTAAACAATTTACTATAACTAAGTATAACTGTGCCAAATCTGTACCTGTAATGTATTGGCTTTTTTTGGCTTAAACCCATTAATGGCCCACTACTGGGCACGGGTCTCTCCTCTTGAGGAGGCCTAGAGCATACTCCACCACGCTGCTCCAGTGCGGATTGGGTTAGTGGCCAACCCGAGTGTCGGAAGTTTTCAAACCGCCCGAGGGCATCCGACATGGCTTAACGACTGTTATCATATGATAACAACCGGGACCGACGGCTTTACGTGCCCTCCGCTCTTTACGTGCTCAAGAATTTTTTGCCACTAGCGGTCACCCATCCAACTACCGACCGCGGCCGCTGTCGATCACTTAATAGCTGAAGAGCTACTGAACCATTTGACTAACCCACTTCCCACAAAGCTAGAAATTTATTAAATGATATTTTATTATCAGTCAATTAAGAAAGTACCGTTCTGGCAGGCATCTCGCGGTTGCGTCATCATCCCTTAAATTTTTAAAAATGCAAAAAATAATTATTTTTTATCCCACTCGCACAAGGCTACAATTTTAATATGTTATAATTTACATATGTTTAAGTGTAAAAAAAAATTGCCAACCCATTTTGAGGGTTGCAAGTGTGTGCCAGAACAGAGCAAAGTTGTCATCGGGAGAGCAATTCATAACCTACTCGCACAAGGCTCAAATTTTCAAGGAACATTATTTCAATTGTTTAAACACTATATGTAAACAGCCAGAACATTCTAGCGGTTGCAAGTATCTGCCAGAAGAGTTTTAATTATGATCATGACGCTCGATGGAAGTACGAGCGTAACAGACTTGTATGGGTTTCAGTGTCAGAAAGAAAGATGATATAATATATTTTGAACATAATATGATGAAGGATCACTGTAATAAAAGATGAACAGATTTTTAAGTAAAGTATTTTTTTATTATTCTTAACAAATATTTATTATTCATAATTATTATTCAAATCGTAATCAGAATCAGAATTCAGTCGGCCGGCGCCGGCGGCGTCGGAGCAGTGAACGATCCGTACCTACACAATATATTCATTCCAAACTAACAACTGACTCGGTTAAGTGAGCGACGTCGAATGTGCGAGTCGAAACGCTATTAGATTAGTTCCTAATTTAGTAGTCGTTATTCGAATATGAACATTAATATATTATTAATATTCAAGTCAAATGTGTACATTAGTAGTCATAGATTTTATTCGAATAGTCTGATCATTTGCAGTCGCACATCAAAGTCAAAAACAAAGTCAAAGTCAAAATATTTTCTTCAAATAGGTATTACTGATACACTTATGCACGTCATTTTTTGGCTTTTCGGAAAGTGCTTTGTCGTGGAGGAGAAGAAAAGCCTAAAGAAACTCCTCAGCACATCTTTTAAAAAAAATATTACAAAAAAAGATAATAATACAAACGTATTTACTATTCTAAGCGGAACTGGTTGCAGAGCTGGTCATTTCCATGCGTCTTTGTCATTTAAATACTCGTCTACACTATAATATCCCTTGCCTAACAATTGTGTCTTTACACGTTTTTGAAAGTTTCTATTGGTAAGTCACGTATTAATTTTGGGATTTTACTATAGAAATGTATACCAAGTCCTATGAAAGATCGCTGCACTTTACTTAGGCGGAACGAAGGCGTAACTAATTGATGCATTCTTTTCGTATGGCGATTATTAATATCAAAATGTTGTTTATACGCGTTTATATTCTTCCGTATAAAAACTACATTGTTAAAGATATACTGGGAAGCTACTGTAAGTATACCTATTTCCTTGAACTTTTCACGCAAAGATTCCCGAGACCTAAGTTTATAAATAGCCCTAACTGCCCGTTTCTGGAGTATGAAAATTTGTTTTATATTGGCTGCTTTGCCCAACAGCAAGATGGCATAAAACATAACACTGTGGAAATTAGCATAAAAGATTATCCTAGCAGTTTCTACGTCAGTATACTGCCTTATTTTCCTAACAGCAAAAGCAGCCCTACCGAGTTTTGTCGCGAGATTTGTTATATGTGGGCCCCATTGAAGTTTACTATCTAAGGTCACCCCTAAAAAATCCGTCGATTCCTCCATATGCAATGTTTCGTTATTTAGTTTAAGAGATTTGCTGACTTTGACATTGCTATGACTTATGGCCATTGCTAACTGCGTTTTAAATAATTTGCTGGTCCCCGCCCGGTTCCATCTTTCTATTTGGTTAATAAACTTACACTGTCTTTTTATCTTTATTTGTAATTTAAAAATAAGGCAGACACGAAATGAATAAAAAATTAAAGTTGACTAATAATTTATTCCCAGAACTGATTTCTGTTCACCATCAATTAAATATTTTGAGGTAATTCAAATGCCTATTTTTATTAAAAGTAGTGCTAAGATTGTTTAATAATAAGTCTTGTCTGAAAATTTAGAGAAAACATTACAATAGACGTATTCTCTCTTTCTAACATTAGAACCCATACAAGTCTGTTGCACTCGCACGCCTATCGAGCGTCATTACTTTATACTCTTCTGGCAGATACTTGCAACCGCTAGAATGTTCTGGCTGTTTACATATAGTGTTTAAACAATTGAAAGAATGTTCCCTGAAAATTTGAGCCTTGTGCGAGTAGGTTATGAATTGCTCTCCCGATGACAACTTTGCTCTGTTCTGGCACACACTTGCAACCCTCAAAATGGGTTGGCAATTTTTTTTTACACTTAAACATATGTAAATTATAACATATTAAAATTGTAGCCTTGTGCGAGTGGGCTAAAAAATAATTAATTTTTGCATTTTCAAAAATTTAAGGGATGATGACGCAACCGCGAGATGCCTGCCAGAACGGTACTTTCTTAATTGACTGATAATAAAATATCATTTAATAAATTTCTAGCTTTGTGGGAAGTGGGTTAGTCAAATGGTTCAGTAGCTCTTAGGCTATAAGATCGACGCAAGCCGCAGGGCTATGAGCGCTGTAATGTATACGAATACATTAATATATTTTTATATGCAGTGATAGCTAAGGCTTCCAATACGTACTTACGTAATTACGCAAATACGTAATTACGGACAGATTTTAAGAGTCCCACAAATACGTAATTGAAGAGTTCAAATCCGTAATTACGGATAATAACGCAACGGATAATAAATAAACGTATAATAACGCAAGTACATAGATAGGATATTATTAATTTAAAAGAAAGAAGTTTAAGATTGTTTAATCAATTTTAAAAATTTTCATGCTGTAAAATTATAAAATGTGGTATGTCATTTGAAAGGTAATTTTACTGGATTTCAAATGCTAGTAAAAAAATAATTTTATTTTATATTTCCTACTTAAATTTTAGGAATTAGTGCAACAGGTCGAAATTGTGTACATCTAAACGAATAGAATAAAACGAAAAGATCTTAAAATTTTATTTCCAATTTTATTTTCTTCCCCCTCAATATTTTGTATTAATGACTCTAATGACCCCCTGGCTCTAATGACTCCTCGTAATCGGTTTGTCATCGACCGGATGAGTTTCCTGATGGAATCTTGTGAGATTTCCTGCCACTCTTCGACTAAAGCAGTTATTAGGTCCTCAATCGACGCTGGAGCTTGCCATCTTCCTCGTACCTACCTTTTCAACTCATCCCACAAAATTTCAATTGGATTCAAGTCAGGGCTACGGGCTGGCCAGTCTAGTGTGGGAATCCCGACTTCTTTCAGGTACTGTCTTGTCTCTGCAGTGGTGTGGCAGCGGACATTATCGTGCATTAACAGCATATCCTGCCCAATAAAACCAGCGTAGGGAAGCACATAGTCTAGCAGAATGTTGTTGATGTATCTTTCTGCGGTTAGTATCTTTCTCCCCGACCTCCACTGGGTACGAATATCAGCTCCGTTTTGGCTTCGATAGAAATCCCTGCCCACATCATACAGGACCCACCCCCGTATGCCACGGTTTTCGCAGAACAGCTCCCCCGGTCTCCTGTAAACTCTTCTTCGACGGTCGCTACCATGCAGACACATTCTAGTTTCGACCGAGAACAAGACTCGGCTCCATTGCTCTATACCCCAGTCTAAGTGATCGCGGGCAAATTGAAGCCGGGCTTGTCTGAGCCGCTGCTGGACTTCAACGCCGGTCAGGTATCGATTTCGGAGTGAAGTGGAGACAATAAAACGGTCATTTCTCACAGAAGTGTATCGCTGACGGCCAGAACCTGGTCTTCGCACTAAGTTTCCAGTTTCCCTGAAACTCTGGTATACTTTTGAGACACATGACTGACTCAGATGAAGCTGATGAGCGATAGTACATCTGAGACAACCCATGCTGGATTAGAATGACGATTTGAGCGGCTTCTGCAGGTGTGGTTTCTATTTTTTTACTTTCTGTGTTCCCAGTGGCGTGAATTATTGGACTGATGACAATTTTTTAACCAATGGCCCTTTTTATAGGGTTTCAGGACTTGCAAACCATATTTTGTTTTATTTTAAAAATTATTGAGTTTTGTTTTTACGTACCATGATATAAGCTGACTAAGATTTGGTTATGATATCAAAAGAGGATGAAAGCCAATACAATTACCTTTCAAATGATATACTACATTCTACAATTTCATTGCATGAAACAATCCCCGTTTAGGTGATTCCAGTATAAAGCTCGAAAGTGTAGATACTCTAACTGCATAAATAACTTTGTAATCCCATATAAATATATAGGATAATAAAGTTACATTTGCAGTGAATGAATCAGTGTATATGTATAATATAATGGAATAATAGGTGTAGATAAGTACCTAGATATAATTATGTTCAAAGGTAACTTATAAAATGGTCAACGGAATAAAAAAGCAAGAATGGGAGGAGATATCTTATGATGTTTTACCAAAATCCCGCAAAATATTAAGTAGACTAAATTGCCCGAAATTGTTAGTATTCAAGAAGTAGAAGGTACTGGAAGGGAAAAAAGTAGGACTAACTACAAAAAGAAATGAGATGCAATCAAAAACATAACTTGTAAAAAAAAAACAAGTCTTGCAACTCAGTTCTACCGTAAAAATTTGTGAGATCCATGTAATACCAAGTTGGTTAATTTATTCAATCCCTACTTAAGGGTCCTTCTGTCTTAAGTTATTACGTAATTACTTAACCTAACAACATCTTACAGTGACCATATCAATATTAAAAATATTTTATATTCTAAATAAATAGATTGACTTGGCCATCATACATGGATCTACTGAACTGAGTTGCGAGACTTGATTTTTTTTACAAGTTATGTTTTTGATGGTATCATATTATCAAGAACAAAAATTAAATAAATAAAACTTTGAGCCTATTCGTACGTAATTGATTTTAGATCTGGAGTTTAATTTCAAAATTATTATCTTTTTTAGTTTCTTGTTAATATAATAGGTAAATGTGAACATTTGAAGATGTTTGATTTTTTATTTCTATTCCTTCCTAAAATACAATGTATTTTATACGCAAAAAAATTGCGTCCTAAAAAAACAAATCAGTTACGTAATTACGTAATTACGTATTTAGAGCAGCGAAATGCGTATCTAAATACGTAATTGGCAAATCCGTATTTTTGGAAGCCTTAGTGATAGCCTATCCGTTTGTGTTGGCCCGAACGCTAAGCCTGAGTTCGAATCCCGCACGCACCTCTAATTTTCAAGTGATGTGTGTATTAGGATTTCTTCGGTGCAGGAAAACATTGTGACTCTGATAATCCGACTATGGCCTGCAGTGGAATAGTTGATACTGTCATATTTATTGAAAATTCTAATATAGGGAGGCTTTCCTCCGCTAGCAGTAATCGTATGGTAGAATGGCCTCCTTCTGAGAAACTATAAAGGTCAAAGGAGAGGCATATTCTTATAACCATATCCACATACGGATCGGCAAAAATCACAGATTACTTCATAAAAACACGAATCCGTAATTATGAACTGACATACTCAAAACATAATTAAATCATGATTTCACCACATTTCACTCGAATCCCATCATGAATCTCAAACCGAAGTACCAATGACGAATGTATGTGGGAACGAGGCGTAAGGGATCATCCAAACAATGATATTAAAATGCTACACAACAAAATCAGCCAGGTCTAACTAAAATCTGAGTAACTAATTGTTTCGGGAAGTCGGAATACAAGGAAGTTAATTATTTCTTAGTTCCAAGTCTATAATATCAGATACTTGATTCTGATTCGCTTATCTCTTGCTCACGAATTTCCATCGAAATGTAGAGCTTTGTAAAATGTAAAATGCCAGAACTGTTGCAATGACCATTACGTGGTTGTACGGAAGCTATGTTAAACGCGAGTCGAGTCAGTGAATTTTGATTCCATTTCCCACACATATCATATACACACATACATCGGTATACGATAAGTAAACATTAGTAATAAATTTTAGTTTTTTTAGAACTATTTTATAGGGGTGTATAAAACCTCTAATCTCAAATCTTTTGGATTCATTTTTTGGAGTTTACCTCCTTAAGATGCGATTTTAACGGACGTATATGCAAAGAAATAATTGAATGTAAGTTTGCAAAAAGGTTTCAGCTTTAATCTAAATCTTTCATATTGCTACAGAGTAAAGACGCTATAGTTATTGACGCATCATAACATCGTAAACGATGTTACCGACGCAATCATGGGCGAGAAATTCACTGGTCATTCAATTAGGACATAAATGGTCAGGCATTTTGAACATATATGAATTTATATTAAAGCACATTTTCGATTACTTCTTGTGAAGACTTACCTTTGTATTGAAGATAATAATATATACCTACAACAAACTCATAATATAAATAACTACATAATATTATAGAAGCGTTAAACCACTGTGTAAGAAAAGTTTGTATTTTGGATATGGCGTAAATTGGCAGGGTTTAATATGATACAAAATGTGAGAATTAAAATCTAACTTCAACAAACCTACAACAAACTCATAATATAAATAACTACATAATATTATAGAAGCGTTAAACCACTGTGTAAGAAAAGTTTGTATTTTGGATATGGCGTAAATTGGCAGGGTTTAATATGATACAAAATGTGAGAATTAAAATCTAACTTCATTATAGTGCGGGTTATGTTAAACGCTCTATACCTGTGTGGTGGCATGGACAACATAAATAACACCTCACTATAACACCCATGACCCGAGTACAAATATTTATTTGTCACAAAAATATTTCCTCAGGCCGGGAATCGAAACCAGGACCCCTCGCTTTGCATTCAGAGTCACTGCCAAGGTTATAGGGTCGTCAAATGTTCGCAATTTTGTAACGTTTATTTGTTAGGCTATCTTTTATGGCATCAGTCAACAACAGTTAATTATAATTATGTTTGTTTACTTGTGACATGTATGTTAGGATAGGACATAAAATTGAAGTGTCAATATAGTCTAAGGGTGTAAGCTTCAGCCAACAAGTCATACATAATAAATAGTAAGAGCTTCACGTGTCCTACGAAGAACAGAAAATCTGTTTTTAGAGTTCCGAAGTAAAATCGGAACCGTTATAGTTTCGTCATGTCCGTCCGTCTGTCCCTCCGTCTGAAGCAAAGCGCCGAGACCCATAGTGCTAGAAAGCTGAAATTTGGCATCGATATATTATATATTTACTAAAGAATAAAATATTGAAAAACATTTTCTTTTCAGGGTATCTCCGCTATAATAGGTAACGTGAGGATGAATTTTTTATTCCTCGCGTACCCTATAGTGTGGGGTATCGTTGAAAAGGTCTTCCAAAAATATTATGGGCCTTCTAAGACCATTTTTGGATTTAGTGGTTCGTTTGCGAAATATTTGGCTTTAAAAGGCAAATTTTGATTAGAGTGAAGTGTCCCCTCCCTGCTGGCTAAACGGTTGGAGTTGAACAAGTGCAAAAATTCTCAAAAATAGGTTATATGATGAGTTTACGAGGAAAACTATCACAGCTATGTTAGCATAAGTAGTTAATGAGTAATCTATACATCTATACATATTAATAAAATTGAAGAGTCTGTCTGTGATTTCGAGATAAATGATTTTTTCAAGTTGCAAATCGTTACTTGCACGATACCAACACCGAAAAATGAGTTTTTAAAATTTTTGTCTGTCTGTCTGTTTGTTTGTCTCCGCTAATCTCCGAAACCACTGAACGAATTTTAACAACACTTTTACTAGGATATTGCAAAGTGTTCAACTTAACAACTAAGCAATTGTTTAGGGTTCCATACTAAATGGTTCCTTAGGGATAGTTTGTATGGAAAAATAAAAAAATATCAGCTGATTTGTTTTAAACTTTTAAAAACGTATTCTCCGTACAAAAAGAGTTATACATGCATTTCTTAGATTTTACTTATATTGCACGGAAAGGCCATAAAATGCATTTAAAGGTTATTTTTTTCATTAATTCAAATCCCTATTACTGAGTGGATATCTATTTTTGTATTTTGTTTTTAAGAGCATATTGTTTGTGTATCTATGACCTCCAATATAATTTCAGCATTTTATAAATTTCATCTGGGAGGTGGTAGAAAAACGCAAATTAAGTCTGTATGAGTAACCGATATCCAATAAATAATCGATTACTATCTTGGCAACTAGATGGCTCTGTATGTGTTGATTCACGCCAACGCCTTTAATACATACACCTTCAATATATAATATAATTAGTATGTCTGTCTGTGATTTCGAAATAACTGCATATTTCATGTTATAAATCGTTACTAGCACGATATCAAAACCGAAAAATGAGTTTTTAATTTTTGTTTGTCTGTTTGTTTGTCTTCATTAATCTCTGAAGCTACTGAACGGATTTCAACAGGACTTTACTACAATATCGAGTCTTCAACTTAAATTATAGGCAATTTTTAGGGTTACGTCATAGCAAAGCGAGAAAATAAAATATGAGTCGATTTATTTTAAACATACAAAAACCTTTTCTTCACACAAATTGAGGCATAGGTACATACATTTCTTAGTTTTTTTTATATTTTGCGAGGTGGAGCCAAAGCGAGTACTTATTTTTTTACAAATTTACAATAATTCAAATACACATAAATATAACTGAAGTGAATGTCTGTGATTTCGAAATAAATGATTTTTTAAGTTGTAAATCTATACTTTCACAATTCCAAAACCGAGAAACGAGTTTTTAATTTGTCTTAAACTTACAAAAACCTTTTCTTCACACAAAATAAGGCTTACATGCATTTCTTAGTTCATTTGTATTTCGCAAGATGGAGCTAGCTTGCACTGAAGTTTTTTTTACTAAATATCTATTTTATATTCACTTTTTTAAAATCATTAATTGCGTATTATGGCCTCCAACGTTTTAGCATTTTTTTGTATTTTACCCTGGAAGGGGTTGAAAATCGTAATTTGGTGTTGTACAAATAGTAGACATTTAACAAATTGAATAATTGATCATAAAATATAATAATATAAATCCACTAAATAAAACGTATTGCGGCGTGTTAAATCAAGCTTAGGATTGTTCTTTGAAATAACTAAGTGTTCCGTCATTTTTAGAGTTCCGTAGTAGTGATGTTGTAGTTCTGTTATAATGCAGTCCTGAGGAACATCGTGTTGAGAGTGCAGAGTGCTGAATTTTCTCATTTTCTTTGAAGCAATATCTTCCCTTTGCCGAATTATTGATTTGCCAAAACTACAATGTAATAAATGCGAAAATGTGTTGCTCCTTTTAATAAAGGAGAGTTAAAGTTAATTCGATGAGTTATATGGGAATGGTAAAAGCAACCGGCGCAGTGCGAACTAGGGTTGTTGAACCTAACTTAACTGTTTAGTAAAACCTAACATAGTTGTGTAACGAAAAGATAAACGGAACAAATTTAACTTTGCCGTTGAAAAACTGTTGTCCCCATATATGTATCGATATGGGTCCCGATCAAACTACCAAGTTCTGCAAATAGGTTTAAAATTATTTTTTTGTGATACTTACAAATTCACAGTTTTAAGATTTTTTATTTAACCTACGTTTTACCTAAGACATTCCTTCTAGCCGAATGTTTTTTGATTGCGTTGAGGATACAGAATATTATATGTTTTCACAGCTCCTAGGGATTGCAGACCTGAGTGTTGGATTAATTTTAATTTGTTACCTTCACACGTTCCTGAGAAAAAAGGTCTTGAAATACAAACAGACAGACGGGCAATGGAGTAAGTGATCTTAAGGGAACCGTGTTTTTGAAGTGAAACTTCTTTAGAATCGTTGTGATTTCAAACCGGATGCAACGGAAAAAATGACAGGTAAGAGACAGAAATACAAAAATGTGTAGGAAAGAATGAGACAGAAATATACTGGGCAAGAATGCATATAATATAACTGCTAATTTCGTCGTTGAATCTAACTTCTCCGTAGCTCAATGGTCAGGAAGTAGATACACAATACCTGATGCGCAGGTTCTCGTCTCTCAGTATTTCTTAATTCTAAAAATAGTTTTATTTTTATACTGTTTTTAAATACTTTCAAATGCTCTTTTAAATATTTTCAAAGAATTTATCAACAAAAAATAAGAATTTCATTTTCGTTGTTTAATATCTGTCGATCGACCGACCGATTAGACAGTAAAAATGCTAAGTTGTATTCATAGATGGCGTGAGGAACAAGGTAGAAGATTCGATTTATTGCTTTTTCATCTCATTATCTTGAAACCAAAATTTTGGAAAGTTTCACTTCTACCACGTGTGAATTGTACACATTTTCTTTTTTTTTCTTTCGAGGTAATGAACCCTAAAAATATCGAATCATTATTTCGACTTTATTTGAGTTGAGTTTCGAGTGTATTTCGACCTTTCATACTAACGTTGTTCTAATGAGCGATCATGGTGCTTTAAGAGTATGTTATGTAAGTAAGTTAACTAAAGCACCTAAGATTTTTTCCGAAGCGAAGCGAGGGCGATTGCTAGTATAGTCAATAAATTTACTCCTTCGGAACCCTACATTGCGCGTGGCCTGACACGCACTTGCCCGTTTTTTTGAAGTCGGTTAAAAACAATCACAAACTAAGCTAAGAAACCCGCTTATAACCATTGAAGTATTATCACTAGCGTATAGGACCGACACCACGAACAAGATGTATGTCCTAATCAATTGGCGCCACTGGGCTTTAATCTTCAATGGATTCGTTAGATATTGAGAAGGAGAAACGGGGCTCAATTTTGAAAATCGAACCTCCCGGCTGGACACACATTTTGTTAGAGATGTCTGTTCTATCACATTATACTTCAATGCTTATAACAAAATTATTCAAACGAAAGCGGATCTGTGTCAAGATAGCATGCCGAACTAGCGCAAAACACTAGCAAGCAAGCGTCGACCGTGGGTTTGTTTACCATGCACGACAATGACCTCTCGTTTCCATACTCATTAGCAAAGAAAGCCTCCGAATCGTGCGTCTGTTGTTTCGTGCAACAATAGCGGCAGATAACCGGAATTTTGCTGGAAACTGTGACATTTCTATTAGATATGCGCGTACTACATAGCATGGCACGCTTTTGGACATGAAAGTAATATTGTATTAAAAGGAGCAATATTAATGTCAAGAACCAGTAAACGTGGTGCACAATGGAACTTCTGTGATACTATTAACACGTAAGCGGATAAAAAGTAAATAATAAATAACGCTTCACACTCATAGTCCCACATTAGGATTCCATGTGTCGTGGGTGCCATGGACAACAAACAAAACAAGGACATTTACACCCAGACCGATTTTTGTACCGACTGTCGGTGAGTCAGTTTTATTTCTGACCGACTTTTTGTAGGACGTGTGCGTTGCATCATTGCTATCAGTACGTTCTATTTTTCTCCTACAAAAAATCGGTCACCGATTATTGTACCGACTGTCGGTGAGTCAGTTTTATTTCTGACCGACTTTTTGTAGGACGTGTGCGTTGCACCATTGCTATCAGTACGTTCTATTTTTCTCCTACAAAAAATCGGTCACCGATTATCGGACGTGGGCGGGAAGCCTTATGTGTCTGTACTTAAATTTTGTTTATGGTGTTGTCTTCATTTGACATTCAACAGAAAAGCCTTATTTCCGTCCGAATACTTCCAGCCGAAGAATAATCTGAGTACTCCCAAGTCGCGCCTAAAGAAGTTTTACTTCAAAAATTGTAAACACACAAAAAATGTATGTTTATCAAAAGTCCGTTTTCAGAATAATATGCAGAAATATACACCGCACAGTACTCATTATAGTAATGAGGCGCGTTTTAAACGAGCAGTAACGCGATCCACGGCTCATTATTGCACTCGCGACCACAAAACTCTGCCAAATAATGACATCCATGTACGTTTACATATTTTGATTCTCACCATGTGCTGAGATTGCAAATTATATTGATATTTTACCATTGAAGTCTCAGATGAAGTATAATGTCATAGAACAGACATCTCAAACAAAATGTGTGTCCCGCCCGGGAGGTTCGATTTTCAAAATTGAGCCCCCGTTCTCCTTTCAAAATCGAACGTATCCATTGAAGGTTGAAGCCACGTGGCGCCAATGCATTAGGACATACATGGTGTTCGTGGTGTCGGTTCTATACGCTAGTAATAATACTTCAATGAATTTTACACTTATTTTACTCAAATGTTAAACCTATTAGCGTGGTATTACATACTTCCTCTTACAAATGAGAAGGCAGTGTTGGGCGAGAGTAGATCCAACTCAATTTTGTCCAACCGATACTCGCGAATATTCACCAGATAATAAATCTGATGAATACGACAGATGCTGAAAGTTATCTTATCCTTAACAATGAAGCTTTGTTATAGTGACGTCCACGGATTCTAATCTGGCATCGTATTTCAAGTTTTAAATTGTCTTGGGAAATAAGAAAATTCTTAGAACATTTTAATACAGCAAACAACCCGTACTTCCTCAGTTAAAATACTTTCAATTATCCATCAGACATCAAAAACATTTAACCACAGAACCTGGTATTTTTTCCTTAAGAAAAGTGTATTTCTTCTTGCAGAAAACGTTCAAAGTTTCCATTTTAGATAAAAAGACTCGAGCAAACGAGAATTATTGGAAAAATTGTAAGATACAGTGTTTTCGCTCGAAACTCGTGACCCGGTGGTGCGCTGTTGCCACGGGTCAATCATATTACTTGCCTTGCCACAAGCGATATCTGACTGAAGCCATTACATATAAGCAGTAGGGAACTCTGCAGGTTACTATACGTCAAGTAGTTGTAGCTAGCTTATAACTTTGCGTTTTCTGTCTTTGCGTTTGCGTCTGTTTTGCGTAAAATTCATTGTTTGTCATATAAGTTATTTATATAATACTTTGATCCTGTATGTCAATGATATTAATAAGAAATATTATACTCGAAAGCCGTTGACATCACGCCAAGTAAAGTCTGCATAAATACGATGTATAAAAAGGAAGTCCTGATACTGAGTCACTCATTAGCTTACGTATACTCATTTGAAATTTTACATACAAATATCCTTTTTAATGTACACCAACGTAAAAGTAGACAGGTGTACGCAGCGGGTTAGGTAGAGAATAAAGAGGATTACATTTTGGCTTTTATGTTGCCTTGTTTTCGTTGCGGAATTTTCAAATCCAGATGCGAGCATTTGTTAGCTCCGAATAAAACACTAATTAGAAGTCGTACTCCTAACATCCAGATGATGATGATGATTGCATTATGTTTTTTTCTAATGAAATCGTTGATATGTTGGGTATTGTCTACCTAAACGCAAATCTATACAATAAATAAAATTGGAGTGTCTATCTGTGATTTCTTAACTGTGTTTTCTCAAACATTACACGAAACTAAAACACAACATTATTTTTAATTTTTGTCTGCCTTTCTTCTTTTTGATTGTCTACCTTTTCCGTCCGTTTTTGTTTTGACTTTCACTGGAAGATAAAGGAGGTTTTAAATAGGGCAACAAATAGGCTTATTATTCCGCAATTCCCATAGGATCTGGATATACGTGGGATAAACGTGTGGAAGATCTCGGCACAGTTAGTGAATAACATAATCAATGAGAAAGAAAATAAATGAAACAATAATTAAAGCTCAACGGCCATCGACGCATCATCGCTTTATTTCTGCCACAGACATTGAAGTATTATTACTAGCGTATAGAACCGACACCGCGAACACGATGTATGTTCCCATGCATTGGCGCCACGTGGCTTTAATATTTAATGGATTCGTTCCATTTTGAATGGAGAACCGGGGCTCAATTTTGAAAATGGAACCTCCCGGCCGGGACACATATTTTGTTCGAGATGTCTGTTCTATGACATTATACTTCAATGGCCACAGACTATACAAATCTCCTACATAAACCATAGACGCTTTGGACAATACACCACACCCGATCTTGCACATGAATTCATTGTAGACATAATATTCCACAAAACTGTAAATACATAGGTAATTTTCCTTTGAGTACCTTATATTTGAAACTGTTTTAAGAGAGAATTCAAAAGGTTTTCCTTTCCGGAACATCTTCCGTCGATTTTGCTAAGTATTATGAAATATTTTGCCGTCTGATGCAGAGTTTTAGTAACGCATTCACATATAGATTTCTCCCGAGGCTATCCAGTTTGCTGAATAATATATTTTATCAATATCTTACGAGAAAATCCGGTTTCTATTTCCGGTGGATATACTTATACTATATTTCTAAATCATCCTGACTTAACAAGTACTTAATTATGTCACTTGCTCTAGGAAGTTAATGTTAACTGGTGGATAATGCCATTAGGCATTAAGTTTGCCCTTTGTTTATCCTTATTGTTTAGTGACATGAATTTGAATAAATAAACAAATAAAATAATTCCGAAATATGTACATAAATTATTGTAAAAATATAATAAACTAGCTGTTACCCGCGACTTCGTACGCCGAAAATAAAGATTCCTTCATTATAAAACATGTTTTTCATAAATTGACAGCAAACTTGTCCATACTATGAAGAGAGGAGATCCGTGTCTTGTAATAGTCCATTATAGGTTGAAGCTAAAACACCTACACTTAGTACATATATCGTATTATGTAAATGAGTAAAATATTAAACAAATCTTTAGTGTTGATAATGAAATGATACCTACGATCTGATATTGTAGCGTGATTGGTAGTCAGCAAGATACTAAACTCTTCACCAAAATTACAGCAAAAGTGACATGTTCTTACAACCCATTAATTTACCCATCGGGAGAAGCATTCATAGCCCGGGCGCAGCGGCTTGTGTCGGTTCGAATAG
Source organism: Thymelicus lineola (assembly GCA_963932265.1). Lineage (NCBI taxonomy): Eukaryota > Metazoa > Arthropoda > Insecta > Lepidoptera > Hesperiidae > Thymelicus > Thymelicus lineola. Next base: position 13,127,264 of record OZ010693.1, on the reverse strand, counting down.
TAATCGATGAAGTTAAATAATAGCGAGCGCGGTCGGTAGTTGGATAGGTGACCGCTAGTGGCAAAAAATTCTTGAGCTCTCCGAGCTTCGGAGGGCACGTAAAGCTGTCGGTCCCGGTTGTTGTCGTAAGATAACAGTCGTTATGACATATTGAAGGTCCTCGCCCGGCGTAATGACTTCCGACACTTGGGTTGATTTCTAATCCCTCCATCAATCCACACTGGAGCAAAGTGGTGGAGTATGCTCTAGGCGTCCTCAAGAGTGAGTGCTCAGTAGTGAGCCATTAATGACCCACCCATAAGAAAGGTCCCAAAATAATTGAACTTTTTAGAATTTAGAGGTTTATCTAAGTCAGGGCCTGAGAGTTTTTGAATTTTAAATTTACATTGTAATTTTACAGAATACACAAAAAACATATCTTTCTTTTCTTTTTGGGCAGCAGCAAATCAGTGATTCCTTTAGCGTTGCTAATGTTCATTGGCGAAAGTGACCACTTACCATGAGGTGACTCATCTGTTCGTTTTACAACTTCTTACTCCAAACTTACTCTAAACTTACAACCTCTAGTTTTAGCCCTTAGGGAATGTATTACCAAACAATCATGTTACAGTTATTTTTGTTTTATGTAAGATTACATACTAACTACCAACTTTCACAGTTTTAACTTAAAAAACCGGGCAAGTGCGTGTCAGGCCACGTGCAATATAGGGTTCCAAAGTAGTAAGTTTATTGACTATTGGGTGAATTTCAACAAACTCGAATTTTGCCTAATTACAGTGGCGAATTTAAATTTGCTGTTTCTGATAAATTTTTTTGGCCTAAATAATAGATAAAGAGTTGTACTAATTAATCATATACTAGAGATCGAAAAAAAATGATTAGTTCATGAGATATTTCCATTTGAAATTAACAAATGCCACCGAAATTATTAAAGGACCACCGGAATTAAAATCCAAGCCACCGAAATTGATTAAATTTAAACTTGATGTTTCTAATACACTTTATTTGGCATAAACAATATGTAAATAGTAGTGATAATTAATCGTATAGTAGAGATTGAAAAAAAATTATTTGTTCCGGAGATATTATCAAATTACACTATCAAATGCCACCGAAATTAGGACCACTGGAATTAGAATTTGATCCACTGAAATTGATTTATGCCCATGAGAAATCATAAAGGCAGGATCATTTAATACTTTAAAGATATTATGTACATTTTCAAGAATAGGAGTCTAGATGAACGGACTCCTTTTAGCGGTAATTAGACAGGATCATTGCACTTCTGAGCCACGTTTATAAGCTGTTTTCGAGGGTCCTCACAAATCGCACTGCACGCAGGCTTGACGACTTCCAACCTCCCGAACGAGCAGGATTCCGAAAAGGCTACAGCACCATAGAACATATACACACATTGCGGCAGATTATACAAAAGACCGAGGACTATAACTTGCCGTTATGTATAGCCTGTGTAGACTATGAGAAGGCCTTTGATTCTATCGAGATCTGGGTGGTACTAGATTCTCTCCAGTGGTGGCGGATCGACTACCGGCTTGTACTCATCCGCCATCATGTCCGTCAGAGTACACGACACAGCAACGAACTCCATCCAACTGCAGAGAGGTGTCAGACAAGGATGTCATATCCCCAAAACTGTTCACCGCTGTGTTGGGAGACGTGTTCAAGCTGATGGAGTGGAAACAACATGGCATTAACATCAATGGCGAATACATCACACACCTACGATATGCCGATGATATAGTCATCCTGGCGGGTTCCCTGGAAGAACTTAGAACAATGCTCGGGGGACTTGAACAGCGCCTCACAACGGGTGGGTCTTAAATCATGTCGAATGTCCATGTCACACTCGTATCGGTTGTTGTTGACGGCGTTGCTCTTGAAGTTCTAGACGAATACAATTACCTGGGACAAGTGATCCAGATGGGTAAGTCCAACTTCGAGAAAGAAGTCACTTGTAGAATCCAACTCGGATGAGCTGCGTTCGGGAAACTCCGTCATATATTGTCGTCCAAAACACTACCTCAGTGCCTGAAGTTTAAGGTGTTCGAGCAGTTTGTGTTGCCGGTGATCACATACGAATCCGAGACGTGGTGCTTTACTATTGGCCTAATCCACAACCTCAGAGAAGCGCAGCGGGCTATGGAGAATGCTATGCTTGGTAATTCTCTACATGATCGCATCAGAAATGAGGAGATCCGTAGACGAACAAGGGTTACTGACATAGCTCGAAGAATTAGCCGGCTGAAGTGGCAATGGGCGGGCCACATAGTGCGAAGGACTGATAACCGTTGGGTAAGAAAGGTCCTCGAATGGCGCCCACGTCTTGGAAAAAGGAGCATAGGATGATAGGACGCCCTCCGACCAGGTGGACTGACGACCTGAAGAAGACAGTGGGCATCCGCTGGATTCAGAAGGCTCAGGACCGGTCAGAGTGGTGCAAGTTAGGGGAAGCCTATGTCCAGCAGTGGACCTCCAAGGGCTGATGGATAGATGGAGACACGCTTGTATTTCTATGGCCTATACTTCCCTATACGCTTTGATTTGCCACCGGAGCCACCGAGATTGCGCCACCGGACTTAGAATCAGAGACAAAACTTGAATTTTAAAGAAAACTTTTAGTCACAGGTTAACTTTTATTTCACAATTGTAGCTGAAAACCGTTAATGGAACCCTCCATAAAATTTCTAGATAATCTGCTTTGTACTTTTACTAATATACATGACATCGGAATTGGATGATTTTGTATTCCTGCGCCACCGCAGTTAGTACTTACGTGTTTGGCAGGAAAATTACGCAACCAGGCGGTCATCCTAACACGCAGTTTGCAAGAGCACAACTGAACGGTGCGGGGAGAGCCAGTAAGGTGTCTTCCAAATCGTGAAGTAACAAGTAATGAAGTATACAAAATGCGCCACCGGAATTGCTTTTTTTTGTAGGACATTTTTAAAAGATGTTTTAAGAGCTCTTGTTTAATCTTAAATTACTCCATAAATATATATTAGTTGTGTTATTTAATGTATTTCTAAAAAACATTCCCTTTCAATGAAATTTATTTACCAAAAAAAATTAAATTAATAAAATATGTAAATAAACGCAGTTTGGACAGTACACCGGAATTAGATTTTAGGTCTTAGATATTTTTTTATTAAGAATCTATGTATTAAATACCTCTGAATACTTCACTATCATGTAGATCACTACTTAAACTACCTATATAAAATTATGCATAATTGTAGTTTACCTCCACACATTAATTTTCAACCTCGCCGTCTCAAAAATGCACTTGGGAAATTCACCCTATTACTCATTAACTACTTATGCTAACATAGCCTTGATAGTTTTCCTTATAAATTCATCGTATAACCTATTTTTGAGAATTTTTCACTTTCCAACTCCAACCGTTTAGCCGTTGGGGGCTTGACTTGACTTGGGTACCCAAAATTAGCACTTTCAAGCCAAATATACGTATTTCGCAAACGGAGCCCTACATCCAAAAATGGTCTCAAAAGACCCATAATATTTTTGAAAAAACTTTTCAACGATACCCCACACTATAGGGATAAATAAAAAATTAATCCTCACGTTACCTGTAGTGGAGGTACCCCGAAAAAAAAATATTTTCAGTAGTTTATTCTACAATTTTGGAGTTTTAATAAATATGTATATCCATGACAAATTATAGCTTTCTAGCACTAAGGGTCTCGGCGCAGCGCTTTGCTTTGGACAGACGGACAGACTGACGGACGGATATGACGAAGCTATTAGGGTCACGATTTTACTTCAGAACCCTAAAAATGACGAAGTTTCGTATACAAATTCCCTGAATTAACCCTTTAAAGATTGATTTTTCAAATTATGTTAAAGTTAATTTTTGTTTATAACAGTCGAACTGAGAACCTGTTACTTTTTTGAAGTTGGTTAAAAAACCGGCTAATAGCGTGTCAGGTCACTGGTAATATAGGGTTCCGAAGTTCTAAGTTTATAGAACTCAATAACTACGTATGCTAATAATATAGCCATGATAGTTTTCCTTTTGAATTCATCTTAATGGTATTGCCATGAATTTTTTACGTGTCCAACACTTACGAATATTTCCCAAACAGACCCCTCAATCGAAAAATAGACTAATCAGACCCATATTATTTTTGAGAGACCTTTTTCACGATATCCCGCACGTGCGTGACGGAAAAAAATTATCCCCATATTACCTCTAGGAGAGGTAGGTATCCTAAAAACATATTTTTAAAAATGTTATTCTACCAGTTTAAAGTTTAAATAAACTTGTATATCCTTGCTAAATTACAGCTTTCTAGCACTAAGGGCCTCTGCGCTATGCTACGGACGGACGGATGGACGGAAGGACGGACGGGCATGATGAAACTATGACAATTCTGTTTTGACTTCAGAACCCTAAAAAGAGTCATAAAAATCGCTACATAAATAACGAATCTATCAACTACATATAACAAAATTTGACCTTATCCCTCAGGAATAGGTCTATTTTCCGGGATAAAAAGTATCCTATGTCCTTTCCCGAGCTCAATTCTATATCTGTACCAAATTTCATCAAAATCGGCTTAGTGGCTTGAAAGAGTTATCCTTCAGGAACAGGTCTGTTTTCCGGGATAAAAAGTATCCTTTGTCCTTTCCCGAGCTCAATTCAATATCTGTACTAAATTTCATCAAAATCGGTTTAGTGGCTTGAAAGAGTTATCCCTCAGAAACAGGTCTTTTTTCCGGGATAAAAAGTATCCTATGTCCTTTCCCGAGCTCAATTCTATATCTGTACCAAATTTCATCAAAATCGGCTTAGTGGCTTGAAAGAGTTATCCCTCAGGAACCGGTCTATTTTCCGGGATAAAAAGTATCCTATGTCCTTTCCCGAGCTCAATTCTATATCTGTACCAAATTTTATCAAAATGGGTTTAGTGGCTTGAAAGAGTTATCCCACAGAAACAGGTCTATTTTCCGGGATAAAAAGTATCCTATGTCCTTTCCCGAGCTCAATTCTATATCTGAACTGAATTTCATCAAAATTGGTTTAGTGGCTTGAAAGAGTTATCCCACAGGAACAGGTCCATTTTCCGGGATAAAAAGTATCCTTTGTCCATTCCCGAGCTCAATTCTATATTTGTATCAAATTTCATCAAAATCGGTTTAGTGGCTTGAAAGAGCTATCCCACAGGAACAGGTCTATTTTCCGGGATAAAAAGTATCCTATGTCCTTTCCCGAGCTCAATTCTATATCTGTACCAAATTTCATCAAAATCGGTTTAGTGGCTTGAAAGAGTTATCCCACAGGAACAGGTCCATTTTCTGGGATAAAAAGTATCCTTTGTCCATTCCCGAGCTCAATTCTATATTTGTACCAAATTTCATCAAAATCGGTTTAGTGGCTTGAAAGAGTTATCCCACAGGAACAGGTCCATTTTCCGGGATATAAAGTATCCTTTGTCCATTCCCGAGCTCAATTCTATATCTGTACCAAATTTTATCAAAATCGGTTTAGTGGCTTGAAAGAGTTATCCCACAGGAACAGGTCTATTTTCCGGGATAAAAAGTATCCTATGTCCTTTCCCGAGCTCAATTCTATATCTGAACTGAATTTCATCAAAATTGGTTTAGTGGCTTGAAAGAGTTATCCCACAGGAACAGGTCCATTTTCCGGGATAAAAAGTATCCTTTGTCCATTCCCGAGCTCAATTCTATATTTGTACCAAATTTCATCAAAATCGGTTTAGTGGCTTGAAAGAGTTATCCCACAGGAACAGGTCCATTTTCCGGGATTATGTACAGTAATGTAATGTAAAATTATGTACAGTCAGCAAAAGAATTAGGTATGCAGGGCATTATTCTAAAACCTATGTCTTATTTCGGTTTGTGGTCTAGCTGTGTGCTAAATGTCATGAAAGGGTAACAAACATCCATTCAAACTCACATTTACACTGGAAACGTAAGCCTTATTATAAAAAACATGAGAGGTGTCAAGGGACACCCGGATGGAACGAATTTCCTTTCGATTTAAGTATTGTATTGTTGTACAGCGCCTGTTCAGACTTAAGATATTTAGTTTGGTTAGTTGCGGATAGATGGCGTTAGTAAATTAATTCTGAATCACGCTATCAACTTATACTTGTAACATACGTAAGTTCAAGGAAACTATTAATTTTTTTGAAATCGCTCTGGATACTTAGTATCAATTTTCATTTACCTTATATAGTTTCGCAGTTTGTACAGCGCCATCTCTGTAAAACTTACTGAATCACTTCAAAAAAAGTGTCGTCATTCGTAAAATCAAAAAGTGTCGTAATTTTCCGTCTAGCCCCCTTTCACAACGCGCGATAAGGAACTTCGTTCCAAAAATTCATCCATTTATCCATCAGCCTTTGGAGGTTCGCTGTTGGACATAGGCCTCCCCTAACTTGCGCCACTCTGACCGGTCCTGAGCCTTCTGAATCCAGCGGATGCCCACTGTCTTCTTCAGGTTGTCAGTCCACCTGGTCAGAGGGCATCCTATGCTCCTTTTTCCGAGACGTGGGCACCATTCGAGGACCTCTTCCCTAACAGTTATTGGTCCTTTGAACTATGTGGCCAGCCCATTGCCACTTCAGCCTGAATATTCAATGAGCTATGTTGGTTAACGTTATTCGTCTACAGATTTCATCATTTGGCCATAGCTCACTGTGCGACATTGAGCTTGTGGACTAGGCCTATATACTCGTAGTAAAGGACTACGTCTCGGAGCCGTATGTCATTACTGGCAACACACACTCCTCGAACACCTTTGACTTCAGGCACTCTTAATATATTATGTAATCAACGGCCAACGAGCTGACGAACCATCTGATGATAAATAGTCGTCTGTCTCCAAAGCCAAAACCGAGGCGTTTATGAAGGGGACCGTCTTTATATATATCCCTCACCGAAGTCTTTTCCTGTGATACGAGTATTATGACCAAACGAGACAAGCGATATCAAGCATAAGAAGTTGGATGAATAACCTTCAGTAGCAATATTTTAAAAGAACTTATGTAACTAATAATAAAAAACAAAAAATGTGTGACATAGCTACCTTTTTTTGCGTATTGTTGTTACAGGTTCTGGCAGCGTGAAATTTAATTTGAATCTGAAATAATAATAAAAACATGTTATTTTATTTGTAACAGGTCGATGTACTATTTATAGGAGCAGTAGAAGGCATTTTCAAAATTTTTGTCGGTCTCTACGTTTGCTTAGGCATGATGCAAAGATTTACTGTATCAAATTGTATACGGTTTTCACAATAATATAGTTGGAGGCAGTACCGGATTTATATTTTTTATGAGTGTAGGCCAATTTATTTCCACCGCCCCATGTAACTTTCTAAAATAATAATTTTCCATTCATAGCAAGGAAGACACTGAATTGGTCACTAAGAAAGTGCGTAAAAAACAATAATTACATTTTTTTTACGGCATTTTTAATAGCAAAATCATCTATAATATCATCTTCTGAAATCTGCCGCCCCTAGGACGCTGCCGCCCCTAGGCCGCGGCCTATACGGCTAAACTAAGGGTTCCTTGTTATCGACAATAAATATTATTATAATAATTTCTAGACACAAAGTAATGAATCCCATTAAAAACATAAATGTGAAATGAGAGTTAAGTTCAAAAAAAATTGATCTAAACGCGTACGGCACTCGTTTCGACTATATTCTTATGTCAAAAATTTTAAATTTTACTGTAATTTTTTTATTTTTTATTTTTTACACAGAACTTGGCACCCGTTTAAATCTATTTTTTTAACTTGGCTCTCATTTCACATTTATGTTTTTGATGAGATACTATTTGTCAACTTAAATGTTAAATTTCTCGTAGCGGGTCATGAGTCTTCATTATAGACCTGCCCCCACAAAAATAATTATGAAAAAAGAATATTTAGATGAGGTTTAGGCTCAGTACGTTGGTATATAATGAGCTACGAAGTGCAGTCGTTGTCGTGATTCAGAGTGACGATAGCGACACCTGGCGTGGCATACTGTGCTGGGCGTTTAGCGAGGGTACGAACTGCACCTCTAGATGGCGCTCTACGTTTTGTAAGATGTCGTAGGACAAGCATTATAACCATAGATATATGATTATAACTGTGGGCTTAGTGCGAGTTTTACGTGACATAACGGGCTCGCTACGTAAATGCGAGTCGGCTATGCTACCGATTTGGCGGCAGTGAAAAGAATTTAAAAGAAATGCATCGGTAGCCAATAGCATAGCTGACTCGCATTTACGTTAGCGAGCCCGTTATGTCACGTAAAACTCGCACTAAGCCCACTGTTTGCATAAATTATTACTTTAATACCATGTAATTTGTATTTCTGTATTATCAAGTGAAGTAGATTCTTCGGGCTTTAGAAGGTATTTATCTGGAAGTAGCTATTTTCTTTCAAATAAAGAAACAATTTTCCAAATTGGTTGTTTGTTGATAATACTAAAAAACTTTTTAATAAATATATTTAATTTGATAACGGAGAACCTCTGTTTTTAAACGGACTTCATACTCTCCTGATACTACTAGTAAAACAGCTTTCATTCTTTCAATTTAACCCTTATTAAACGAATACCATCGGAATTCGAATCGTGTGTTGTTCGACAAGTTGCACAATGAGAGCATTTTGGTTTGTATCCGAGGATGGATAAATTCTTACACCGATAAATACGTTTTGTTGTTGCAGTGACGAATCTTACTAAAAATAATACAATCATTTCCTACCCATTGCACGTGCAAATTAGTAGAGATTATATGACCAATTAATTGAGGAAAGCAACTAAAGAGCTGTTTAGGGATCCATAACCAAAACGGTATTTATAAGGATTTCGTTTTCATCATGTCCGTCTGTCAGTTCGTCCATTTTCCAGCTTTTACTCTTAGAACCTTATAGGTCCTATACTAGAAAGTTGTAATTTGACATGCGTAATTCAAGACATTTTTGACCCTGTCCCGCGATGACAATCCACTTTTGGTTGAAGACAACTATCAAGATACAGATAGTTTGTAATAGGCGATCGAAATCAAAAAGGCACAATTGTAGCGATATAATTAAATATCAAATTAGTCGGTTAATCAAAGTTTAATCAAAGTAATCATCTTATTTAATGCTTGCCTTTCAGCTTATCTGATGATATTAGACAATAGCTTTTGTTAAACGCTGAGTCGACAGGATTCTGGGGTATGGCACATGGTGCCAGATAAGACAAAGCAAAGTATAAATAAACCAGTTAAAAATTAAATGCTTAAATGTCGGTTGAACGTACATGTTGAGTTTGATTTTGCATGTATCTCATTGTTATAATAATAAAATCCTAACTTTGTTAGATCTTGTGGAAGAAAACTGTATACACTTTAGTTAATTTATAAACATCCTTGCGAGAACGTTTAGACCAATTAAAAATGTATATTATATATAAAAGTAAAGAAACACATCGCCGTAATTAAAGAAGAATTTGAAATTCAAAAAATGCTTTATTATTCAACAGTCTTACTCGTTTGCGTTTCTTAGAATTCAGAACACTTCACATTTTTATAAGAATACCAGGCATTCAGGTTGCTACCAACTTTTTGTTGTATGACACGTTTAAATCACAATAAAAAAACTATGAGTAGGATCTAAGGTTTCAAACTAACGTCCAAAACTTTATTTGCCTGTTTCATTTTAAGTTAGATTTTAGATGTACAAAAACCACGCAGGACAAACAAAAACAACGAGTTGTATAAATCTGATGAGCAGGCAAGTGACTAACTGAAGCAAACAAAGTGTTGAAAATCTTTTTTTCTATCAGTGGAAATTAGAACTACAAAAATAAGGTATGGTTGGTTGTCTATACAATTCTCCTAAAGCTTCCTTATTGTACCAGGTCCGTTAGAACCTTTACCGTCTGCTTGATCCTTTTTGCGTATGTCAGTCTCAATACGATGTTTCCGTCTCGAAGAGACTCTAATGATCTCTTTGTCAGTCAGCCTAACCGTCTTCAATACAAATGTCTATGGAGAATTGCGATTATCTTTGAAAACTTTTGCTCCTTGCCGACCGGATGTTTGTGATTCTTATCGTGTATTATTTTAATTGATTAGATACAACAGACTTAACATACTATTAGGATAATGTAGTGTATTAGTGGGTTTTTAGTATGAAACTTTATTAATTGATGTCTTTGTTATTTTTTAACAATTATTTGATTTTTTGTGAGTGTTATTGAAATATTTTTCAACAAGTTTTCAAATTACGATAATATTAGACTTAGTATCTCTGAGTAATCAATATGAGGATTATGGTGGTAGGCCATACCATTGGCTGCCGGCTTTCAATTACCACCCACCGGACAAAGCCATGCCTTCAAACAATTCGTGGGCTCCGGCATGATGTCTGGTGAAGCCGTTAGCCGATGAGTCTGAACAGTTGCAAAAAGTGGCCATGGTTGAACGTGTGAATCTGACACTTTGGGCTGTGTTCGAGTGGAGTGAAGCCAATCTTGTGATATTCAACGCCTCTAAAACACAAACATGTCTATTTACCGCCAAAAGGAGCCTGCTCACTTTGGCTCTTACTTTTCAAAATGTGTCCTTAGATTACCGACTGCCTTCAGTTGCTAGGAGTAGAGATATCCTCGAAACTCAACTTTGAGCGGTTTGTTGAGTCTAAGGCTAAAGCTAATGCAAAGAAACTTGTTCTTGCAAAGGTGCGGCGGTACTTTACACCGAGGAAACTCTTAACCTTGTACAAAGCTTAGGTTCAGCCGTGTGTACTGTGTACTGTTCTAACATTTGGGCAGGCGCAGCCAAATGTTACCTCTCTGCCTTGAATTTAATGGAGAGGTGTGCGGAAAGTGTAAAGAGTGTGCACAGGAATTGTTTGAGATAATTCCCCCATCCCTATTTCTTCATCGAACGACACAACGTACGGCAGGTTTCCATCCTTATATAGTAACATCTCGCCGGTATGGAAGACGTGGTTTGCCTTGTCATTCGTTATGCGCACCGCAAAGAATTAGAATAGCCTGCTTGCGTCCGCGTTCCCACCCGCCTATGACGTGGATGTCTTCAATAAAAGAGTGAATAGGCTTTTACTAAGTAAATGCGCTCATCATCCCAGGATGATCCAGACCCCATCTACACTTACCATCAGGTGGAATTGTGGTCAAGCATTCAGTTATTGTAAGTAAAAAAAATATATACTACATGTTGTAGGCATAACAATAACTAATCTTTATCGTATTTGCGAAGAAACATGCCAGTATTAGTTGTTACTGTTCCATTTTAATATACTTGACTTGTACTTTAACCCCATAGGGTTATATTAAAAACGTGATCTCTCGAGTAGCTGTGAGTAGGCCACGAGACCCTCACTCAGCGATTTCACTTCCTCTTAACGTAATTTAAGAGAAATACGAGATATCTTCGAGAATTGCTCTACTTTACTTTAGTTTGTTATAGTACGTTTTATATTGTAGCTCATGAAACCTACACATCAATTAAAATTTTATTATTCCTGTTCTGCTGGATATCTAACCCTGGGCACTGAAGTCTGAATACTTAATAGTACCTATTGATACAGAAGACTCACTCCGCAAAATTATTTAAGTAAATAGCGACTCTTGCTCCGACACAATAAAGTGTAATTCAGGTCGCACAGCGCTAATCGTCAACACACGTTGACATCTAGACGTCGCATCTCTTTCTAATCATAACTCTTATCCTTTTTGACTATGTCAGGGTTGTCTTCGTTTTTTGGGATGACATGTGTGATAGATTACGATGACACGGCCGGCGCGGTGCGGCGGCGCCTGTCAGCCCTTCTGAAATTGGCCCGACACGTCGAACGCGGCACGTACTTGTAACATCATACCAGAAGTCCCTGGACAAGCTTTGCACACATGCTACGAGACAGAAACTTTAAACCACAGCTGTCAATTATTTTCTTATTGGTTCACTTAGCTCCATATTTGTACCAAGTTTTATCTTTTGGTATATTCAAACACCGTCGGGAAGACAAAGACAGACAAAATATAGCACCTTAAAATAAAGACGTAAGTGAAAACTACACATATTATTATCCTTTTCTAGGAAAAATATTTTGCTTTCAAATAAATGCAAAATGTTTGAGAACATGCAGAGAATTCAATATTCCCGTGAACGATTCCACTTTACGAGATACTAAAACGACGTCTGAAGCGTCCTAATAAACTGTGTTTACCGTAAAAGCACTTGAACTAACCATTGAAATACTTTATTAAGGGTAATAATTATCTTTAAATAAAAGCACGCAATATATCCACAACTATCATTACAACTTCAGCTTGGTGTGTAAATACTCGTAATAATATAAGGTTACTAACTGACTGACTCATCTTCATCATCCAGCCCAAACATTTAGACCTAGAAAGCTGAAATCATGCATGAAGGGTGCGTTTCATGGTGTCTAGACTGGTTTTTATAAACTCCTACACATATCCAAAGTAATTTTTTTATTAATAATTGCTAGTAAATTGTAGCTGAGGAGACACATAATATCCCAGTAAACTAAATTGGAATGAATACTGAAAATCATTTTATTTGAGTTTTCTACTTTACCAACTGCTTCGGTAAGAGTTACGTTACATGTCACATGGAACACTTGTTCTGAAAGCAATTTATTGTTCAGCCGCTTATCTATCTCCAATAAAAAGTTTTCTTTTAGTTTTCATTTCCCAACAATAGGGTTTGCGCTTTATTCAAATATATCTCGGAAATCTAATCTAGGGTTTTGGATGATAACAACATTTATCAAAGTACTTATCGTAAGACAGAAGATGCATACAGTTCTCATGAAATTTTGTAAAAGTTTACATGAAACTTTGTTAAGCTTAAGTGTACTTTAACTTTTAATTACTTGTTGAACCATCAAGGCTTATCCAGGTCCACTTGCGATGCGGCTTCTTCCTGAAGAAGGAGTTCATCATGAACCCCTCCTTCTCCATGAAGTTTGCTAGCAAGTGTCCTCGGTGGCTCCGTCGTCCAAATACTTTCATCTTGTTGCCAATTCGTGTGCTTAGTCTTGCGTTAAAGTTCACCATCACAACTGTAAAATGAGTTTTTGAGGTATGTATGGCTCTACTAATGTCCTCATACATAACCTCAACCTCATCGTCGGGATGTGTCGAAGTTGGCGCATATACCTGTATGACCTTCAACGAATACCGTTTGGATATTCTAAGTGTAAGTTATGCTACCCTGGCCGACACAATCCCTTGCACAATGTTGTTGACGAGGGACTTGTGGACAAGAAACCGGACACCACCTTGGGACAGGTGTTCGCCATCCGGGTGATAGACAAGTTTCCAGATTTGAGTGTTATCGTGTCCTCCTGTCTAACGTATACATAAGTATATACAAACTTCTTAGAAACTTTTAAAAGTTTTAATACTAATCGCTGCTTAATTACAATACATTTCACCGAGTTCTATTTTGCCAATATTCTTGTCACATTTGTACTCAATGCTGAAATGACGTTAAAATATCTAGAGACGTTTATTTTTAAGTTCTTAGAAACGAAGAAAGGCAATAACAGTGAAACAAGGTTGAATTCTTAACGGTTTGTTTTAAAGAAAAATATTTTCAAAGACAAAAGTTTTTGGATTGAACTCAAGGATGGATGGAAACTTATGATTCCATCCATCCAAACTCTAAACGTCCACTGATGGATACAGGCCTTCCCAACTTGCGCCACACTGACCTGCGTCTTCTGAGTCTAGCCGCGTATCGTAATACAATTACGTCTATCAAAGGTACATAAAATTAAACCATCTCTAACACACGTTAGAAACCTTGATTGCCATTAAATCCTGCAATCTATTCGTAGCAGCGTCTAAGTGATGGAAATGATTACAATTTAATATCGTTATACCTGAGAAGTTATTGCCCATAACTTTCCTAAATACCACTTGACACTCGGCATTAGGTGTGGAAGTACCAATAACGATCAGTTCATACCATCGCGCTGATATTTCACGCGCCACACATTAATCACTGGAAATAGTGGCTTATTTTAAAGCGTTTCTATCACATACTGATAAGGTCTTAGTTCACTTAAGTTCTTATTTTAGCGAAGCCAAAAGGCAGGTTATTATTTCAGATTGTGAGTATCATTTATTTTCATCTACTTCCATTACTACCGATTGTCATGGTATGGGCATGTGATGAGGCGTGAGGAAACGCATGTGACGAGAAGAGTGATGGATATGAATGTGATGGATAGACGAAGGGGACGAGGAAGACCTAAGAAAAGATGGATGGATTGTGTTACAGATGATATGAAATATAAGAGAGTTAGTGTTAAGATGACGGCTGATAGGGAAGTGTGGAAGAGGAAAACATATTGCGCCGACCCCAAATAAAATTGGGAAATGGGCAGGATGATGATGATGATGCTATTTATAAACTTAGGTCTCGGGAATCTTTGCGTGAAAAGTTCAAGGAAATAGGTATACTTACAGTAGCTTCCCAGTATATCTTGAACAATGTAGTTTTTATACGGAAGAATATAAACGCGTATAAACAAAATTTTGATATTAATAATCGCCATACGAAAAGAATGCATCAATTAGTTACGCCTTCGTTCCGCCTAAGTAAAGTGCAGCGATCTTTCATAGGGCTTGGTATACATTTTTATAATAAAATCCCAAAATTAATACGTGACTTGCCAATAGAAACTTTCAAAAAACGTGTAAAGACACAATTGTTAGGCAAGGGATATTATAGTGTAGACGAGTATTTAAATGACAAAGACGCATGGAAATGACCAGCTCTGCAACCAGTTCCGCTCAGAATAGTAAATACTTTTGTATTATTATCTTTTTTTGTAATATTTTTTTAAAAGATGTGCTGAGGAGTTTCTTTAGGCTTTTCTTCTCCTCCACGATAAAGCACCTTCCGAAAAGCCAAAAAATGACGTGCATAAGTGTATCAGTGATACCTATATGAATAAAATATTTTGACTTTGACTTTGACTTTGACTTTTGACTTTGACTTTGATGATGATGATGACTTTCATATAACCCAAATTTCCATGTTTCATATTTCCTTAGAAACTCGACAAAATATTGGGTTTCCTTGTAAACGTTAATTGGCCATTTGTGAAGTTGGATTAAATTATAATTATAATTACGTTGCATTAAATTCAACTTGAGCCTCTAAAGGACTAAAAGAAAACCTTTGAATGGGAATCCTTTAAAATTAAGGCTTTACTAATGTATAATTATAATCAAATCAGTCAACATGTACATACATAATTCAGCTCTTTTATCTTAAAGTTAGAAAGTTTTTGAGTTTTTTGGATGTACCGCGTTTTAAAAGGAAAGTACAGATTTATGCTATTTTAAATTTGGATGTTACTTTTTATACAACACTTGTGTTAACTATATGAACAAATAAGATTAACATGAGATTAGATTGCTTTCAAATTAATTTAATTTACTCGTATTATCATCGTTTTTCATTCAAACATTCATGATTGTTTTTAGTCATTTATCTTTTGATGATTGCGCACTTATTCACTATTCAATATATTATTTCACTGGTTACTTAATCTCATTTATGGATGATGCGGTGATGATAGTAATGAAATGTTTATCAAGTGTTAGCTTTCTTCGTATAAACTGCACAGCAGCATAATACTATTAGGTATACTTTCTAACAATTCACTAGCGTCGCAGTCATTCCATAGTATTATTTATTTCTTGTAGTTTCATCAATAAATAAACTTTTTAATAATATAAATAAATATGTCCCTTAAGTCTTTCTATCATCATTATTTTATGATAGAAAGGAAATAAATAAACACAATCATGATCAATCGGCACAAATCAATTTGTCTGTCACATCCCTTTTTCTATATTTAAATATTGTGGGTCTCTGTACACATATTGACCCAATGAAAACAAAATAAATAGAGAAAACGAATGTAGATTTCTGAATACTCTTCAATGAAAAACAAATTTCAGTTTTATCCAATTTTCTTTCGTACAAATCTTTTTAATTTTTTCTGTTACAATATTTATGTTCCATTTGTTACCAATAGCAGTAAGTACATATTGTATTTTATCTCTTTGACCAAGAATAAAAACAATAAAAAGAAAAGAAATGTTAAAAGATGAATAATAAAGATAATACCCTTGTATTGTCCTTTTACAATAGAGAAACCTGTTTGATTAAAAAAGTAATGGACTACACAGCTAAGCACCATTTAATATAATAATAGGGTTCCAGTGACTACAAAAGACAAAGGCGCCATAATTAATATCGTTTAAGCCTAGCCGAGAATCTCTTAAGACGTATAAATGGAACGGTATGATAATGTTATACATAGTGAATTAAATATTTTTGGAAGTTGTTTATTGTCCAATAGAAATTAACGGAACAATTTTAATTATAATACTTATTTCTCTTGCACTAATATTATTTTATGCAATTCTAGAAGATAATTGTGTAATGATAATGTTTTAGAAGCATGTAACAAACAAGACTGAAACCACTATCAACAAAATAATATATCAGACCTGAGGATAATCCAGGTCTGAGCACTTACTAAAGCAGCCAAATCTCTTTTGAAACCGCGCAAAATAACCTATTTTGTCCATAAACTAGGTACAGTCTCTTAATCTAATCGAATTTTCGAGCCACCTGAAGAAAAGTAAGGCCTATGGTATAACTGAATCTCAACAAATACAGTAACACAGCTTCAGTAATTCTAAGAGTTTATTTTTCACACAGAATATTCTTTTTATTTCTTTTTTATGTGTCAGATACCGCAGAACTAGAACGATGCAGATAGTTTAATGAATCAATCATAAAACTTTTTCTTTCTTTTACTCCTTATTATCTTTTTATACCGCATAAACTGTGGAAGTGAAAGGATTTTCTTTAAGTTTTCAAGGATTAATTCGCGTAGTCTAACTTTATACACAGGATAGTTTTTACCCAGTGCTTACAAAGTATTTTCTATAGAAAAATTATAATGGTCGAAGTGTATAACTTGTCGAAGAAGGAAGCACTTCTTGAATCATATTATGAGAATGATTCCCAATCTAGCACTTCTCATACTGACTATGTTATGAACTCCGTACATGCTGTACTGGCTGGCACTATCCTGAAGCGATGCAAGAGGTTGCTCAAGTGAAATGGCATAGGCCCTATAAATTATCACACTATAATATGTTTTCAGGTCTTGGCATGATTTGGCATGATCATTATGCACGTTACCCCACTTGCATTACAGTACATGAAAATATGCAAGAGAAATACTCCCGTTTCTAGGGTTTCCCATAATCGAATAGATAGATAATCCAGTTGTTTCCCCACGATTCGGTTTTTATTGTATTTTGCGGCGTACGTGCTAGTTATGTTATAAGCTATTATATGTTATTGTTATGTAAGGGAAGTTTTATAGGAATACTTGGTACTCTAATATAAATAGATAACGTGACAATTATATAGTGAAATGTTAAAAATAAGCAGTTATCCTAGTGGCTTGATCGATGGTATCCAGAACAGGAGATAAATAACACAGTTATAAATAAACACCTCGATTCCAAATCAGCGTCGTTTCAGGGTGAAGTCAAACATATCGGGGTGAAAATAGCTCAAGTGTCTCCGTGTGAGGAGAAAATTGGTCGTCAGTGTCATCAAGCACGAATGCGGCAGAGGAATCTTTTGTTCTGAATGTGGGCCACTTGAGGACCGAGCTACGACGGTACGACCATTGCGATGTCGTAGTCACATAATTGGAATTTAGAACAATCTTGGTGTTGGCGTCCCTATGTATATTCGGGTATTAGGTCTAGTGGCCTAGTTGTACTTAAATATAATGCAATATAATAATTACAGTGTAGGAGTCTCCAAGTTGATTCAATGAGACTTTTGCTTAGTGCGCTTACTATCTTTGAACTCAGCGCTATTTAACATCAGCTGGGATGTATTATCTATTCTTGAGTCTGTGGTGTGAAGCATTATTTTATTTTAACCAGAGGCTTATTCCCACCAAAGGAGTATGTGAAAATAGAAACGAATCGAGTGTATTGAGTTTATCAAAATAAAAATAAATCGGGGTTATTCGGTGTCAGTATCACCATAAATATCTAAGTAAAGGGCCCTAGATCTTGGTATACCTACTTGGTAGGCTTACTAAAAATGACACATTACCCATTGATTAGTAGAGAGTCGAGCGAGTGTGGTGCTGATACCATCCGTGATAATGAATAATTTGCCCGGTCGCATCCAATCACATAAACCTCTAAGCGCTGCTCAATCCCGACTTTCTCTAGTAATGAACTAGGCCTCCAGCGAGTCATAGTCCACTTTGGAACGTTAATCATTACCAGCCATTACCGTTATATCTCGCTACCCTTATAATTCATAGCCGGTTTACAGGGACTAACAGGTTTATGGTCCTGGTAGCTTATTAATTTAAATATTGTAACGACACATTAAAAGGTAGTTCTGTTCTGCGATATTAATCGTTAGTGCCATCTTGTTCCTAGAACGTTGAAGGCTTCATTTTGTCTTACGCTAGTTCCTAGAAGGTGGTTAATGTCAGCACTTTGGTGCTTATACAGAAGCGACGCCTTAACAAAGCCGTAATTACGTGAACGTGAACGAATACATGACGAAGATGAACTGTATCTCTTAAATCTTACAACTATTTTATTTTGGCTTCAACCCATTAATGACCCACTATTGGGAACGGGTCGCTACTCTTGAGGAGGCCTAGAGCATACTCCACCACGCTGCTCCAGTGCGGATTGGTGGAGCATTACTACTACTATTTTATTGTTATTATTATTATTTTATTTTACTAAGCGCTAAATCTAAATCATCTAATTTATACCGACACTATATATAGTGTCGGTATATAAGATATAGGTATAGGTATACCTATACCTATATCTTTGCCTATGAGTGGTCTCATTATAACCACGATATAATTAATTTATTCTACCTTTATCTACATAAAATTAGATTCATTCGTAGGACACTTATTTTATTATTGAATACAGGACAGCTTGAGTGTCAAATTTTATTGAATTCAGTTCAACTGATTTTGTCTGATGTTGCACAAACATCAAACATATAAACGTCCTAATTCTGGATATGATCGAAAAACTTGACACACACATCACACCCCTTTCTTGTACAACCTATTAAAAATTTTTTGCTTCTCCCAAATGAATTATTTTGTATCGGTAAAATTTACTCTACTACATTTCTAAACGTTTGTCTGTTTGTCCAGTAGCAACAAAATAAAGCCAGACCAAACGGAGACCGTCGCGGTCTCCGAAAAATACTAACCACAATTTTAGAGGAAATTTAAAATGCGGCATTCAAGAAAGAGCTTCTTTAAACATCCTTTCTTACAGTTTGCAGACTACGTAGAAGGGTAAAGAGTATTTCACGAAAAGAAAATTTTTCTTTGTGTACTTTTTGGTAACACTTTAACCTGTCTATAGAATTGGGATATTGGGATTATTGGCACCAATAGATTTTAAGATTTTTATGATAACTTACATATAGATTCCAAATAATCTATACTAATATTATAAAGAGGAAAGATTTGATTGTTTATTTGCACTGAATAGGCTCCGAAACTACTGAACCGATTTGAAAATTTCTTTCACTGTTGGAAAGCTACACTATCGCCGGGTGACTTAGGCTATATTATAGTATCAAAAAAATTAGGAATCCTTAATAAAATTCCAATAATGTAACCCAAGGTGTAAAAAATACAGAAAACCGAAGCAAAGCGAGGGCGGTTACTCGTCTTTTATAAGTCTGTTCTTTGTTTAGCACGGTGCACCATGACCAGGGACCAAGATGGATTGATAAGATCACAAGTTACACCCAAAATTTATGTAATAATGAATTTTCATCCTGTATATTATTTATCTGTGTAATTTACTAACTTATTTTTCAAGTAACATAATTTCCGGTCAGTTTTAAATAAAGAGAATATCCTGAAAAACTGCTGCGAAAATTTAAATTAAAAACCTGGAAATACTTTAGGCACTTAAGGGAACTCGATATAGCGGCGCGAAAAATTTTATACTCGCATTTTCCATTAAGGTATTATTAAAATTTATTGTCTTTAATTTCCTATTTGTAGGTATATTAAATTGTGACTTCGTTACGAAAAGTTATATTAAGTTGAATATTAATGAACTAATATAACAACAGTTTTAATATTTATAATTATAAAACCGAATATAATTCGACTTTTGAGGATGCAGAATGGAGAATTGGAAATAAAAACTTTTTTTTTCATTCAAGCTCCCGGTTTTACTATGAACAATTTAGTTAAAACAAACATAATCAAAATAGCTCGATATTTTTAACAATAGATTCCACCACACTGCAGCAGAGAAATGCCCAATCCATTCGTTCGCGTCACACGTTCACCTCTATTCAATAAAACGTATTGTTTTGTTCTGACGAGTAACAATACTGGCAATAATACTCGCGCCCGTACCTAAAGTTTACTGAATTCTGAATATTCAGTTAACAATTAACCAATTTTTAAAACAACTGGACCGTCATATTTTTAAGTGCCACTGGAATACATCCATGGACTTGATACATTTTTATTTCGCTGTTGATGTTTCAGAGAGTACTGAGTACGGAAAATCAATACGTACTTTAGGAGCTTTTATGTGAGAACTATAATTTAGATTCAAAATTCGACTGTTGTGTTTGCAGATATGTATAATACCTATTATAAAAGACATAAATTCCTGTAATTAAAAAAGGACATGAATTTAAAAGTAAAGTGAGTTTTGCAGTGATCACGATCTATGCAACTTGGTCAAAATATTGCTATAAAAAATTTATAGAATAAATTAGCATGAATTGTGTTCGGGATGACATACCTAATGTCTAAGTTGTAATGTATTATGCAAAGCTTAAAGAAAAAGGTTCTCTTATTGTGGTCTGTGATTTAATTACATTTCAGTGATACATGGCTAAAAAGTTTTTTAAAGGAAATTTAATATTTAAAAAATATAAGTAACCTCACTTAGACATAAGTAGATTTTTGTGGGCTGTTCTTCCAGCCGAGTTACATTTAGCTGCTCACCCACAGGTTATGGTGATTAGGATTTATGAGATACTAAATTACGCACAAAATTCGAAGTCTATATTATTCTAGCGCCAGCCCATTACGGGCCATTAGCGTTTTCATGAGTGTTGTTGTTTATTAACTCATGCTTAAGTTTAATATAATATTTAAGTTGTCTTTTGCATGCTTATTTCTACTGCCTATTGTATCTACGATGTGACGAATAAGGGCCAGAGGAGTTGCGATGACGCAGCGCAAAAACCTACAACGCGAACGTTGCAAATACATTGTACAAACCAAGGATGCCGCGACGCAGTGTTGCCAATTTAGCCCTTTCGGGGCTAGATCTAGCCCTTTTTACGGGTTTTCAGCCCCTCAAATAATTTTTTAGCACCTAGCCCAATTTCTAGCCCCAAAATCATTTTCCGCCGTCTTGAAAAAAAAGGGATAAATTCAGGTTTTCCACGAACTTTTTGATGCAATCGATCGAAAAAACGATAAAACGTAGTGAAAGATGTCGAGAAAGTTACCACTATGATACTTGTAGAGCGTCTGACGACCTTTTTTTTTTTTCGCCGTCACCTCTAATATTTAAGCAATAGCCCCTATTTTCAATGTATTGGACGAATCTAGCCCTTTTTTAAACTGTGTTTAGCCCCCAAACCTGATACCGAGTTGGCAACACTGCCGCGACGTATGATAGTTATTGAGTTGCGACAACGCGTCGCATTGCGGTGCGCCATCGTTTTTGCGGTGCGACAACGCTTCGCATTGCAGTGCGCCATCGTTGTTGCGGTACGTCATCGCAGTGTTGTGGCATCGCTACAAGAGTTCCAATATTGAGTTTTAGTCTCCTAGCTAAATGTTTGAGGTATAGGCCATAGCCGATTCGTGATTTTTAAACACAGGTGAATCTTTTAGATAAACAAGTTTTCTCTTTATGTTTTTTAAATAAAAAAAAACTAAAATAATATTGCAAACAATAATATTACCTACTAAACCTTTAAATAAGAACCCTTTTCCACTACTTTATATGTATATTCACTCCGAACACTACGTAAAATAAGAATATTTTATCTCCACTAAAGAAAATATTCATGAAGACAAAATAATAATATCATCGACAGCATCCATCCGCATATAAATTTATATGCAATGCTGTCGGATCAAATGTACTACGTGTCTCACTGCATACGGTCCTCGTGTCGTGTTGGAATATATTATGCTCATATATGATATAATATGACATTGTTGTTATTCACGCTTTAAATTTAGTATGAGACAAATAAAACTCTATAAAAGTTCAAACACAAGTTTGATACAGACATTTGAATATGACAACCATAATAAAATTCTCGATCATAATAATGAAGTGAAGTTTCTGCTACCAAAAAATAGTAAAATGGTAACCAAAAAATGCAAGCCTTTTTTGTAACATTTGTGCCTCGTGGTTGTACTACAACTACAAAAATGGTAGAGTAAAGTAAAGCATAGCATGGTAAGTACGGTACGGTACGATACAATAAGGAACAGTAGGGTAAAACAAAGCAAGGTAAAAAATACGAAAAAACTATAATATGTATAAGTTTTAATTGTACGTGTGAGTTATAATACGGACACACTTTTTTATTAAAGACGATAAAAAGCTAAGACATTTAATGCAATAAAAATACTACTGCCACTAGACAGAATATTGTACTTTGTTCAGACATTTTTATTTTCTTAATTTTAATGATTTGGTTACTGTCTCCATTAAACCAACACGTAAATTATAGCCATATCTCAACAATATTGAAGGGTATTATTCTACGCTCTCAATCTTTTATTAAATCACTATCAGTCGCATCACTCGAGTCATCAGTAAAAATATACAAAGGCACATTGTATAGTTAAATCAGGCGAAAATGATTAAATTGTTTCTGCTCTATAGAATATATACCTTATAGTTATATTGACGCATTTCTATGTATATAAATAATAACTATAGTATTCAGTTAGGTATATGTTCAGCACACTATGGTTCTCGCTCAGTTACTATAGCAAATTGGACCGCGCGAACCGCAAACCTATTCGGTCACTTCCTCACGTAATTCGCTCGTGGTGAATAACATTGCGATGGTTATTGGGTTCTAACTACCCCCAAATTACCTTTACAAGTAAATAAATAAAATCTTACAAAAAAAAAACATGAGAGGTGTCAAGGGACACCCAGATGGAACGAAGTTCCTTTCGATTTAAGTATTGTTTTATTGTACAGCGCCATCTCTGTAAAACTCTGTGAATCACTTCAAAAAAAGTGTCGTCATTCGTAAGAATCAAAAAGTGTCATAATTTTCTGTCTAGCCCCCTTTCACAACGCGCGATAAGGAACTTCGTTCCAATAAACATTCTTTCATTTTAATAATAAGATAACTACGCTTGATCGTTCAGGTTGGTACAGACTGAACGTAAGCCATCAAATCATAAAGTCATTCCCCATAATATTTTGAATAGCCACGACTCGACGAACATTGAGATTCAAACACAATTCTGTTATTTGCACTAGCTGTGGGATTCCGATCAATCGATTACGAATAGAAATGGGTTTCGCTAGAAGTGGGTATGAATAATCATGACATTGATTGGTTTTTCTGTAACGTCAAACGAACTGCACTGGCAACTTGCACACCTACTTAATTATGTCACCGACGCGTTGCGGGCCAAGAATTATTATAATATTTGCAGTAACCCGTGATACTTCTGCAACAGGATTCCCTATTAATTCTCAGACATGGACTTGTACATAAAGCTGGAAGATACACGCTATGGATAAGGTACTACAATACTAATGTATCTAATACATGTATCCGTAATATATATTATACTTTATATCAATAAATTATAGAAAAGCAAGTTAATATTAAGTTAATATTTATCATTTAAGTGCCACTTTGGGCTTCAACCCATTAATGGCCCACTACTGGGCACGGGTCTCTCCTCTTGAGGAGGCCTAGAGCATACTCCACCACGCTGCTCCAGTGCGGATTGGTGGAGGGGTTAGTGGCCAACCCGATTGTCAGAAGTTTTCAAACCGCCCGAGGGCCTCCGACATGGCTTAACGACTGTTATCTTATGATAACAACCGGGACCGACGGCTTTACGTGCCCTCCGAAGCACGGAAACGCTCAAGTTTTTTTTTGCCACTAGCAGTCACCCATCCAACTACCGACCGCGTACGCTGTTGCTTAACTTTGCCGATCACTTAAGATCGACGCAAGCCGCAGGGCTATGAGTGCCACTTAGTGGCATGAATTTAAAACATGTTTTTTTTATGCTTAGAGCGGGCAAACGAGCAGACGGGTCACCTGATGGTAAGTGATCACCGCCGCCCATGGACATTAGCAACACCAGGGGCGTCACCAACGCGTCGCCGGCCAAGAAGATGACGCTAGACCCGCTTCTTGAAGGACTCCATGTCATAGCACGCATGTTCCAAACACTAATGTTATATGTGTGTATTAAATACTCATCAAAGGGTTTTATTCATAGAAAATAATTACAATTTAAGTTACAAAATAATTAGGCGGACCTCTTCAAAAACGTTTCACTAATTTCACTTGGAATCGTAATTACACATTGGAAATCTATAAACGCGTTTAATTATACGTTTAGAAATTGATTAATTGTTTGATACTAGTAATTTGGCTCAGCGGGTGTCTGTTGAGAAAGTAATGATGATGGCAGACCATGTCAGTCAATATGCAACCGGATTGCCGAAATGCCGTACCCGAAACAATTGCCCGACAGCGTAGATTACAGCATCGGTAAGAATACCCGACGTACCTAATCATTTCATACGAGAAAGAATATAATAGAATTACTACATGGCTTGTGTCAATCTTTTTAATTTTGTTGTAATTGGAGGTCGTTTTAAGGAATACAGTATTGCAAGTATTTGAGTATGAAATAACAGCGGAATTATTGTTTTTATGAGCGGAAAATAGGAGCTTTTGTAACTGAATGCAATTAGATAAATAACTTAGGTACTTAGAAAATGCACATTTTCTATCCTGTATCTCGCGACACAGTGAAATTTTAAATTACAATTAATTTTTTTTTCATACTTGAGTGGATTTTTAAATACTTCTTGCCCCGCGCCGCGCCGAGGGTCCTGGGTACGATTCCCAGCGAGGCGGAAATTTGAATGATGAGTATGAATTTCTGTTCTTGGTCTGGGTGTGTTGTCCATGGCACCCACGACACAGGGAATCCTAGTGTGGGGCTATGAGTGTGTAGCGTTCTTAGGTATTATTAAAGAACTTCCATGTCCATCTGGAGCTTAACAAACCGTTCATATTTGGAAAATAAGTTTTGAAACCCAATTTGGAACCTCTTTAGAAATAAAGAGGTTCTGTCTTTCTTTTTCTTCTCTTTTTCTTGGTCGGCAACGCAAAAAAAGATTGCGAGATAGTGGTTATATTAAGATTCAAACATCGTCGATTCTATCCGAAGTGTGTCTATGCTAAGGAAACAAAATGTCATCTGAATACGTCATCTCTCGTGTAATACATCTCATGGGTTATTTGCGAATTTAAAGAAGTTCATTAGTTAAAGTATAACTAACATGATACCAATTATTTAGGAATCAATCTTTAATTCATTCATCATTCTATTTGATTTGCAACAGAAAAAATAATACAGTTTTAGTCTTATACTTATTTTTGTTAGTCTTATATTTATTGTCATTGATTAGCAAACTTAGGTATAAAGAGGCACAAACCCGCTTTGTGATTAATCGACCCTTGATTGATCCAACAATCCCTTTTTAACACTAAATAATCTTGGACTATATTGACCAATTGACACCACAGGAACTACACTTGCAAAGCTTTATACAATAGATTGGAGACGAATATTAAAAATTGTGGTTACCGTACGCAAAAGAAAACTTTTATCGCAGCTGATTTGTGTCAATTATCGCCATGCCTTTATAAAATGGCCTTGAGCCTTAATTGCGTCTGTTAGAAGCAAGCGCTGTAGACCTTTTAAATAGAAGCTCTAGCACAAAAGAAAATGAGGTACTTAGTCATTATGTTCGCGTCTTTAGCGAAAGATGAACCAGCTTAACTAAATAGACACTGATGTTTTTGTAACAAAAATAGTCAATACCTTTTAGCCTCATTCGGCTTCCAAACGAACTTTTTTTTCGGCATTTGGATGAATTCAAATACGAAAATCAGATCAACATTATTTTATTCTAGTAATCTCTTTCCAATAAGTGCTGCTGATTCGAATAAATCAATGCAAAACAAATTAAAATTAATTGCTATCGAATCAAGTCGACGGAGTTCCATTAAGCGGGCATAATAACGTAATAGACTATTTTCCAAGTGGATGAAGGTTTTTTCTCGTTGGTCGACATCGTGAGAATAACATTACTTTTTCTAATTGAGTATATTGTACACATAAATAAAAGGCCTAGAATGTAATATGTTAATTGAATGGCCATTCATAAATCTTTTCTTCGCGTTTACAGTTTTTCGCCCTTATTTTAAACTAATGGCTACCCAGCGTGTGTTACTACGCTAAAAAAAATTGTATGGGAAAAGCAGAAAATCTAAAAAGACCTATCTAAATGGACCGATTATGATGCGGTTTTTTTGTTTGAAAGCTGACGTAATCGAAATGCTTCTTAGCTATGTTTAATGTAAATAAAATCCCGTTTTTTTAATTTATTGTCATCTTCCCGAATAAATAAAATAAAATAAAAATAAAATACGGAGTTGGTGCATATTTCCTTTTTGGATGAGTTAAATGCCAGTAGGTACCATCATCTGTGATCGCTCATTAAGGCAAATAAAAAGTAATACTAATTACTACAAAAATTACTAAGTTAATGAAGATGTTCGTTAGTTCTATCTGTGGGCTGTCTGGGCACACAATTAGGTATACTGAACAACACAAACATTCTATCATATAAATATTTATCCCAGACGAGAATTGAATATTCCCTTCGCCTGGCAGACGTGATCACTACAGAGTAGTATAACTAAATAATACATTCAATTATGCTAATGCACCTTTAGAATTGAAGTGGCTTATCTAAGAATTTCTTGTCATCCAAAACACTACCTCAGTGCCTGAAGTCGAAGGTGTTCGAGCAGTGTGTGTTGCCAGTGATGCCATACAGATCTGAGACGTGGTGCTTTACTATTGGCCTAATCCACAAGCTCAGAGTAGCGCAGCGGGCTATGGAAAGGGCTATGCTCGGTATTTCTCTACGTGATCGCATCAGAAACGAGGATATCCGTAGACGAACAAGGATAACCGACATAGTTCAAAGAATGAGCCGGCTGAAGTGGCAATGGGCTGGCCACATAGTGCGAAGGACCGATAACCGTTGGGGAAGAAAGGTCCTCGAATGGCGCTCACATCTCGGGAAACGTAGTACAGGACGCCCTCCGACCAGATAAACCGACGACCTGAAGAAGACAGGGGGCATCCGCTGGATTCAAAAGGTTCAGGATTGGTCAGAGTGGCGCAAGTTAGGGGAGGCCTATGTCCAGCAGTGGACCTCCAAGGGCTGATGGATGGATGGATGGATGGATAGATGGATCTAAGAATTTTAAGAAAATGACTTTTATACGTTGAACGACATAAAAACATGTATTCTATGCCCAATAAATAATAGAAAATTCCCAATTCTTCAATTACAGTTTTGGCGTTTACTAAAAAATATGAATTTTGGATGCAATTCTAAAGGTGCGACAATATGTTTTTATGCTATTCAATGTAAAAGTCATTTTCTTAAACTTTTTAGATAAGCCTCTTCAATTCTAAAGGTGCTTTAGTTCAGTTATCGAATGGATGTCGCGATGTTCAATGATTAAGAATGATGGTCAGGCAGATTGTCATTTTGATTGGGCACTTCTTGGGGATGTCTTAGGTGAGCTTACCTACTTTACTATCGTGTATTTATTTATTTATTTTCAACACCCTTGCTCATAAATTGGTTTTTGTCACATGGCTTTTACACTCATAAACCATGGTATTAAACACTTGTGCTTTTTTTTCTTGATCGCACTAGTGTTTTATTTTATATTCCATCAAATTAAGTTTGTACCTTGCTGAAAGATATTATTTATGCATTCTATTTGCTCTTAACTTAGCCGGGTTATAGTTTTATTTTTAAATTTCGGAATTTTTTTTTGATTTAGATACGTTTCGTTTCAACATAAGACTAAAAATAACACTATTTTTGTAAAAAATAAGAAGTGTACCACCTTGAATATGATAAATTTTCAACAACTTATTTACTTTAATTAATAATTCAACGTGAAACTAATTCATAAATACATAAATATTAGATTTTTTACATTTTTCGTTTTGGCTGTTTGGCGTAATTGTTCGTGCCTATGCTCCAATCTACGCGCGCATAGCTAACACGCCGCGCGCAGAAAAAAAAATATCAGCGCGGAGCGCGCCATTTTTAACAAACTTTCCGTCTGGTCTGTGAGCATTATTTATTTGAGTACGAATAATTTGTTTTTTTACTCGTAAGTGTGTTGAAAAACGTCGTATGACACACGTGAGGTTTGGTCATTACACTCTCGGTTTTCTTGCAGCACTCGCCTTCGGCTCGCGCTGTGCAATATCGCCTCAAGTGTAATGACCAACATACCACACTTGTATCATAATGTACTATTATTTAATTTTTGCAACACCTTAAAACAAGGGTATACAAGGGCAAAAACTTAATGCCTAACGGCATTCTCTACCAGTCAGCCCTGGGTGCTGTTGAAAAATTTAAGGTAGGCGCAAAATAGTCGTCGTAAACGATAAAATACACTAATTTTAATAAATACAAAAAAAAATCTTATCGTATATATAATAATGAATATAAAATAATACATACACATATCTTCGTATCTACACGTATCTTCGTGTATCTTCTCGTTTTCTGATTATTGCCTTAAGAAATAATTTAGAGCTCAGGTTTAGAGGTTTATTATTACGAGTTTTACGTATATCTTTGCGAATACGAAATATTTTAAATGGAGATGAGTAGTCACGATTTCCGTATTTTTATTATGGAATCCTACTTGTGAAAGAAATCTGTTGGATGGTTTCAAAATTTATAAAGGACATCCGTACAAACTTTTTTGTGTTTATTTATTTATTTATTTAAACTTCTGAACCAAAAAACAATGTAAGAGGTACAAAGTTTAACCCTGGAACACTAGGGGTGGTCGCTTCCACAAAAGAATAAAACCCGGTACTAGCACTTTTCACAATATCCGATGTAAGACATATGGGATGCTTCCTCCATCGCATTAGAAGATGTCTCATTTCTTGCTGCAATGTTGGGCCAATCATAAGATCGTCGTTTAATGATTTACCATTCTGTCCTTTACAGGATGCATCGTGTTGTATACATAATATATACAATTAGGTTAGTATAGCATTGTGGTGTCCTCCTTCAAGTGTCTCCCGAGGGCCTTGAGGACGGTGTACAGTCCCTCGACGAATCGCGTACAAATATTGTTTAGCCACGCTTAACTTGACCTATATACCCTTATAATTGTGTACTAGATACATAACCTTAAAAATATGTTGGTTCAATTATTACTATCAAAATAAAGAGAATCAAAATAAAGAAAGATAATTATGATATGTTATCAGAAATAAGTTATAGGTACGAAGCCATTGAATTAGTATTTACCGATGGATTTAAATCAAGATCATAAAATAATAATACTAAATCATATACATATGTTAATGTAAATGAAGAGCTCGTGAAATTTGAATACAATAAAAATAAAATTTGAAGTACTGGAATGTTAGTTTCTATATGATAAAACAATGTTTCTGTCTGTTTCTTTAAAACATTAAAAAAAACGGGCAAGTTCGTGTCAAGCCATGCGCAATGTAGAGTTCCGAAGTAGTAAGTTTATTGACTAGTACTCATTAACTATAAATATAACCTTATAAATTCATCATATAACCTATTTTTGAGTTTTTTTTCACTTGTCCAACTCCAATTATAGTTTTGCCAGCACGGGGGGGACTTAACTCTGACCAAAATTAGCACTTTAAATCCAAATATTTCGTAAATGGACCCCTAATTCCAAAAATTGTTTTAAAAAACCCATAATATTTTTGGAAGACCTTTTCAACGATACCCCACACTATAGGGTACGCGACGAAAAAAAATTAATCTTCACCTTACCTATAGGGGACCTCCCCTATACCTACCTACTTGAAAAAAAATGTTTTTCAATATTTTATTCTACGATTCTGGAGATTTAATAAATATATATCTTATATCCATGCCAAATTACAGCTTTCTAGCACTAAGGGTCGGCGCTTTGCTACGGACATACGGACGGACGCACGGCGGACAGACGGACGGACGGACATGACGAAGCTATAAGGGTTCCGATTTTACTTCGGAACCCTAAAAATGCACAAAACACTTGATAAAAACGAGTATAATAATTGTTTATTTCGTGACTTTAAGAACTATATTAAAAGCGGAAAGTGAGAAAGTCGTTAGTAAGACGTACTTAACACAGCACAGTAGCTGTTTTAACCTACTTAACAGTTCATTAACATCAAGTTCCTGTGCTGTAAGTAGGAGGGACGTGTCTTCTCCCAGAGGACATGTGGCTGCGCTCCACTCGCCGCATACAAATATTGACAAAGCCACGCCTGACCTATAAACCCAACCTTGCAATAAGAACAAATAACTGTTTCTACTACCTTGCCAATACAAATAAGTCTAAATACTATAATTTTAAGCATCAAAAATTATCTTTGAAATTTTGACTGCTTGTGTTTAAACGTTTCAGGTAATTAGAAGGTATAGTATTTCACTCATGATGGAGTTTGATTGTTGTTTGTGTTAATTAAATGTTAAATTAAAATAAACGGGTACCACAGTATTAAGTAATTTATGCTTTATTTTCGTATATTTACGTATTGTATATTATTAGTTACGTTATGGGTGTTACTGTTGGCCATTATCAATTAAAAAATAAACTGACAGTTTTATTTATCCAATCATAAATCTCTAGCTAACAAGTATATCGATCGCGACAGCTTCCAAAAAAGAAACCGCAGTAGAGTCGGTTCACAGAGTACCTACTTTGAGTTGGTTGATTAGGAGCCACAAACGAATGCACTGACACGCAAAGACATGTCAAACTTATAAAATTTTAAAAACTGAGGAATCTAAAAATATTTTTATCTTACCACATTAGTTGTTTGACTTTGGAGCTTTATGAATTCCACACATTCCCAAACATGATTACGTCTAAACGCCCGAAATTCCTAATCTTCAGAGGCAAATAACCCGCCAACACTTAACACAATTTCGACATCAGATATTCTTATTGTACAAAGAGAAATAACTCGAAAACGACGCGGTATTCAGCTTAACTAAGTTACCAAGTATTTGCGGTAAATATTTTAATGTAAATTTGTTCTGTTTGTGGAAGTTTTAATCATCTTTTCATGAATACGAAAACATGGCTTTGACTTAGCCGTGGCATTATGAATTTTATGTAAATTATATGAGACAATGTATATTATGTTAACGTTAATTAAAGCATGGTGCATTCACATCTTTGACACCACGTCATGTTTCAACTAAGTTATACATTATACTTAGCGTTTCGAAAATTGCTGTTCAGACGTCACAAATAGTATAAAAATGGGTTAGCTTTAGTATGTTATGGTGGCTTTAAATTTTAATCGACAGGCAGTGATGCCCCAAATCATAATCTAGTTGCGTTTTGTAGGGTAACATTATGTAACTGTCTGTGTCGAAAATAAAATAAAATAAAAATATTTAAGGAGATTTCTCAAGTTCTCATTAATTCTATCTTAAGATCGAGTTATGATAAATAAAGCACCAATTTGGAATTAGGTATCCCTTTTCAAAAAAATATCCAAATCTGTTCGTAGATGCCGGAGTTATGAGGTAGCATATATTAAAAAGAGTTTTCCATAAAGTTCTCAAAGGTGTGTGAAGTCTAACCAATCCGCACTTGGCCAGCGTGGTAGACTATGGCCTCACATCGTGAAAGCCCCGAACCTAGCAGTGGGACAATTATGGATTGTTGCTAAGCTATACATTAAAAAAATACAACCGAATTAAAAAAAATCCTCCTGTTTTAAAAATTGAGAACTTCACGTGCACAGACTCTGCCAGATACTCCATATTGACGAATATTTTTAACGCGTTGTGTATGAATGTTTTCGGGATAAAATATAGTTTACGTAGATAACTCCCATGTCATTTAAGTATACCATACTGTAGTTAATAAATGTTTTCGTATTATTATTTTCCAATGTAAAATGAACTATATTCATAGCTTTTACAGCGACATTTATTCAGTGAATAATTTCTGTAGCGAATTACGATAAGTTCTTCGAAAACTGTAAGTCACATTATAATTTTATTTATTAAGTATTTAATAAGAAGAGCAGGCTTGATAATAATTCTCATTTGCCGCCTTAAGAGGTTCAGACAAGTTTAGCGTATGAAATAGGAATACAAAAAAGCTATAACGTTCTCATAATTATTTATCGCAAGCACTGTTATTATATTTTTAATTGGCGTGGGAAGTATTTTAACGCAACCTAGAGGCAAGACATTTACATCTACCTTTACACGTTTTTAGCTCATAATCAATACAGAAAAATTATATTGCCAAAAATAATAAACTATCAACGACGCGTTACGTGTTTGTTACTCGACTTGCCTACTACTCGTACTAGTGTAGCTGTGGCTAGCCTGCTGATTTTGTTGAGTAGTTATACAACTTACATAAAAATATTCTACTCTTATTGTTGAGTAGAGCGCACCACATTTTTTATCGAATAGATATTTGCCTTTGGCCCTAGTGGCCTTTATAGCTTCACGCGGATAGACGGTCGAGCCTGGAGCCTGTCTCCCACTCAGCCGAGAAGACTGTATTTTATGAGGTCGATTATAGGGGTATACGAATGTCAGCTTTGGACGTCACCCAGCGCACCACATGTAGGGGAAGTTTTAATCACGGATAGATTGAACTTATATTTACATTACTTATTAATTAATGATAATGATAATGATAATTTATTAGCGAAAATGTCGTTACAAAATGGTGTTAGTTGTCGAATATCGCTCACATTTGCCAGACTTTAGGCATGCAAATTATTTATTAAAATTACAGATATTATTAATTATCTACTAACAATTAAATTAAGGATTTTAATCTATAATTTATTGAGGAGCATGCAAGTACCTATTTACATTCAATAATAAAGTGGATTACTTATTATGTCACAATCTGTAAATGTAATGTAATATGTGTATGTAATATTAACTAATTATAATAATGTTTATTTATTTATTTAAATGAATATAAAATGTCAAAATATCATTATGTGCAGTCACTTAACTATTTATAAAATCTTTGACCGAGTAGAAATTATTTTTCAATAGCCAGTTTTTTAATTGTGGTTTGAGCTGCTTAGGGGGTAAGGACATTATTTGTATGTACAGGTATTTTGTTTGTTATTTTTACACACATCCCATACGCATTATTTAAAAGAAGAGAAGTGCGTACATACTCTGCTATTACTAATCTTTGCCGATTTACAACCATGCCATACAATGCTTTACAATGCCATAAATAAAATAAAAATCCAAAGTAAAACTTGTACAATGTACAGATGTACAATTGTACACACAGCAAAACAAAACGTGGACAGGCAAACTAATAAATAATAACAGTTATTCCTACCTTTCACATTGCTTTATGGCAAGGTACAAAACATTTATTCGAAAGAATTATTCGCTGAGAATCAAAGACAAGCCGCTTACAATCCCTTTTATCCACATTTCTCGCATCACGTCACAAATGTGATTTTCCCGAGAAAATGTTTCATTGCTGTTTTCATATTGCCCTTAACGTCTCGACGCTTTCCAGGAAGGAAGCGAATGAAAAGAAAAAATGGGCAAGTCTGAATCGGGCTAACGTGTTGGGTTCGGTTTTATGCATCATCAAGTCATGTATCTTCGATTTTGTCCGTTCCCCTTTAAAGTGCAGTGGTATAATTATTTCAGTATAAAATTTAAAGCGGCATTACCGTGGATGATAGAGCACCACAGAAGTAATAATTATAGTACCGATTATTAGTACATATCTTGTCGTCCAAAACACTACCTCAGTGCCTGAAGTCGAAGGTGTTCGAGCAGTGTGTGTTGCCAGTGATGACATACGGATCCGAGACGTGGTGCTTCACTATTGGCCTAATCCACAAGCTCAGGGTAGCACAGCGGGCTATGGAGAGGGCTATGCTCGGTATTTCTCTACGTGATCGTATCAGAAACGAGGAGATCCGTAGACGAACAAGGGTAACCGACATAGCTCAAAGAATTAGCCGGCTGAAGTGGCAATGGGCTGGCCACATAGTGCGAAGGACCGATAACCGTTGGGGAAAAAAGGTCCTCGAATGGCGCCCGCGTCTCGGAAAGCGGAGTACAGGACGCCCCCCGACAAGATGGACCGACGACCTGAAGAAGACAGCGGGCATCCGCTGGATTCAGAAGGCTCAGGACCGGTCAGAGTGGCGCAAGTTAGGGGAGGCCTATGTCCAGCAGTGGACCTCCAAGGGCTGATGGATGGATGGATGGATGATTATTAGTGGTCTTATGAGTACTTTAGTAATTTAATAATTATTATTATTCTTTCGTATGGTCCGCCTGATATGGAATACTGTTTTCACCTCTGAACAGGGGTGTTAAGCAAAATGATAGGTCACTTAAATAGTCGTATTTAGGGAACAAAGCTCTCGCTCTGTAGGTTGCGTCGCTCTCACTAACTAAAGGATTATCAATATTTGTTAATTTTAATAATTCTGTTTCCTACAAAATTTTAAATTCTAATCAACTTTTTGAAATAAAATTATTGATAAAACGAACTTACCTGTACGTGAAGTTCTATCAAAATTATGCGAGCTGCTCAATTCGAAGCGATTAATATTTACATGTAGTACTATTTCCAATCCACGGCCTTTAACACGATAAGTTTAAAGAAAAACAAAAATATTATCAATCTGAAACATAAAATAGTTGTTAATCTGGCTTATTTCCTCGTTCACTCAGTGTTGTTTAACACTCAAGCTTCCGGTCATCACTCTTCCTTACCGCTCGGTTGCCATTTTTGCTTCATTTAGTTTAAAGATAAATTAAAGGATACAGACTGATAGGGTGGGTCCTTTCATTTTATGGGGGGGACCTATTAATCGCTTCGAATTGAGCAGCTCGCATAATTTTGATAGAACTTCACGTACAGGTAAGTTCGTTTTATCAATAATTATGCTTCGCTGCTCAATTCTCGCGATTAATATTTACATGTAGATGTTTAAAGTAGATATAGGATGTATCCTTTAGTATAATATGGAAATAATTAAGTATACCTATGATACAATTTTTTTTAAATCAATAATCAATAACAAATACAGATTGCACTAGCATTAAGCTCGCCATTTATTTATCCGTTAATATTGTTATATTGTGGTCAATATAGAGTACATAAATAAATGAATAGTATTGATTAATGTCCCAATTATTTTTAATATATGCGTAGAGGTTATTGCTTACATAAGTAAGCTTAATATAACATTAAATATAAGGATTATTCGAAGAAAGAAGGGAAAATAACAAATATGATTGAAAATCAAGAATGGATCTAACGAATATGAAATTCTGTAAAGATAGAATACTATTATTCTAAAACCTTATAAAAACTGAAAAATGCGCTCCATGTGGCTGTCTTCCTTATTACATGCACGCTTTCTGCCTTTCAAGGTAGAAGCAAATCTTGTGGGTGTGCTTCTCTGGAACCAATAAATCAAAAATTAAATTACGAAGACAATCAGTTTTTATTGTTATAAGAACATGTAGATCTCAGCTAGTCAAATAGCATAATTTCTCATATAAAATGTATCTAGTCACACTTCAGGTTTTTATGAATAGATTTGATTATGATGTAATCAAAATGTATATTCTGGTTTATTTGTTTATTATTATTATTATGTAATATAAATAATTATTTGATATGTAACATGAGTATTAACTCACTCTCCATCAGCATATAATATAATATTATAATAATAGTGTAGATAAGTTAAATATTTTACTATTTTAAATTACAATATTCGTATAAATAAATACTTCACATTTAGAAATTCGAACCTTAAATACATTATATCAATCGATATATTATATTCATCCCGAGAGGTATATAATATACCTATAGAGGTATACCTATAGCTATGTTACGTACAAAAAACAATTATTAAAAAAATTGTCTGGCATTACTCCAGAACAATTATGTCT
The DNA here is from genome assembly GCA_963932265.1 of Thymelicus lineola. Lineage (NCBI taxonomy): Eukaryota > Metazoa > Arthropoda > Insecta > Lepidoptera > Hesperiidae > Thymelicus > Thymelicus lineola. The sequence continues at coordinate 13,090,758 of OZ010693.1, read as the reverse complement.
ATGTTTCGCATACAAGATAGGGAATTTATAATCCATTCAAATTCAAATTAATTTATTGTGAAATATATAGGTACATAGGTAAATAAAGTTCTCATGTTATATAATTATAATATCCGCCATATCCCTGCCACAGATGGGCATACAATATTAATTTAAATAATAAGTAATTGATCGAAAGAAGTGGAACACTAATTCTTGTTTTGGTATTATATTAATACAATTGTTATCGTAAATTTTTCCGAAAATTTAGAGAGGATCTGGAATACGAAATCAACAATTTATAATTGGGCTGTCAATAAATTATTCTTGATAATTTTTATAATTTATCGTTATATTATGTAGTATAGACAGGGCTGAGATAGCCATCTGTGACTTTGATTACTTTATTTATTAACATTTTATTATATATATATTTTTAATAATAGCAATTGTGGTAATGCACAAAAAATAATATTCTGCCCAGGATATCCTGTTGCATATATGGTAGGCCCACAGGGTGGGTCCATAATTAGATTATATAATATTTCAGTAAATGCTACTCTTTGTTGAACACAAAAAGACAGCTAGATACTTTGTTTTTTCCCATAACCCTTGGAAAAATTAGTGAAAAGAACACGAAAATAATAATTATATATCACATATTATATCTCCCGTAGTTCATAGCCCTTTCAGTAAGGATTTATATGGCTGTCAGTAATTGCAATGTTATATAGTTATATGTTCATATAGTAAGAGTTTTCTATAAATCGTAAGCACTTTGCTCATGTTAATGCAACAAAACATGAAGTTCAAACGAATGTTATGTGCTGAATGAAAAATTATAATTTATTGCATTTATGTCTGATTTTGTAATTTTTTCATAAGTTTAACGCTCATGGCTAAAAATTGAAAAATTGCAACCAACTATATTCTAAACCTTGGAGGTCTTGCTATATGCATTTTGGATGTGAGTTTAACTCATCTCATTTTTCCTTTGGAATTTTTCTAAGAAATATCACTTTACGTGTAAAAGACTAAATATTATATTTCTACCATAGATTACACAACTATTATCATAATAGATAGGTATAGAGCCAAATTTATAGGGCAACATTAGTGCTATCAATTGTAAACTCTTACATTCCATGTCCATGTATCTATTGACCTGCCAACTGGTAAACCATCTCTTTAAAATATAATGTTGAATGATTCGGTTGATAATGGATTTCAATAGTAGGTTAAAATCCAGCGGTGCAGTAACTGTAGTATTCGAATCACATAAAGTCGTAAATAAACATTATCTTGAAATTAGGAAAAAAAAGTATCTTGTAAAAAAGAAACCGGTAATGCTAAATAATATTAGCAATTTTTATAAAAATTGTAGGTATAATTAATTACCCCTGTGTTAAAGCAGAATGCAGTACTTACATAAGGCATCCATCTTATAATTGGTGCAAGCTGTTCTGCTTAAGATGAATCTTAAACTTGTCATCAGGCTGATTAAGCTATGAAAGTAAAAGGAGAGATTATTGTTGTAAACAAAATCTAAATTTTATTATGTATCATATTTAGATACGACTAGATAATGACAAATCATGTATCAAATAACCTGCTTATTTCAACCCTGAAATGTATCAGGATTATTATGCGGGTGTTCTTTGGCTGGCGGTCTGCTGAGTAGGCTGAACCGTTTATCACTAATTCAATAGTGGATAACTTTCTTAGTGATTACACACTTTTTGTAATAATTACACCATGGGTTACAGTAATAATATTGTAATCTGCAGTATGGATTTACTTACATTGTAGGTATACAATATTTACGCGAGGCCATTAGCCGCAAAGCTTAAAATGATTCACGCTGCGTTAAAAATTAAAATTTGTCAACTGACATTAAGTCTAACAAGCTTTTGACCATAAAAGGCCACGACATCAAGTTACGAACTTGTACTGGTTGGACCACGAGGAGACAAGTGAAACCACGGAATGCTGAGTAATAACTGATTTATTATAATGATTGCTTATAGATTGTTACTATGATACTATAATAGGTGAGTATGTTTATACAGTACATCTCCCCCATAAGAGAAAAAGAAAAAAAATACAGAGTACTTTTTTTTCTGCAAATACATAGCAACTAAGTTTAAACTTAGGATACAATTGATATAAAATAGTACGTAGGTATATAAAATCAGCAGTAATGATACTAAAACTAAGATAACATGATTATACATACATGGTTAGTCATAAAGATTAAGTTACACTACTGTAATGGAATACATGTATGCAAGGGACAGAACCATCAGATTTTATTTGAATAGAATACATTATTTATTTTCTGAAAATCTTTGTTCTGTTTTTATGCACAATGTCCTCTTTGCCATTTTTCATAATTTTAACATTACAATCTAAGTCTTGTAACACTAAATACGGCCCGAGATAAATGGTTTGCATTTTATCTCCAGAAGGGTTTCTTAATAATACATAGTCTCCCTTCTTATATGTTATTGGGTTAATATTTCTATCATAATACAATTTTCTTTTTACCTTACTCTTATCTAAATTATTCCTAGCATCTCTTTGAGCTACTTGGAGCCTATATTTTAATTCATGTGGATAACTGTCGAGATTGTATAAGGGACTCACTTCGCTACCTGAGAAATTTGTAGGTATGTTGCATATTTTTCCGAACACTAATTCATGTGGCGTGTACTGGGTTTCTGAATGAACACTATTGTTGTAGGCAAAACACCAGTAAGGAATCCATTCGCTCCATGAATTAGTGTGGTTTTTGCAATTTGTACGTAAATACGCACCTAGGTGTTTGTGTGAGTTCTCCAATGCGCCTATGCTCTCGTGGTGATAAGCAGTAGACGTAATGTGATCAATATTCAATAGTTTACATACCTGCTTCATTGTGTCTGAGACAAACTCTGTGCCTCTGTCCGTAGCGATAACGCGTGGAATCCCGTAGCGCAATATAAAGTTGTCTACGAATGACCTTGCTACACTTACCGTATCCTTTGCTTGTAGCGGGTATGCTTCTACGAATTTCGACAGTTCACACTGTAAAGTTAATATATAAACATTTTTTCTGTCATCTTCAGGCAAGGGCCCTACCAAATCTAAATATACTTTTTCAAACGCACTATGCGCCGTACTAGTTACAGTCATAGGTTGTTTTACCTTTACACAATATTTTTGTTTTTGGCAAGTTTCGCATTTTGATACGTAATCATATATGTCCTTATCCATACTTTGCCAAAAATAGTATTTCTTTATATTATTTGTCATTCTCCTAATGCCCGAGTGGCCGCTCGTAGGCAATAAGTGAAAATCATTTAGGATGACACGTCTGTCATCTAAATTATCTATTCTTTGAACTCCTCTTATTACGCATATACGTGGTCCGGACCAATCTTTCGATTTATTTATTTTCTCAATAATGCTAGCTATAAATTCTCTATTATTCTCATTTTGTATTATACACAACTCTTCTATAGAGTGCTTTTTACATAAGAAACTCAAATCTCTCATCATTTCGCCTCGCGATAACGACGATCGAGTATTTGGGTTTAAATAAATAATTGACTTTCCGTGTACATATATAAAATACTTTGAATAATCCAATAAAGTATTCTGTTTGCGCAAGTTATTTAATTTTCTTATAGAAGTTAAAGACAACTCAATAAAAATTTTCGGTTTTTTAATAATTTCCACGACTCTCGGCTGATCAGACCTTGAGTTTGGAGTAGAATTATTAATAACCGAAGATTTTTGACTGATTTGACTATCTTGCAATTTTTTTCTTTGAGCCCTCGTCATCATATTCAACTGTTGTAAACCCGAGTTCATACTTTTTAAATCATCGGAAGTTATTACTATACGTGACAATGCATCTGCAGCTGCATTGTTACGACCTTTGATATATTCAACTGTGAAATTATACTCTTCTAGCTGTAAACGAAATTTCGTGAGCCTACTTGACGGGTCTTTCATTCCAAATAGAAAAACTAGTGGTCGATGATCGGTCTGTATCTTAAACTGTCTTCCGTATAAATAAGGTCGGAAATGCTTTACACTCCAAACTATCGCAAGTAATTCCTTTTCGATAGTGGGATAATTTCTTTCCGCCTTATTTAAACTTCGGCTCGCGTAAGCCACAGGCCGACCATCGCCGTTGCACAAAACTGATCCAATTGCTACTCCTGACGCGTCCGTTTGTAATATAAAAATATTGTCATCCGCAAAATTTGGGTACTGTAAAATGGGAGGGTTAATTAATTTATTTTTTAACATTTCAAAACTTGCTTGACATTCGTCTGTCCACACAAAGGGGACATTTTTACAACATAATTTATTTAATGGGAAGGCAATTTCGGCAAAGTTTTTAATAAATCTACGATAATAATTAATAAAAGCTACAAAGCGTTTAACTTCTTGAGTGTTTTGTGGTCTAGGATAATTTTTTACAATTTGTATTTTTGATGTATCGGGAGAAACACCTTTTTCCGACACCACATGCCCTAAATATAACATCTCCTTTTGTAGAAAAATGCACTTATCTGGATTAAGTTTTAAATTTACTTTACGAAGTCTACTAAAAATATCAAGCAAATTTTGATTGTGGGATTCTAGGGACCTTCCAAATACGGCTAGATCGTCTTGGTAGACTAAGCACTTCTCGTAATTAAGACCTGACATTGCAATAGTCATCATCCTCGAAAATGCATTTGGGCTGGTTTTCAGACCCATGGGAAGTCTAGTCAATTGATATTGTTTCTTATGTGTAAAAGCGGTGTACTGTCTACTGTTAGGGTTAAGCCCAATTTGATAAAATCCGTGAAAAAGATCCAAATGTGTGAAATATACAGAGCCTGATAAGGAGTCTAGGATATCTGTTATATTCGGTAATGGAAATTTATCGTCTTTTATTTTAGTGTTTAATTTTCTGTAATCAATAACAATGCGCCACTTTTTAGCTGTGGAATCTGACCTTTTCGGTACTAATAATAATGGACTAGACCAAGCACTTGTACTTTCCTCTATTATGCCATCCCTGAGCATTTCCTGTATTTGTTTTTCTACCTCAATTTTTTGCGTTTGCGGTAAACGGTAAGGTTTCGAATAAATAGGAGTACTATTTGGCTCTAGTTCGATAGTGTGTTCGTATATAGAAGTAATATTCAACTTATCACCCGGTAAATGGAAAATATCCGGAAATTTGGCACATATATTTTCCACTGATTTTCTTTCTTCATCGTTCAAGTTATCTAATTTTAAATGTGAAAATAATAACTTGACTCTATCCGCGTTTATTTTTGGTCTACTGAAATGACAAATGTAATAATCATTTAATTTGGATTTATTGAATGAAATATTTTGCAACTTTACATCACTTTCTCTTGTATTTAAAATTTTTACGGGAAATTTTCCATTTTCCGGTTTGATAATAGTACTAGCTACGAATACACCCTCGCATAATTCCTGACATTCTATAACAAATTCATCTTTTTCGTTGGTGTTAATGAAATGAATCGATTCGCTTCTTGCGGGAATAGTCAAATAGTTATACTTTTCCGATTGAAGACTTAACGGAATAGATACCCTTTTATTAAATTCAGTTATCAAAGAAAGAGTGTTATATTCAAAATTTAATATCGCGTTAAATGATTTCAAAAAATCTTGTCCTAAAATACCATCTGTGCTTGAAGGTATATGTTTCAAAACATAAAACTTGTGCAAGAAATAATTATTGTTATAACATAATGGAATGTTAACATAGCCCTCTGTAAAAACATTGCCACCAATTCCTCTAATCATAACTCTCTTTCTATGGAATGGAATTTGTAAATATGCTAGCAAGTCGCGCTTGATGACTGACACCGATGCCCCGGTATCAACTAGCCATCCATATATGTAGTTGCCTATCTGAAGCGATACTTTGTTTAGAGAGTTACATGCATAAACATAGTTAGGTTCGAAAAAAGTGACTCAAATCTGCGCTAAGTGTGTGGTCCTCTGACTCAGCTGTACCTTGTTCTGTTGCCAAGGTGTTTACATTCCTTGTCGAAAATTCCCTGCTTCGACCTCGACGTGGCCTACCTCTGTTGTTTCCTCGCCAATTATTCGCCTGATAAGAACGTTGCCTATCAAAAGTATTATACCTATTCCGTGACGCATTATTATTTCTCACGAAAAATCCGCGTTGCCATTTAACACGGCTTACCTGGGCCCTCACGGGCCTATAAGAACCAAATCTATTGTTTCTGTGATAACCTGGAGTAGATCTGTACATACCAACGACTTCCGAATAGTTTGTTGACGTGGATACTTCCTCGTCCTGTGCAGCCTGTACGGCGTCCTTCAAAGACGTGTAGTTACGCGCCGCTATAATCGTACTTAGTTTAGGATTACGCAAGCCGTCGGCAAAACGCTTAATAGCGTATTTCTCGTTAATTGGTTTTAAAACTTTGTAGGCACTTGAATTGCCGTCGGCTTGCGATATGGTTAAATCAACAAATAACTCACATATCTCCTTTCCGTAGTCCGCAACTGACTTGCCATTCTGTGCAGCCCGCTGCAGTTTGGTCTGGATAGCGGTGAAGGATTTCTGAGGAAGTAATAGTTTACGCATGTCCCTTAACAAATCCTCGACATTATCATAAGATGGATTTAATTTCAACTTCGCAGTTTCTGATAATCTACTTTTCAATACAAAAGTAATTAATTGTTTCTTACATGCCTGTTTACTCAAAGTAGACTCGTAATATTCAATATTTTCGATAAGTTGTTTTGTAACGCTATCGTCATCATTCATGACGGGCAGCAAACTTAAAGCTATTTTTAAATCAAAAATACTAGTATTATCGGTGGCCATCGTGCGGTCTTGTTCCTTTGCAGCGGAACACAGTTGTACAATTTCGTTGTATAAATTTAAGAAAAGTGCAGAATTTTCGTTTATTAAATTTACTGTATTACTCGACAAATTCTCACTTTTTATTTTCTTTTGTAAATTAATAAACAAGCTACTATATTGGCCATACAAAATATTTGCTTCACTTAACTTTAAAACAGAAATATTTCCTTGCCTCCTTTTTTCACCAATTTTTATTAAATATTTACGTATTTCTTTTAAATCTTCTACTAACTTTTCTAATAATTCGGCCATAACAAAAACATACCTTAATAAAGACTAACCATGTCTTACCTTATATCCTATGAATACATGAGTACAATAAAATATATGAATTTCATACTTATTCTCTAGGAAATCGCGCAGTCCTTTAAACCGTATATTGCCGCGAACACCACACTTTTACTTTTATTTACTACACACTATATATATTAGGCCGCGCACTTTTACTGCACTGTAACCGCACTAACTTCCTGGATTACACGATTTCCTCCGGCTTCGCACCCAACTGGCCCAGAGTTGCAGGCTGACGGCGCAGGACGCTGGCGAACCTCCTCAAAGCGAACTCGTTGACTTCACGCCGCACCAGATTCCCGTGACATTTCTTATACATCCTATACAGGATAAGCAGCGCCCCAATGGCCATGAGGGTAATAACTGCGATTAATATGCAGTTTGTCAGAGACACATGCTCGCCGATGTTCCTCATATGCTTCGAGACGTCGATGCCCAAAGCTATGTTGGTGTTGTATACTGTTTCTTCTGGTTTACTAGTTTGGGAACCCATTTTTCAGAATTTCACGTACACAAAACTTTTCTTTCACTCGCGGCGTCAAAAGTTCACGATAATTTATATTAGAATAATGCATCTTGCTAGATAGTACTTGCACCGAACGCGATAATGTTTACGAATTCCAGTCCTTATAAGGGGAACGTCTAATGTTACTGGCTCGGGTCGCCATGTACTGGTTGGACCACGAGGAGACAAGTGAAACCACGGAATGCTGAGTAATAACTGATTTATTATAATGATTGCTTATAGATTGTTACTATGATACTATAATAGGTGAGTATGTTTATACAGTACAAACTGTAGCGATATAATTTGCAAGGTTTTGTTTGCAAATTGAGGTTGGAATGACGCTTTTAGTGAAACATTCTAAGAACATTCCGAGGATGCCATTTAGATGGACAGCCGTTTTACTCTCCGAGACATATAGTGGGCATTTTCACGACTGTCCTACGTCATGCTGTAAGACCTATAAAGCCAACAGCAACTTCCATTAGAGTGCGCTCGCGACAGGGCGCGGCGGCGATGGCGGCGGCAGCACAACGGCGGTTTGCGTAGAATTTCCCGAGAGTGTAAAGTCGTCTTTGAAAAAACTTATCCCGAATGGTTCAATAAAGACTTATGTTTAAGAAATCACTAGTTTGAATCCTTTTTCATCCTGTCTTGACATGATAATGGCTTTCGTAGCTTTTGATTTTCCAGTCTAACCACAAAGAGAGAAGTAAATTTTCATCTTCTTTGATGTATTCTTCAACTCCTTAGTTATAGATATCAAGAAGAGGCGTCAAGTATTATTGACCTTATAGTGATTGTATCGATCAATCGACAATTTAGATAGTCTCAGAGTCCTCTATTATAACTTTATAGCCCTACTAGAGGGAGCAGTTATAAACCATGCGTATCTATTTGGTACAGATGCGCAGCAAAGAAATATAATTGTAGGATGTCCGAAATGGTTGCCATAGTTCAGGCATTCAGTACTAAAAGTGTCCTTAAAAAAAGGGCACAAAAAAGGGCACAATTGCCGAGTACTGGATTTTATATTTCAGAAGAGGACCAATCATATCAGGTAGGTACTGCTAGTATGTGGTAGAAATAAGGACATCAAAGTGCACAGGATTCCAAGTCAATTTCCTTATAAAGTTTAGGAATAAAACTTCATTTGAATTTCTTTATTTTGATTAAAGATTATGTATGATAAAATATTGTAACTAATAATACTTTTGATGTAATTATATCAATATTTCTGGTTCTTATTTGACACTCAGAAAAAGTGCATTATTTGTGAAGGAAATGAACCCAAAAGAAGCATTCGCATCACTTTATGTAATTATATCAATAGTTCTGGTTCTTATTTGACACTCAGAAAAAGTGCATTATTTGTGAAGGAAATGAACCCAAAAGAAGCATTCGCATCACTTTATGTAAGATCAACAAATTAACCACAAAAGGTCGTTCTGTGAAGGTAGCAGTCCCATTGTAGTGCTCGCATCACTAACGTTGATTTACATTAAAAGAACCAGGATATCAAATTATCTCTTCAGGTAAATAAACTAAAACACATATAAATGTTTGCGTCATTGCTTTAATTATGCCATCGATAATTGTCTCAATTATTTAGTTATATTTCAACACAGTGAAGGTGGTCGAGGTTCATCCTCGGCGAATATTGGAATCACTCTGTGTAACATCAAGAGTTGAAACGCAAAGGGTAGTATGTGAAGGTAGCAGTCCCATCGTACTACTCGCATCACAAATGTGAATGCACATTAAAAGAATCAAAATATTAAATTCTTTGTTCACATAATTATTTTGGTGAATATTCTGACGCTCATATCATAATTGTTTTTATCATGCCAATAAAAAGTAGCTGCCACTTGAATTCATAAATAATGTGAGTATCTTCCTAAAAATAGAATTGAAGATAATAATAAATCGTAAAACACTTACTAGTAAAGGTATCCTTTGATCCACTGATATTATACGTAAAAATTGGTTGATTCACATCTGAATAACACTTTTATCCTGTATTTCCTCCAAATATTATAGTTATTTTAAAATTTTCTTCTTTTCTTCACACCGTTTCGTTAACATAGACTGTCCGTTAGGGAATCTCTAGTAATGAGTCTAAGGACAGTCGAGACGTGTTGAGGCCGCGACACGAAAATAGATAATGAAGCAAAAATGGCAACCGAGCGGTAAGGAAGAGTGATGACCGGAAGCTTGAGTGTTAAACAACACTGAGTGAACGAGGAAATAAGCCAGATTAACAACTATTTTATGTTTCAGATTGATAATATTTTTGTTTTTCTTTAAACTTATCGTGTTAAAGGCCGTGGATTGGAAATAGTACTACATGTAAATATTAATCGCGAGAATTGAGCAGCGAAGCATAATTACAGACATACATACAGAGACATGATTGATCCTTAAGAGTTTAGCTTTCTCAACGATCGCACGGAACCCTAGAGATGAGAAAAATGAAAACCGTACAGAAGAACAGCTAAGCTGCGAGAAGCGACGTAAACCCAATAATTGATTTTACCCGACCTAATTTGTCACAAATGAGATCAGAAAGAAACAGAAACATATAATAAAACCATTTTATATTAATCAAAGCAACTTGAATCCTACTAAAAGGGAACTACACTGTAAACCAGCAGCCGTGGTTCCTAGCCGCTCCATAGCACAGGCTGAGGGTAGTCCTTTTTCGTCAGGTGACATGGTACCCAACTACCCACTAAATACATGTTTTATGTCACGCAATAATTTAGTAAGGTTACATATCGTTAGTACTTCTTACACCTCTGTTAAAACCTTGTACCATGTTATTTTCCATGACGAAATAAATGTTTCTTTCTTTCTTTCATTCTTTCTAAAAGTTTGTGAGGATGTTTGTATGTTTATTTCTCCATTACGCCCTTTTTCGCGTTCAGTTCACGTTTTGTGGATTAAAATGAAATTTTACAGACAGATCAAGCTCAGGATCCTAATTTAGGATAGATTTCATAATGGTTGTAAGTGTTTGTGATTTTGTTTTATGAAAGCACTATTCCGCGATCGAAGCCGCGTGCGGAAACTAGTCTTTCCATTCAGTAAAACTGTGATTTATGTTTGTAAACAGCTGTTGCAAGACAAAAACTATTATAGGGATCTACATAAAACGTCGGACAATCATGCTCCGGTAAGAATTCCCTCATCGATACCGATGTCTCCCGATGTATTGAAGAAACTATGGTTTAAAAATTACCAGACGACTTTTAAGGATCAAATATGGTTACTGGATTTATTGTCTTATTTGTAGGTACCCGTAGATCACGAATAGATTCTCAGTTTTCAATAGTAACGCAACCCACGCTAATAAAATATTCTGTTAGGTTGAGTTTGTTGCTTTATTTTTGTTTTATCGAATCTGAACCAATCTCTGAAATAGTTTCAGGTCTTAGAATAGGTAGGTACCTACTGCAAAGATCTAAAAGTTATAAAAGAAGTTTTATGAACTTATTTTATTTGTTTCGTAAACCTTTAAAACGTCACTAGTGGTGCATGTCATAAGTTTAAGTATATTTTCTAAATAGAGGGGAATTAATACAGCGCTTATAGCTCAGCAGCTTTTGTCGATCCTAAGTGATTTGATTGGACCGCTAGAGTAAACAAAAACTTGGGCGTTTCCGTGTTTCGGAGGGCACGTAAAGCCGTCGCTCCCGATTGTAATCGGAAGCGAACAGTCGTTAATTTTATAATGCTTTATCTGTGTGTCTCCATGTCACACGAAACATGAATTACCTGCTACTTACGAGCTACAACATCATGAGAAATTTTGTTTTTATTTTATTTCTTCTTAATTGATGGCGGTGGAGTGGATCATATACGAGCCATGGTTGTATTATTTAAGCTCATTTCAAAAACAATAATAACTGCATAAACTACGTTGCTAAGTATCAGTTTACAGCATACAGAACTTTAGCTTTGCGTTATCGCAAGCGACGAATGATAAAACACACAAGGGCTTCGCCGGCTTTGCAGGTGAAATATAGGGAGGAATCCGCTTAGGTATATTCTGAAACTAGATTTCTGTAACTGCCGTGAAACATCATCTAAAAGGTCTTTGAAGATAAACAAACAACGTAACAGAACTAATTGGTAGTTCTACAGCCAGTCTTGAGCTTTCAGAACGTATGTCCGCTGTTCAGATCAGATCATCACTGCAACCAGTCGAGAATTAACTTATTCAGTCATTTCTGAGATGATTATGTAACTTACTTAGTCGGCTAAATCTCCAAGCTACTCCGAACTCATTGACGACTAATTTACATAGTTTGACTAGATAAGATTTTTCATAGACAAATTCTAATAGTTTATTGCTGTACCGTATTTTATTTTTGAGAACGAAATTTACAGTGTGCAAAAGAAGCTTTATTCGTAAACATATTTTATTATAATAAATATACTTATCATAATATTTTTAATGGCTGGTGGCTACCGTTGAGGCTCGAACGGGGTAGTACATAGGTTTCAAATTAACTCGCATGCACTATATTTTCCAACTATTTAGCGGTCAAGTATTATAGTTGCAAGTGATGATGAGTCCAGCTTCCCACGGAGTTGGCAATTTAGATAACGTTAGCCTAAATTTCTCAGTGAAATGGTCGGTATCGTAGTATAATGTGGATATTTACTACGGACTGACCATTTGAAAGAATTATTTTTACGTCCGTACATCTCTTTATTGCTTACTGAATTTTGGTTCTATTTGTTTTTTTTTGCTCGATGCTCGAGGGTGGTAGCTATCCAGGCGAACCCCTGGAGAAATAATAATAATAATAATAATGGTATTAATTAACAATTAAAATCAATACTAGCAATATAATCCCTCCGAGGGCCCTACCACCAGCGGGCCGGATTTAGTCGCCTCTTACGACACCCATCCGGCGTGGGATTGGGGTTAGTATTCTAAGCCGCCCCAATAAGGCGGAAAATCTATTTATGAAAGAGAATTAATCTAAATCACAATTACTAAATATCCGTAAAATAAGTACCTATAGACAAATGAGCTACAGAACCCATGTATTAAATTAAACTTCCCTAGGTATGTTTAAAGCCGCCAAACAACAATGATATTATCATTGCCAAACAAGAGTAATTGATGGATTGGTTTGAAACTTTTATGAAGATATTTTATCAGAAATATTTTATATCTATTATACTTTCTGTCTCGATATAGCTACACGGGAATATGGGTTTTAACGAATTTACAATTGACTTTTGGCATATCGCTACTCTCGTTGCAAATAAGTAACAGCCGCAAAAAAAGTAAGCGAAAGAAGTTATAAAATATTATGAAACTGACAAATATGTGCATAGTATTAGCAATGAAATAATCTGAATTTTACAAAAAAATAACCGTCTTCAAAGAAAAGTGATTACTAATAATAAGTTTTTTTTTTTTACACAAATAAGTTAATGCTTGACCACAATCCCACCTGATGGTAAGTGGAGATGTGGTCCAAGGTGGTAAGCACATTAACTTAGTAAAAGCCTATTCACTCTTTTCTTGAAGACATCCACATCATAGGCAGGCGGGAACGCCGATGAAGGCAATTTATTCCAGTCTTTGGCGATGCGTATAATAAATGAAGAGGCAAACCGCCTCGTCCTTACCGGCGGGATGTTCACAACAAAAGGATAGATACCCGCCGTGCGTCGTGTCGTTCGATGGAGAAATGGAGATGGGGGAATTAAATCAAACAATTCCTGTGCACACTCTCCGAAATGTGTCCTGTAGAAAACCGAAAGGCTGGCTACTCTACGCCTGTGCTCGAGGCTTTGCAGATTGGTCTCAACCAAATCTGGGTCACCAATGAGCCTCTTCGCACGCCTCTCCATCGAGTCCAAGGCAGAAAGGTGACATTTGGCTGCACCTGCCCAAATGTGCGAACAGTACTCCACACACGGCCGAACCTGAGCTTTATACAAGGTTAAGAGTTGCCTCGGTGTGAAGTACCGCCGCACTTTTGCAAGGACACCAAGTTTCCTTAGCCTTGGTCTCAATGAACCGCCCAAAGTCTGCATAATAACAAAAAATTACTATAAATACCTAACGGTTCTACGAAAACTATTATCGACGTAACCCCAGCTCTCCGGAGAGGATACATTTTTTCCCTCCAAGTCATTACAGATGTCTACGTGTTTCCATTATTTACCCGAACGTTGCATAAGCCACGAAGCGACGCTACTTTGACAGGGAGGTCTAGTTTTTCAAGATATTTCACTTCAGCGTGTGCTACAAGGCTAAAAAAAGAAATACATAAATTCGGGAAAATTTTGTGAGGGAAAAGTTGAAAATCGACTTCATAAATGGACCGAATGCGCCTAATGCATTGTTTTGGTGTTCTTAAACCATCTTAACATATTTGCCCTTCATATAAAATCAATTTGGGGCACATTTGGATGCACAGTTGGATGGTTTCAAAGCCTATAACGTACAAAGCCAGAAAGATTTTTTATATTCTATAGATACATCTTAGTTTTTCGCAACGAGCATTTTGATACCAAATACATATTTTTGAGTTGTTTTCTCTTCGCTCTACGAGTTGAGCAAAAACGGGCAGTTTTTGCGGTTACTCTTTTCCGCACCCCGCATGCGAGCCCAAACGACCAATGGAAATGCGCCCTTACAAACTTTGTGTACTTGCTTTTACGAGCATAGTCCCATAGGGCAACCCGAGCCTTCTTCACAACGACGCGTTTAGCAAAAGACGGACAATAATGATTACGTATTCATGTTACTATACTAATGTATACTTGGATACATGTTGATATTGATGTACACTTAAATACATAGGGCGTTTGAAAAAGAAAACTTCTGGCTACTCCCTTTAAATTTATTCGAATGACTTATGTTTAAGTAAGTACTTGTAAGTAAATATTTAAAAATTTTAAAAGTAATAAATAAAAATTTAAAAATAAAAAAGATGAGAAATTCGTAAAAAACTTCTAATAACAGCGTTGCATAAGACATTTAAAAGTTTGAATAGAACGCAGAGTTAGTATTTAATATGTAAATTTTTATTTTTTAATAAAACATGAGTATATTTATTCCGACTGTTCATTTACAACTGAGCTTCTCTAGTTCTAGTGCAAAAACAGAAAGCTTCGTTCAATGCAAATTAGTATAGCTCTACGTAAATAGTTCCGTTACTCCGTTTCGGCTCTAATTTGCGTATTACATACCAAAAAGACACTGATTGATAGACCACAGGAAGCAGAGATTCTAGTTTTTCACAGCGTATAATACTATACATATTTTATATTAAATCTCAATACTAAATAAAAAATCTTGAATATCCATTAAAATTAAAATATTTAGTGTCCACGACGAAAAAGAGTTTTTAAGTTTTACCTAAAGTAACAATTAAAATTTTGTATCGAAAGAAAAGTTCTTGTATTTTGTAGTTACGTAACCACCAGAGACACTTAAATCAAATCAGATTCAAACATCCGCTTCCGTAGCACTAACAAAATATGAATCCAATACAGGCAATGTTTATATCGTTTCAAATATTATTATTTGCCAATTATATCTACGTTACCATTACCATAATCTTTTCTTCCCCTATCAATTTTATTACTTCTTTCGGACTGAGAACAATATCGTAAATTTTTATTACACCCAGAACACGTCAGACTTAGGGTGATTGCGGGGGGAATCTTTTTAATAATTCAAGCACGAGCATGGCATTCAAATAACTCAGCCAGGTATTCAGAGCATAAATTATGCAATACGTCTTACGAGAACACGATGATAACAAATCCTTCTTATTCGACCCCGCTCTCCCTACCTTTGTATAAGTTGAGAAGAATCTGGACCTGTTTAGCATAGTAATAACGTTATTCTAGTAGGGCAAAGCGTCGCAGACGTGAGGGAAAGTGAGCTGCTATTGTATAAAAACGGCCGAGGAATGGTCAAGTAACCAAGGCACAGGTCCCATAAAATTTGTATCGGAGGATTTTTGAAGAAATTTTCGAAATAAAAATCGCTTGATCGTTGACGAAAGAAATACAAATATTTTGTTTTAAAGATAAAATGAGGTACAAGCAAAGGTCAAAAACTGGACAGCTTGTGTACAATTGTAAATAAGTATACGGAGCTTGCCTAGGGCCTCGTTAAAATTTCCACACAATAAAATTTCCGATAATTATACAAGCAGCTCCGTTTAAAAGAACGAATACGTATTTACGTATGTCATCACTGGACTTGTAACTGACAAAATCGGTCCCACAAATACAACTGTAACTACAATTCGATGCTAACGCTCGATTAAACATAAACAAAAATCTCAACGCCTATTTAACTTGATGCTAAGGAACTCCGACTATTTTTATCTCGTTCTCGATGGTGGCAATAGAAAAAAAAACGAATCGTGATTCGATTATCTCGATTATTGAACCGAAGCGATGCGGCAACTTTTATTGGTCAGCGTTTTTTCTCGACAAATGCATACTGGTGTTTACAATTACTCGGGAATAGATAAATCTTCAGGGCTGTCGGAAATAAACTTATATTAAGTCTTAAAAGGTAGTTACTTTGGAGTATTTGGATAACAAATTATCATGCGGATCAATAGGCTCTTAATAATGTAAATACGCTTCTAAAAGGGCTTTAAACTCAAGGCATTTTATTAAAATGGTTTGATAAAAGAATTATTACATGAGTATTATTTGTATTATTGCAATATTAATGATGTTGTCGTATATTGCCAGCCCTGTGCACGCACTTTTAAGATTGTAAGTAAGCCTTACTTAGTGTGCATAGCCATAAAAAATGTCTATTTTTCTCTTTCTATCTCTGGCTCGGAACCAGCCTGACCACTTTTATGGTTGTTTTACTGTTCGCAATTTAACTTGTAACATAAAATCAAGCATGATGAATAAAAGAAATGTGTGTGTCAGCTCGGACGCACGACTGGAGTTTACTTCTAACGAAAGATTATAAAATATATATTATAGATTAGTAAATGAGGGTAAATGAACGCATTTTTTATATTACTGAAGGCATACTTGATAAATTTATTTACATTAATTATGTAATTTAACATGGCGTTATCGTGAAATCATTAACATCGCCATCTAGTTTGCGATTGTCAAATCAGTAACAACGCCATCTAGATTTGGAATTTTATGATCGTCAAATCAGTCACCATCTAGATTTTTTGTTACGAATTACAAACCTAACGCATCACGCCTAACGTAAGGGAGAAACTTTGATTTTATTCCTCACAAAACCCCGGGTTTATATGAAAATCGATTCTAAAGCAGTAAACTCCAATAATACTAGAGACCCGCTCTGCGGTCAAAATTAGACCGTAAGTGTCAAAGGGTTACTACACATGGACGTTTGTATGGATTATGCGTGTCTGTCGACTGCATTATTGTTTGTAATGTTTGTTTTTATTAGTTTTATGTGTTTCTAATGCTTAATGGGCATATAAATATTAGCTTTCTGCTCTCCTTCTCCGTGTACAGTCACGAGCATAAATATATTACTATGGACACGTCAGAAATAATATCTACCCCAAGAATGCGTTCAATAATATTATATCTGTCTGCACGGACGCAACAAAAATATCTGATATTCATAGACAGCATATTAAAGTGACGTGTACCTATACTTTGACTGTGCCCAATTTCACAAAGGTTTACAAAGTGTTTGCTTCGCGTAATAATAAACATATCGCACCCTCAGTGGAAAAAAGCATAAGTCGTCTTACGTTGAATTTTAGTTATTAATATGATTGGAAAGAGGGACAAAAGCTGCATATGCTCAATTTTTTTCTTTTTATTGGAACGAAGTTCCTTATCGCGCGTTGTGAAAGGGGGCTAGACGGAAAATTACGACACTTTTTGATTTTACGAATGACGACACTTTTTTTGAAGTGATTCAGTGATAGCGAGTGATAGTGAGTGCTAGCGTGATTCAGAAAGTTTTACAGATATGGCACTGTACAACAAAACAATACTTAAATCGAAAAGAACTTCGTTCCATCCTGGTGTCCCTTGACACCTCTCATGTTTTCATTAATCTTGACGGTTTTGTGCAAGAAATCGTAATGTAAATTCCTTTGACTACTTACTGATATTTTAACAGTTTTTTTGTTCTCCTGTAAATTTGCAATTTTCATCTTATGCTTTTTTTCCACTGAGGGTGCGATATAGCTTTTGTTTTATCGTTCTGTTTACTTTATTGCTTTGATTGTGTCCATTTTTCGTAAAACAAACATACTCCGTGATAAATCCGCGTCCTCGTTCTATATTTCATGGAGCAAAATTTATTTAATATTTGAGTTGTTCGAGTTTTTTGTTTCTCAATTTACAATTAACAAACATAATACTCAGAGCTTTGAAATATAAAATGCTTGCACATCAAATATTGTGTTGTTTCTTTCTATAGGTATACAACTGGCCAACGACAAACAAAATATTCATTTATCCGTTGCCAAACACAAAAGGAAACGAATTATTTATGTACGAGTAAAAGGTTCACAAAAGCTTTAAAAATTAAATTATGAGATTCTGTTGATCTTACTTTCGTATCATTTGTATATTCGTGACTGTAAAAATAACATTCATTCACGTAATGTTATTATTCTATTTAATTAAATCATAGCCCATGCTTCAGTATCGATGTAGTTATAGTAATTATGATTATTATAAATTTTAATCACTCAAAACTCTTAAGTGATGGCTATATATTATAATCTCAGCGAGTATCAGAGGAATATCTGACTTTTTTTGGTCTTCGCGCTGGAAAACTATTAACAATTGATAGATTAAAATAAATATTACCCACTATTAAAAAAAAGTCTCAAATACCCATAGGAAACGGAAATTACTCCTAGATTCACTGACGACACAACATTTCCCGCACGGATGAGAATCGTACTTGACCAGTTTTTATGAAATGTTGGTTCTAACTCCTAACCATTGCTACATAAGATGAAATATTGTTTCTAACTCCTCACCAATGATACATAGGTAAGTTTGTAAACTTGAGGAAATTATATTCAAGGCAAAGCGACTATCTGGTAATAAATAGTTCTTATTATAAATCTCCAAAATGCTTTTGGAAAAAGTACTATGACTACAATATACGCGTAAAACTTTTTAAGCTAGATTTATGATTTTCCTATTATTTGTTCGTAGAACAAGTTTTGTTGCCAAATATTTTGAAAATACATTGACAAACAGCAATATTTCAGGGCAGCGAGGCCATTGGGAGACTTATAACTTTTGTTATCGGCACCTGTCACGTAGTTGTACAACAAATAGTCGAGCTTTAGGAAGCTTACGTTCAACTTTATTATTTTGATATACAATTAAAAGTTTTCATATTAATATAGGTACTTTAATTTAGCAATAAGTTTTAGCTAGATGTAGACATGACAAAAAACAAGCCAAAGTTTTCATCTATCTCAGGTACTACTGGTTTGTATTGAAAATTCTTTTTGTTATTATGTTTGGGATAGTTCATTTATCGAGGAAGGTTTTTAGGCTTTTTAACATCACGCTGCGACCAATAGAAGCGAAGCATCAATGGAAAATGTTGCAAAACGGGAAAAATTATTCCATTTTGAGAGCTTCCATTGAATAGAATAGAATAGAATAGAATTTAGTGGTCTCTTATTTGTTAACCCTACCAAAGCAATAAAAGTTAAAAGTAACAACAAAGTACATTCATTGATTGTTAGGCGATAAGAAGTTCGCCGGTTCAGCTAGTTTAAACTAACTGTGGGCGCGTGGTCAGTTGTTGGATTGTTGACCGCTAGATGCAATTTTTTTTGAGTTGTCGCGCTTCGGATCGGATCGTTGTCGTAAGATAAGAGTCGTTAAGCTATGTCAGAGGTCTTCGTGTGGCATAAAAACTTCCGACGCTTGGATTGCTTGCCCTTCACGATTCCGCACTGGAGCAGCTAGGTGGATGATCTAGACGACTTCAAAGGTAGAGACCAATAGTGGGCCATTAGTGGGTTAAAGCCAAGTACCACAACAGAATTTTCTAAAAACTTTCAGGGATTTGTTCTATTAGATCAATGATATTGTATGTATAAATATTAGATGGCGATTTATTCAAATATCAAATTTCTAGTCATATATTTCAAATCAGTATCTACTGACCTCAGATTAAAGAAATAACTGACGATGTCAAAATGAAAAAATGTTTGTACGGATATCCTTTATAGACTTTGAATCTAACCAACATAAATATGCCATAAAATGATTTCGTTTGAAAGGAAATAATCCGAAGGTGGTTTGAGACCATTAAAACCACGGAATTCAGAGATATTAAAACAATGAATTAGGTACATTCGGTCATTGATAAAGTCAGTTTTCCACTTTTCCCATACAACAATTTGAAAATAATAATATATAAAGATGGCGCATCAACGTCAACATCATCACAAAAACACTGATCTGTCATTCTCATCAGAAAAGTTTTTAGCGTAGTGGAACACACCGGGTATCCACTAGTTTCCATTAAATTGCGGTTTCTGGCTTCTTAGATCTAAAGTTGCTCGGGTAATGTTTCTCAAAGTGAAGTGGGATTTGAATTGCTTGTTATTAATAGTACCCGGATGACTGAGCTTTGCTCGGACGCCATCTACTGAAGTAGCTTTAGTATTGCTATTCGCCAATAGATGTCAGGAAGAGTCTATTGTAGTAGTTTTTCATTTCCTGAAAACATAGATAAAACAACATTATCTAAAAAAGAATCCTAGCTAGATCTATTCGTCGCCCTTGAAACCCCCTGCATACTAAATTTCATGAAAATCGATGGAGCCGTTTCCAAGATTCCGAGAATAAAATATAAATATACAATAATTGCACGTTTAAAGATATTAGATTACAACAATAATAGAGAGTAGTGAACAATTACTTTTCTACAATGTCTTGTATGTAGTCTGCAATGTGTTATCGTTAGCAATACCTAGGTACTTAATAACTTTTGTTTGTAAATGGCTTTGTCACCATAATAAGGAGCCTAAGACAATATTTTTCATGCAGAATTCAGTGTTGCCAAGTTAGCCACTTTTTGGTTAGATCTGGCTACATATTTAGCCACAATTTTAGCAACTCATGACTTGATAAGCTAATAACAAGTAATTATTAGCTAATAACAAGTAATT
Source organism: Thymelicus lineola (assembly GCA_963932265.1). Taxonomy (NCBI): domain Eukaryota; kingdom Metazoa; phylum Arthropoda; class Insecta; order Lepidoptera; family Hesperiidae; genus Thymelicus; species Thymelicus lineola. Next base: position 13,069,889 of record OZ010693.1, on the reverse strand, counting down.
ATTAGCTTGTCAAGTCATGAGTTGCTAAAATTGTGGCTAAATATGTAGCCAGATCTAGCCAAAAAGTGGCTAACTTGGCAACACTGGCAGAATTAATAGGCTTTTGAGAAAAAGAAAATTAATTATTAAAACAAAAATTTAATGCTTATTCTGAAACATTCTCCTTACGAATTCCCCAAGGTGAGCCAACAAAATGATCTTTTAAAATCACGCCTCGTGCCTTGAATACAATCTTAGGAATTTAATTAGTTCTTAGGAAAAACAGTTCATCAAATTTTTCTATTTTATGTCAAATCAGCCTTCCTCAAAGCGTTTTATAATATAATATAGAGTTTACTTACTTATTTACGTACTTCATTCTAAAAGTGGAGACTGACTTGTACCGTTTCTTTTTAATGTAGGTGTCATTCGCGGCTCATGCTCAACGATACATTACACCAAAATATTACAAGTCTGTCTCCAGCCTAATACTTGGAACTCACGTAAATTAACGGAGGAAGGATACGTTTGATCGTCCAATCACAGTTGCAATTTCCATGTCTACATCTTTGACTACAGAGATTACAAAATGGTAAGATAAGATTCATTTCAATTCTATTTCGTTTCAATTTGCAGTCACTGATGGCAAATGAAAAGAATTGATCCGTAGAGTGAGATGGAACACGTATCAGTAATCTATTTAATTATTTCTTATTGGATATGTAACTGTAACAGCCTGTTACTTAATGTAAGTAACTAATTAGTAATTGAACAGATTTTTTTAAAGTTAGCGCACAGTAAGACCATGATCTATAATATCATATAGAGCACTTAGTACCCAGGCGACCGAGCTTTGCTTGGTTTAGTGTTGCTTAACAACGCCATCTACTGAAGTAGCTTTAGTGTTGCTATTCGCTAATAGATGTCAGGAAGAGTATATTGTAGCACTTTTTCATTGCCTGAAAACAGGGATAAAACGACATTTTCTAAAAATTTATCCTAGCTAGATCGATTTAGCGCCCTCGAAACCCCCTGCATACTTTTCATGAAAATCGCTGGAGCCGTTTCTGACATTCAGAAAAAATATATACAAGAATTGCTCGTTTAAAGGTATTAGATTATCCCAGAAGACACAGGCAAAACCGCTAGAAAAGAGTCAGTTATTGAATAATTTTCAAGCAACAGCATAAGGGTCACCTATTGCATTGTGTAAATGGCAATAAACAATTGATACTTTACGTGTGTAAACAGTGTGAAAGATTTACTTGATGATGACAGCCATGACCCTGATCTAAGCAAATGGGTCGAAAATTTTGGGATAAAATTTACATATTATGACACCCGCAACACAGTTAAATGTGATGTACAGTCCGCGATGAGTTTAAAATTATAAATAAATGTTAATTTAACATGCCGATTAAGTTGTTATCTGCTGTCGTTATGATAAATTACTTTAAAAACAGCATCCATATTTCAATTTTAAATAAGTATTGTAATCAATCATTTATTTCTAATTGTGTATTTTTGTTATTCTCATAATTACCGGTGCATTATAAAAAGTACATTCTCCCGAAACACAAGTCATTGACATTGTATTATTTATCGCGACATCGCGTAAAGTAACTGTTATAGACGAAACAGTTATAAATCTCGGTCTTAACCTCGTAACCTCGCACTTGCATAATTTTACGTTAACTTGACAAATATTTGTTCCTCTGATTGTACGTTTATTGACCTAATTTTTGTAGAAACTGCATTGCAGCGATGTTTATGCAGTCCAACTAAACCGCAAGAGTAATCCGTATAGTTCGGGACTGACGTTTTACGCACTCGTGTACATACATGGCCGAATTTACTAGGGTATTAACAACCAGTAATTAAAGGTTCAATTTATGAGCAAACTAAATAGTTCAACATTGTCGACGATAGTTTATCAAATTGTTTACTTTCAGTGATAGTCTCTTATTTGATTAATAACAATATAAAAATATTATCATAACTTTATTAAGATTAAAAGTACAATCTAAACGCAAAAACGCAGAAAAAAAATTGGCAAATAAGAATTGATTTACATTAGATTATTTTCGTTATAATTTAGTTTGTATAACCAGCAAAAAGCAAGGAGAATAATTTTTACTCACAGTCACAAACTTTACTTACTAAGTATGGTTAAAAACCAAACTTATGTCCTCTTTAAGTTTTTTTTTACACAAATAAGTTAATGCTTGACTAAAATCACATGACACTGATGGTAAGTAGAGATGTGGTTCAAGGTGGTGAGCACATTAACTTAGTAAAAGCCTATTCACTCTTTTCTTGAAGAGCAAGCGGCAACGTCGATGCAGGCAAGTTATTCCAGTCTTTCGCGGTACTAGTTTATAATAACACTTTGTCATAAAACGCCTCTACGAGCCACACAGATTTTGTTGTTATTCTAAGTAATAAGCACGGACCTAAACTTTTAGGTCCGTGGTAATAAGCTATAAAGCTTTCTTAAGTCCAAAGCACACGTTCTACTTCTCTCCATCCAAATTACTAGCTTTTACCCGCGGTTTCGCTCGCGTTAAACTTTTCTGGATATAAGGTAGGTACCTACTCTATTTCCATTTACGCTCTGCTTTTCTATGCTAAATTTTACGCTGATGGAACTAAGCCCAAACCTGTAACCAGTTAAGGCGTGAAGCTAAAACAAACAATCCTACTTTCGCATGTATATCTATAATAATATTAGTATGATTTATGTAAGATGCTAGGGTCTTATCTCATTCACTGATCCCCTATACAAATTATACTGTAGGTATATTAAGAGGGTAATAGATTATGCAAATATAATTTAGGATGTCTTGGTCACCACCTGACCTGACCCTCGTTACAAGTGAGAGTACACAGAGCGCGGATTACATGACCCTCGATTCTTAGGTCACTGGTTTCGTACACAAAGCGAAATTAGAGCTCTATAATACCTGTATAATGGACATGAGTTTGTTAAGGTCGTATTCATAAGTTCCTTCTAACTTAATACCAAAAATTTGTACGAAAATAAGCTCCTTTTGAGTTTCTTGCTATTTCTTCAAATAAAACGTCGAAACTCGCACAAAAACGTAGTTTTAATAATAAAGTGTACAACAACTTAATGGGAGTATTATTTTAAGATCACTTTAATAAAGGCATTCAAAGGTAAGCTTTATTAGAGCACAGATTTATCTTCTTATGCAACATTAAATATACATAAAAATCTAAAGGGTCATGACCATTCATAAAGTGATAAGGGTTAACACTCAGAAATTTTGATAAAACTATGAAGTATGTAGGTACACGAAAATATATGTCTCATTTTAATTTTAATCTTTTTTCCTTCTCCCTATCGTGTCTTTTTGTAAAACAATTTTTCTGAGTTCAGTAAAAATAGAATCTGTTATAATTGATCACATAATTAAAGAACTTTAAAATTGAGTAGGTACACGTAGAAAAAGTTTTCACGTTACTAACATCAAATTTTAAATAATTTCTTATTTCATTTCTATTAATTGTTTTATATACAAATAATTATAATTATATACAATAGCTCGACCACGATGCATGCCGTGGTAACCTATAATTAAGACTACATTAAGTTTTAAGTATACCCATGACTTGGATGTAGGTACTCATAATGTAAATTGTCTTGTTGGTTACCCTAATAAAATAAAATAAAATAAATTAAATTAATTTTTGAAATCCACGTAAAACACACCTAGATATAAATATAAATATATCGTTAATACCAATGTATGTGACCTTATCCACAAGTAATTTATTCCGGTCACAGTTCGGAATTAAATCAGTTAACTGAGGAACCTTTTTTCAATTTAAGCGGATTTTTCAATTGAAGAGAGGTATTTTCTAACAATCTACTCCGATAAAAACATCCGATATGGATTGGTCACTTCATTGAATTAGCATTTTTGTGTTACTAGCCAGCAAAAGATCTGACGATCCACCTGATGGTAAGCGGTAATAATCGTTTATGGACATCAGCAATACCAAAGCCATCACAGATGTTTTACCGACCAAGAAAGAAGAGACTTATGGAAAGAAAGAAAGAACTGGCTTCCAAGCCCTCAGCTAGAACAACCAACAACCAGGACTCAAACAAAGGTGTGGTAACTAGCCATGCAGGTTTCACGTAAAAATAGATAATTATACCAGTATAATATTAATATAGATAATTTAGACTTAATAATAATATTGATAATTTAATAATAATATTGATAATATCCACAATGTGAAGCCTCACCACCATGGGGCCGGCTACTGTCACTGCTTATTACACCCTAGTATGCCGATAGTCAAAGTCAAAGTCAAAATATTTTATTCATATAGGTATCATTGATACACTTATGCACGTCATTTTTTTTCATATGGGATTGGAGTTAGTATTCTAAGCTTTATTGGGAAGTAAAAGCTAAACAGCGGCTAGCTAGCACTTGATCAGAGTGTTAGAGCATGCTTTAGAACTCCTCGGCTATGAGGAGAGATCTATGCTCAGTAATGGACAACTAAGTAGTCAGCCAAGAACTAACCCACCCATAGATCTTATTATTGACATAGTGTACCATTGGAATGATACTGAGCGGTTCTCAGCCCAAATACCTCAACAATGAGGTGGAAATGTTTATTAATATATTTACTGAACAAAAAAAGTATCCTTAATATTGTATAGCTCACTTTAACAATAGTATGAGTTAACCTGTATGCGCCTCAACATTTTTAACATTTGAAGTAGACGATCTCTAACAAACTACTCCAACGGAGTTGGAATTAAAGTTGGTTGAATAATTTGAATGAACAGTAAATGAGGTTTAATGGACAAGTTTATTATTGAATATGTTTGAGCCGCCTGAAGCCTGAAGCTTGTAGTAGTACTACCTTTCAATGAGGTCGTAACAACGTCGATTAATTTAAAACTCTGATTTCCGAAAATAATGTAAAGTCATGAAAATAATGTTTTTAATACCTCTATACGTTATGTCAGTCATGCAATTTATAACTTAAGTTAAAAACTAATTGTACAATTTTCTATGTAATGCTGTTACATGCTGTAATTATTTTAAATGATTTTAAAAATACCAAGGTTTAATAATGTGCTGCTAAGTATTATTAACACTACACACTGCTGGCTGGTAACTAGTAATAAAACCGCATTAATGTGTACAGTTCAATGACACACAGTGTAAAATACGAGTTTATAGTCCGTAAAACAAGTTGCATTGTATAATTCATGCGATGTTACTTACGTGTCTAGAGTAATTGTACAAATTATGATATATATGCATTTTGCTTTGTTTATTATAAACGCGAAAATTTAAAAGAACTGAAATACTATGCGCGCCAGTAAACCGTGAGTAAATTAAATACGGCACTAATGTGTACAGTTCAATGGCATACCGTGTAAGTTACGAGTTTATACTCCATAAAACAAGTTGTGTTGTATAATTTATGCGATGTTGACTTACGCGCTTAATGTTAATATCGAAGTTTTACGCAGTGGGTTCTGTAAGTTTTAAGGATATTTAAGGAGACATATTTTATGGATATGATGATAATATAGTCACCACGTTTATTTATTGTAACTATTAAAACTGATAAGTCCACAAAATGTTCATTATCACAAAGTTCCAGGTCAAACAATATACATTTATGTATTTTTAAATTCAATTAGACTACACATGATGTAACATGATTTTGCTTATCCTGCAAATGAATGACGTTAAAATGGGAACTTTTGTATTTACAGAAATAGACTCAAATTCAATAGCGAGCTAATAGTCAACGGGGAAATAAACTTCAGCCGTAAACGAAGTTAATCGATGACCGAACAAACTTTTCGTTTTAATTATTTTGATGTCATAAACTTCGACTCGTAAAGCAGAGTAATAAACGCGCGCTTAACAAGTTATGGGTTAGTTCCCGTATGGTCGCAGAACTTTGGTCCATTTTGTGTAGACTTGAACAACGCCAACTTTTTATCCCCTGAAGCTTTTAAAGTCGTTTTAGTTGGAGCAAGCGTAGCTACGGAATTTAAAAATGTTGATTTTTTAATATTACTTAAAATATCGTCATCATTATCACTACAAGTCACAACTGGGTTCAAATCTCCTCTTGCAATTGTCATGTTTGCTCTTGCGTCAAGCGACTATTCGTGTTCCGGCTGGGGGCATGAGAGCCAGTTTTTACTCTCTTCCTATTTCTTTCTTCTTCAGCAATGCATCGGTGATGCCTAAGGTCTTGCTGATGACCATGTGTGGCGGTGGCTACTTACCATCAGGTGAATCGTCTGCTCTTTGCTATTTTTTTTCGCTGACGCAAGTGATATGTAATTTCTGTTTATCGCACTTAATTTGATAAATTCTAGTTGCGTGGTTGGCCCATGACAGAGACCGGGGTTCAAACCGCAATGTTGTCATTGCTTTGAATGGTATGCACCTGTTTGTCTGGAACGATGTGACTATAAATCATAATATACGCTATCACATACGTAGGTTTTCATAAAAGTTTATTATATTTTTACTTACATAATATAGCAAAATATAGGTACGATAGCATACAAGTAAAATAAAATCATATTATTTTTGAAATATTTTAAATACCAATATAACTCAGATATCAGACGAATTTTTAAAAGATAATATTATGTTTAAAATAAAATCACATAATTATCTCGTATAAAACTGCAGGATATAAGTACTATTGTATATCCTGCAATAAAAAAATCTTTACATATTTGCATAACATTATTGTAAAGATTTTTTTATATTCATGAAATAAAACATCTCAGAATTTGTAAAATACCTATCATTGTAAGTTAATTGTATATTAAATATATTCACTTTTATAATTTGTCATGTTAGGTACCTTTTTTGAATTTATTTAATAAATATTTATACGTACATTCCCATCAAGAATTAAATAAACAGTTAAAGTACTGCCTATAACAACAAAATATATAATACATATTTAAGTAAACAACAATGCTTCAAGTCTCGTTACATATTCCATTTTAAATAAAAGCTCAATAAAAGCACACAAAGTTATCCGTCGCGAAATAAGTTGTACAAATGTTGCGGTGTAAACTTACCGGCAATAACACGATCACTGCTTCAACAAATCGCGTCCAATATCAATCATACATATTGTCTATAAATCAATCAAACAATCAAAAGTCTTCTAGAAAGTTCTAATACTAATACTAATTCATAAAATGGCGCGGAAAGCGATCCACCTCAGTGCTCAGACAGGTATCGCGCGCGAGCTTTGTCGAGTAAAGCCGGCTACAGACTGAGAATATCTGAGAGAATCGCCCGGTCGCATCCTCTCCCCTCTATCATTCCACTTTCGTTTATTCTCTTCCTCCCCTGAGACCGAGACCGATTTATTACGCTATCTGTACCCAGGGTTCCAGCCTCGGAAGGTTCCTCTAACAGTCTAACATAACCGTCAGTAACCAAACCCAGTCATTGACCGCGTAATGGCGCGAAAGAATAAGTGGGTAAACAAATAATACCGGCGATTTAGATGCATTCTTTTTATGACTGAACTTGATCGGTCATTCAACTTCCATTCATGGTCGATAACTGGTTTAGCGCGTTTATGGCGAAAATGTAAACACTAAGGAGAGGAACCTTAAGATTTTATCAGTTGCGGAATGTTATCTTTTAGTCTTTTACTTCCAGGATTGTGATATTACCTAAGACGTTTGGATGTAAATTAACATTTCGTGTTTAAGTTTACCTATTCCGTTAGTTTTATTCTCTTCAGGTACATTTTAATAATATGCTAAACATTTTGTTACAACCTCTTCCTTTACTTGGTAATAAATTTCAGTTTTACTCATTTATAATATAAAGCGCCGAGAAAATGAGTTATGACCTAATTCTGTTAAACTATCGCTATGCTGCCCAAGAAATGGTTTAAAACTAAAATTACTTTTGAAATATTTTTATATTGTTCCACGTTGAGAGGTTTACTAATTTTACAATTTTAAGATCTTTATAGTTTTCGTTTAATATTGTTTACTAAATAAATACAATAAGGACCAAGCATAGCGACACAATCATGGGCTATGTCTATAATGACCTTTTTTAATGTAAAGATAAAGACGAGGTAATTGGACATCGCCGCCCATGGATATCAGCAATGGCTTCAACCCATATTGAGCACGGGTCTCTCCCCTTGAGAAGGCCTAGAGCATACTCCACCACGCTGCTCTAATGCGGATTGGTGGAGGGGTTAATGGCCAACCCGAGTGTCAGAAGTTTTTATGCCGCCCGAGGGCGTCCGACATGGTTTAACGACTGCTATCTTATGATAACAACCGGGGGACAGACGGCTTTACGAGCCTTCTGAAGTACGGAAACGCTCAAGAATTTTTTGACACTAGCGGTCACCCACACAACTACCGTTCGCTCCGGCTATTGCTTAACTTAACTTTGTTGATCACTTACCATCAACACAAGCCGTTGGGCTGTGAGTTCTTTAGCAATACCAAAAGAATTACCCACGCGTTGCCGACCAAGAAAGAACAGAAAGAAAGAACAGCCGGAATATGTGATGGCTGGCTCAAGCAAGTGGACAATAGCAAGGCAAGCTGCACGGATATTATGTTAATACTAGCTGACCCAACGGACTTCGTACCGCCTATCAACTCCTCTCCCTGTACCTCTCCCTCTCCCTATCCCTATCCCTCAACTGACAGTTATAAAATATGTTACCAAGGTTACATTAGAAAAGTTAAAATGGTCGTTAAGTTTTCTTAAATTTTCTAATTGTCTGCGCAACTTTCTTAATTTTTTCTTACATAAGAGCCTTCTCCTGGCAATAACGAACACAACAAAAAAATAATTAGTTAAATCGGTCCAGCCGTTTACGCGTGATGCCATGACCAAGCGAAATATGGATTCATTTTTAAACGCTTTTATTTAGCTTCACTTCGGAGCATCAAAGCATCAAATCTTCAATATTATGATCAAAATGCTACTCTATTTACACGGCAATAAGGTTATTAAACGCTTTTATATTTAGCTTCACTTCGGAGGATCAAAGGATCAAATCTTGTAACGTTAATTTGAATGACTTCCCTTTAATGAAAATTGATGAAATTTGGCAGACATGTGTATTTCCGATGACAATACACGAAAATCATATTTTAAACTAATTTTCATTGTTTATTTGTTGTTAAATTAAAAAAAACGATTTTCAGACTTTAGACGCATAATTCTCTATGTTCTATTTTACGTAGAGACTTGAAATTTTCACAACTTGTAGCTAATTTTATAAACTAAACATTGAAATAAAAGCGTTTAAAAAAAAAATTTTTTTTGGATTCAACTTATTATACTTATATAGAGATAATAATAGTTATGTTTTGTGCTATGGTTATGTTTCTTGGACAGCAAATTTCTCGTCTATATGAGTCACTCCAATCTCTTGAACTCTACGCATTAAACTACTTTCGTTAACCTTGAAAGTTCATGATCATATTTATGTCTTCATTTAAATAAGACGATAAAATGAGAAATGGCCTGTTTGTGGTTTACGGTTTATTCGATGAAAGTAAATTTCTAATGCAGTAAATATAAGCCACGATTATTTTATTTTATTTCATTAAACTGGACAAGGCAATGGCGTCAGATCCTTTCTGTTTGGTCAACGGAATGTGCATAATAATATTTACTGTAGTTTTTCCTCTCCGGCTAGTAACCACCTAATAATTTGCATCCACCTTCTAGAATCAATCGTAAGGATACTTTTTTATGGAAATAGCCGGCAAACGAGCTGACGATCCACCTGATGGTAAGTGGCTATCGCCGCCCATGAACATCAGCAACACCAAAGGCATAACTGATGCGTTGCCGGCCAAGAAAGAAAGAAGAAAAAGAAAGAAAGAACTGGCTCTCAAGCCCCCAGCCAGAACACGACGAGTCGTTTGGCGGCTGACTCATGCTCGAGGGTGGTAGCTATCCAGGCGAACCCCTGGAGAAATAATAATAGTAATAATGGTATTAATTAACAATTAAAATCAATACTACTTTCAATTGGATTGGTTGCAAAGGACTTAATGCACTTACTATCACGGGGTCTGCTCGTTTATCAGCTGTTGACATACAAAATATAAAGTACAATTTCTGATTTAAAGCATCTGATTGAAGACCAAATAATTTGTTTCACGTAAAAGTAGCTATTCTAAGCCTGACTATTGTCACTGTCATCCAAATCATGCAGTTGAAAAGATATATTGTGGTTGTCACGACCATTACAACCATCTACCTTTTTTCGTACACTGCTAGTCATATGCCTCCTAAAGCTGGCCATACACCATCAAGTGTACTTGTCAAGTTTACAGTTTGAGTTGATGCGGCATCCAGTTTGTATTAGATAGTTATATGGCCTGATAGCCATACCGTGGCCATACACCGTCAAGTTTACTTTGCGAAGTTTACTTTCGCAACTCTGACCAGTATAGAGTTTTACCTGAAATCTTTTTTTTAATTCGATGATATTGGTTGTCTTCTTCGAGACGTCAGTCCATCCAGGTCAGATGATGCTAAGCTCTTACTTCAAAGACTTCTCCATTAAAACCGTTTTCGTCCCAAAAGACTATGAACCTTCGAACTATATGGCCAGCCCAACGTTACTGCAACCGGCTAATCATCTGAGCTACACTATATCCGGTTACATTTGTCACTCAATGGAATTCATCATTTCTGATCTGATCTAACCCAAAAAACAACAATTTAAGCCTGCATACGTAACGTGGACGGGACGGGAACGGGACGTGGACGGGGCTGAGCGAATAATATCTATGAAGTTGAAACGAAACGTAGATCTAAATCCTCTTTTTTGGATAAACATGTAGGCAAACCCTATAGGGCTGTCAATATTTTCTCAACTGAGATGAATACAGATCTATCACATTCACATTTATTTATATTATCATGTATTCTGGTGTAAAGTCGATTTAGAAAAGGTCGCTGTTTCTCTCTTCTTGATCCTCAGTATTTGCTCTATTCTTGGGTTCGGTATTTACCATAATTTAGGAAAGATTCGTGTACTTCCTAAGACATCGAACTTCATCGCAATTTAGCTTATAAGTGTAAGTGGGGCATAAATACGTAAATACGTGTGTGCCCTGTTCCCGTCCCATCGTTAACATTTTCTACGAGTATATAACGATGTTTCCAAAATTTCACGTCTCGTCCCGTACGCCGAAAAACCACGTTACGTATGCATCGTGTTTATATTTTGATTTATGCTAAAATAATTTTGTAACATGAATATTAACAGCAAATTGCTGTGAACATTTTAGTTCATTACGAAGCGTCAGTAGATTCATTTTGCAGACAGCTGCAACAAAAGGGATCTCAACATACCTTTTGATTATACCTGCCCATGAAACTGCAACATCGGCCTTTGTTTACGTTCCTATTTTCAGCTAGTACATCGAATCATGAATTGCAAAATCGCATGCCTTTTTTCAAATTAATTATGTTTTAGAATTATCTAAATTATGCTCTAAATTATCTAATACGACTGTTATATCACGAAATAACTTAACAATGTTATATAGAATATTATATTTTAATTATAATTTATTAATATTTTATTTATTTATTTATTTATTTATTTATTCTTTATGTACACATAAACAATTATATGAAAAACAAGTGAGGAAATAATGTACAAAGGTACTGCTTATCTCTAACGAAATTTCTTCCAGCAGACCTGCGACAGGAGAAGTGAAAGAAAGGTAGATAGTGTGCACACAGTAAAAACAAGTAATACCTATTTAAATATAATAAACATAACTATAAATGTAAATAAAAATACATACATATATAACATATATATATATACAATACATAAATATACATATAATATATAACAACATGTATAAATTTACATATAAAACTACGTACAATATAATGAGAGAAAGATAGAATGAAAAAGAAAATTAAATCAATTTATTAATCTAACTTAAAGATAAATAGTGTTCTCGGACTTTTTTCTTAAAGATGTATAAAGTTTTTGAATCACGGATATTAGGCGGGAGCGAGTTCCAAAGTCTGACTGCATGAGCTGTGAAGGAACGGGTATATGAAGAGCTTTTGTGTTGGGGATATTCAAGAAGGGTTCTTAGGTGAGTCCGGCAGGGAGCGATAGATGGACGAGCTAAGGAGAATCTTTCGCGCAGGTAAGTCGGGGATGATGGGGAATGCAGGATATTGTAAAGCAGACATAATATCCTAGTGTTTCGGCGAAGGCGGATAGGGAGCCACTTGAGATCCTTGCGAAGTTGAGAAACATGGTCATACTTACCAATTCCGAAAATGAAACGAATACACAAGTTTTGCAAGCGCTCAAGTTTATTTAGAAGCTCCTGGGTAGCATCTAAGTAGCAGGCGTCAGCGTAGTCTATGACAGGTAGAATTAGGGTTTGAGCGAGGGAAACTTTAGTTTTAAAAGGCAAAAATCCTTGGAGACATTTTAGCGAATGGAAAGCATAATGCACCTTACGACCAATCTCAGTGACGTGAGCACGCCACGAGAGATTAGAGTCAATAATCACCCCTAGATCTTTCACAGTGTCTGTATAGCGAATAGGAATGCCGTTCAGTGTAATGGTAGGCAACAAAGATATATCTATCCTACTGTGGGCGTATTTACTACCTATAATGATGGCCTGTGATTTGCTTGGGTTAAGAGCGAGCCCAAATGATTTTGCCCAGTCATTGATACGGCTTAAGTCGCTGTTAACAATATCTATGCCGGCTACTGCTTGTTCAGGAGTAAAGTGGTGGTAGATCTGCAAATCATCTGCGTAGAGGTGAAAGTTAGAATTGATGACGGTAGTAACGGAATTTATAAAAATAGAAAACAGTAAGGGAGAAAGAACGCTACCCTGAGGCACGCCCGCATTCAGGTTGCATGCACAAGAGAATTTATCGTCAATTTTAACGCGTTGCGAGCGGCCCCGAAGATAAGAGTCAAACCATGTAATAGTGGAAGAGGAAAGATTGATTGATTGTAGGATGGCAAGAAGAATGTCAAAGTCAACAGAGGGGAAGGCGTTACTAAAATCTAACAGGACTAACAATGTTAACTGCTTGTTTTCCATAGCCCACCGTATGTCGTCAGTAACTTTAATAATAGCGGTAACAGTACTGTGGCTATGGCGGAAACCTGACTGATAGGGGCTAAGAAGGGAGTTGGCTGTCAGGTAGAAAGACAGTTGAGAATGGACAATATGCTCAAGAACTTTAGATAGGAACGGTAGGATGGAGATGGGGCGAAAGTGAGACGGTAATGAAGGAGACGGGACTTTAGGTATAGGGACTACATGTGCTTGTTTCCAAGCTGAAGGAAAAGAGCCGGTTGACAAGGAGTAATTATATATGAAAGTAAGGACACCAAGGACATGGGGAAGAATTAATACTATCATTCTTGAGCATATATTATCAGAGCCAGTGGAAGTAGAAGAAATAGCAAGGATAGATTTTTTCACGCCCTCCTCGCTAATGACTTTGAAATTAAATGGGGAATGGCTTGGTCTCGGTCGACTTGACAGTGTTTGCAGAGTAGTTGATTTGATAGAAGGATCTTGGTTCACCGGGCACTGAGAAAAATGGTTATTGCAGTCGTTTAAACTAATATCCTTACACACAGTCGCCCGAGACCTACCAATGCCAACAGATCTTAGGAAATTCCAAGTATCTGTGGAACTACGATTAATGAGAGAGTCGTGGAAGTTATTATAAATTCGTCGTTTATTATAAATGAATATATTATCCATAGTTTAAAATCGTATATCTTTCGCAAAAGAATACCATCATTTTTAGGGTTGTTTATAAAGAAAACACGGATCCCTTCTATCTATGTCAGATACAAGTGCTGTAAGTCAGAATTCTTACAAAGATTTATTAACTTCTCAGTCAGGAAATAATAAATTAGGGAATAGCTTCCTCGTTTTATTACAATCACGTACGGAGTTAAATTGACGATAAACTTAACATCGTATACAAAGAATCCATAATGTTATCAAAGATGTGTGAAGCCTACAAAACGGCGTTTGCCCAACAACGTAGCGATATGAGGCCATCTAAATAGTTTTCCGAAAGTATTGAATCCACAATACCGCGGTATCGCAGTCGAAGTTTCTCTACGCATGTCACGTTTTCGAAATGAATGCAAAAGTGAGGCTTTGCACGGAACACAACTCCTCGGAGTATACTGGATTAAGGTCGTAGCTCATCTAAACGACACCGCTCCCACCCAACCAAAGTATGAGAATTCAAATATAAACTTTAAATCGTGCTCTGTAGATGCAACTATTGAGTGGCAAGGTTGCGGTAAGCTTGCTTCCCGCGACCTCTGAGGAGGTGGTGGCGGCCGTTGCCCGAAGCGGAGAGTGTCCGCCGGACAAGGTACGGGCCGGCGATATACGCACCGACGCCACCGGACTCGGCGCAGTCTGGGTTCGATGCCCTGTAGCGTCGGCGAAGAAGATCGCCGATAGCGGCAGATTGCTAGTTGGCTGGGTTGCAGCGAGGGTGAAACTCCTGCAGCCCCGGGCTTTGCGGTGCTTCCGGTGCCTGGAGAAGGGGCATGTCCGGGCAAAGTGCACCGCCGAGATTGACCGTAGTGATCTTTGTTATCGCTGCGGTCAGCCCGGCCACAAGGCGGCCCAGTGTACTGCGGCGCTCAACTGCAGTGTATGTTCGGCTGCAGGGAAGCCAGCGGGACACAAAGTGGGCGGAGGGGCCTGTGGCGCTCCTGCCAGCAAGGCCAAAAAGAAAAAGAAGAGGAGCTCTAAACCTGCCGGGGAAACCTCGCCGCTCCCGCAGGCTAGTAGCTCCGCGGCCGACTCCCGGCCCAGGACCGTTGCCGAGGGAATGGAGTGTCAATAATGGCGCAATTCCATTTTCTCCAGGGCAACATCAACCACTGTGCCAGAGCTCAGGATCTCCTACTCCAGAGCATGGCAGAGTGGTCAATTTACGTGGCTGTGGTCGCCGAACCGTACTTCATTCCCGCCCGTGACAACTGGCTGGGATGCGCTGACGGTTTGGTGGCCATTATTGGCGAGACTCTGATCGACCTGTCTCGAGGTCGTGGCTGGGTTGCTGCGGTCTCAGGCGGCATTGCCATTATAGGGGTGTATTTCTCCCCCAACAAAAGTCTCGCCGACTTCGAGGGTTTCCTTGTCGAGTTGGGCGCCGTCGTAGGCCGCTATCACTCTCGTCCCGTTCTTGTGCTCGGGGATTTCAACGCCAAGTCACCGGCGTGGGGATCTCCGGTCACAAACCCTCGGGGCGAGGTGCTGGAAGAGTGGGCAGTGACGACTGGTCTGGTCGTCCTGAATCGGGGTTCGGAATACACGTGCGTGCGGCAGCGGGGCGGGTCGATAGTGGACGTCTCGTTCGCTAGCCCCTCTGTCGCCAGCCGAGTCCGCGACTGGCGTGTCGCCGTGGAGGTGGAAACGCTGTCGGACCATCGGTACATCCGGTTCGACGTCTCTGCCCAGACCGTGAGCGGCCGCCATCCAACAATCCCGATTAACGACGGCCCGCGCTGGGCGCTTAAGCGCATCGACAGGGAACTACTCGAGGAAGCTGCCTTAGTCCAGTCCTGGATCTGGGAGTCGACGACGGACGGCCCCGTCGACGTCGAGGCGGTGGCGCTATGGTTTCGCGGGGCGATGACGCAGATCTGCGACGCGTCCATGCCCCGTGTCCGCCAACAGCCCGCAAGGCGCCAGGTGTACTGGTGGACCGCCGAGATCGCGCAATTGCGCGTAGCGTGCGTTGCGGCTCGTCGCCGGTACACCCGATACCGGAGACGGCGTCGACGGGATTCCGACGAGGAGGACGCGCTGTATGAGGTGTACCGCGCGTCTAAGGAGACACTGTGGCTGGCCATTGGCGACTCAAAGTCGCGTGCCAGGGAGGAGCTGCTGGGGTCCCTAGATCGGGATCCGTGGGGGCGCCCCTACCGTTGGGTACGAGGCAAGTTGCGTCCATGGGCGCCTCCACTAACACAAAGCCTGCAACCCCAGTTGCTAGAGGCGGTGGTATCGGCCCTCTTCCCAGAGCGAGCCGGGCACGTTCCCCCGGAAATGGTTTCACCCTCAGCCACAGTCTCTCCAGAAGAGGAGAGCACCGATGTCCCCGAGGTGACGCAAGCAGAGACGAGAGCGGCCGTGTCGCAACTCCGGGCTAAGAACACAGCACCCGGACCCGACGGAGTTCCTGGTCGAGCTCTCGTCCTGGCTCTGAAGGAGCTAGAGCCTCAGCTGAGGGGGCTCTTCACAGCATGTCTCGAGCAGGGTCAGTTTCCCAGTGTGTGGAAGGAGGGGAGGCTGGTCCTGCTCAGGAAGGAGGGGCGCCCCGCGGACTCGCCGTCCGCGTATCGGCCCATAGTGCTGCTTGATGAGGCGGGCAAACTTTTTGAGCGTATTATCGCAGACCGCCTCGTCAGCCACTTGCGCAGGGAGGGGCCGAACCTGGACGACAACCAATTTGGTTTTCGTCGGGGGCGCTCCACCATAGACGCCATCATGCGCGTGAGGGCCCTGGTGGAGGAGACGGTGTCCCGGGGTGGGGTGGTGCTGGCGGTGTCTTTAGACATCTCCAACGCATTCAACACCCTACCCTGGAGTTGTATTCGGGAGGCTCTGAAATACCATCGCGTGCCTCCCTACCTCCGCCGTACAGTAGGGGCTTACCTGGAGGGTAGGTTCGTCACCTATCGGGGACGTGACGGTGCCGGTCAGCACCTCATGTCGTGCGGTGTTCCACAGGGATCGGTCTTGGGACCGCTTCTGTGGAACATCGGCTACGACTGGGTGTTGAGAGGCGAACTCCCGTCGGGCGCCGACTTGACGTGTTATGCGGACGACACGCTCGTAACTGCCCGAGGGAGTTCGCACAGGGAAGCGACGTTGATAGCCACGGCTGCGGTGTCACAGGTGGTGAACCGCATCCGGCGCCTGGGCCTGGAGGTGGCCCTAAACAAGTCGGAGGCCATGGTGTTTCATGGCCCCCGACGTGCGCCGGCGCCGGGATCACACATCGTGGTCAGCGGGGCCCGGATAGCTGTCGAGTCCACCATGAAGTATCTGGGATTGGTGCTCGACAGCCGATGGGAATTCGGGCCCCACTTCCGGCGGCTGGTGCCCAAGCTGATGGGCGCAGCGGGCGCGCTTTCAACGTTGCTTCCCAACATGGGGGGCCCGAGCGCCGCCTGTAGGCGGTTGTACGTGGGAATCGTGCGGTCCATGGCCCTGTATGGGGCCCCTGTGTGGGCAATGGATATGACGGCCAACACTCTCGCCATTCTGCGCAAACCGCAGAGGGCGATGGCCGTCAGAGTCATCCGCGGGTATCGCACGATTTCCTACGAGGCGGCTTGCGTCCTGGCCGGATCCCCGCCCTGGGACCTAGAGGCGAAAGTACTCGCGTCATTATATCGATGGCGCGAGGAAGAGCGGGCACGGGGCTCGATGCTGGTGCAGCGGCAGATCGCGCTGCGCCGAGAGGAGCTCCGGAAGGTCTTGGTGGCGGAATGGCGGCAAAGGCTTCTGCGCCCTGCCGCCGGCCTCGCTACCGTCGAGGCGATCCGGCCAGTACTCGACGACTGGCTCGGGAAAAGGCACGGCTCCCTGTCGTTTAGGGTGACGCAGGTGCTGTCGGGGCACGGCTGCTTCGGCAAGTACCTATGCCGCATAGACAGGGAGCCGGACGCTCGGTGCCACCACTGCGTCCATTGCGGGGAGGACACGGCGCAACACACGCTTGCCGAGTGTGTAGCTTGGGAGGAGCAGCGCCGTGTCCTCACAAATGTAGTAGGAGACGATCTGTCGCTGCAGGCCATAGTGCGGAGGATGGTCGGTAGCGCAGAGTCGTGGGACGCGGTGGTGTCCTTCTGCGAGGACGTGATGTCGCAGAAGGAATCTGCGGAACGGGAGAGGGAGATCTCGACTCCCTTCCCCGGCCGCAGAAGACGCACCGGGCGCAGGAGAAGGGCGGATAACGCCCTTTTCCAGCCCCCATGAATGGGTCCAGGGGCGAGGGACTTGGGGAAGTCCCCACCCCCTATTCGATGGACCCGAGTCGCAGGCGCACGTGGGTGTCGGCGTGCGCCTCCGAGGCGATGCACGGGGTAGTTCAACACCTCACTACCTCGTGCAGGAGACGAGGCCGGGATAGACCCGGCCAGCACTAGGGTGGGGCTGCGGAAGAATGTGGATTCCCGCGGCCCCGCGCGCACGTGCGAGGAGACACCGGGGTGGTTTTAGCCGGTAAGAGTCCGGCACACCCCTCCGCCTTACCCCAGGCGGAGGTAGTCCATGAGGATTTCCCCCCGAAAAAAAAAAAAAAAAAAAAAAAAAAGCTTGCTTCCCGCGCGCGGGCTGCTAATTTTTGTTGTTACTGTAAAGTGCACCTACAGAGCACGATTTTAAGTCTGTATTTGAATTCTCATACTTTGGTTGGGTGGGAGCGGTGTTGTGTAGATGAGCTACGACCTTTATTCGTTTATATCGCAACGTTTTACTGATAGGTACGACGACTCCTTTACTCTTGATTTCTTCAAATATTTGTAAATAACAATACACAGTGACATGTGTCGTTGTGTACATGTTTTAAGTAAAATTTGTGTGATGATTGAATGACTTTTGATAATTTGAAATGTAGCATAAGTTGGTTTCCTAAACACTCATAAGGTTTTATGGGTTTTGCCCATCCCAAATATAAAAATCTTGCAAGCATCAAGCAAGCAAAGGGAAGCAGTACCTAAGCATCCACTGTTTGTCGTCTAATATATTTTTTAATCAGGTTTTTCAGAAGATTGCATGATAAGCTCTGCTTTCTTAATAACCACAGACATAGATAGTTTAATAACATTTCCTTAATTATATCATTTTGGTATACAGTAAAGAGAATTATGTTGTTGTTGCAGTATGTTACTGTTAGGTAGATACGAGTATATTGTAAATAGTTACAGGCCTTCTGTAGATTTTACATTGAACCTAATGCTAAGGTGGAATGCAACTATAAAAATAAACCGTTTAAATTTCTTTATTTACTGGATATATGGAACAAACAAATCTTAAACTAACACTTTTTTACTATGCAACATATTAAATATTTTTTAGGACAATTTTTTTTTATTGAATTTCAGTTTTACTAAATGTTTTCCAAAAGGCCTTGTAAGGAACAAGGCTCCATATAAGGCCAATATAATAAATCAGTCGTTTAACTTAAAACTAACTTTGTGACGATCAAATTATCTGCATAGACTCAAACTATTATTCATTAAAGGTATTTCATTAAAGTGAAACATTAAATTAAACAATTAAATTAACATATTCAGATAAGAAATACTCAACGAACATTACTAGAACTCTATCGTAAAACTGTTCCTAAAAAAATAAACTGATTAAAACGGCCTTCTTAAGAGTCCAATTAATTTATAGTAAAAGAAATAAAGAAAACAATCGTTTATTTACTTGAAAACTTACGTTTTACTAAGAGCACGTATTACAATTTTAACACCGATGACCGAAGTCAACAAAAAGAGGGCGGGCATTGAGAAAATAGTGGCGCGAGTGACTCGCCGCCGCATCTGTGTACTTGAATTCGATGGATGTTAGTCTAAGTGGAAGAAATTTGTCATCGGATGGCAATAACTACGACTTTTAAATAATTGGCCTTACAAGGAGCATGGCCTTACAAGGAGCATGGCCTTACAAGGAGCATGGCCTTACAAGGAGCATGGCCTTACAATGAGCATGGCCTTACAAGGAGCATGGCCTTACAAGGAGCATGGCCTTACAAGGAGCATGGCCTTACAAGGAGCATGGCCTTACAAGGAGCATGGCCTTACAAGGAGCATGGCCTTCCATGGTCCACCCACCTTATTTCAAGCGATATCGCACACTGAATCCACCGGCAGTTATGCATAATCTTACGCCAGTTAAATTGAGAGTGGATTGAGAAAATCTCACTACACATTTTCCATGAAATGCAAATGAGGAGCTTTGCTGTGCTCCGCTTCGCGTAATTCACCGAGTTATTAGTGTGAAGCTAAAATATCCCTATCCTACTTTGTTCGAACACGGATAGTTTTGAGGCTATAAATTTTACGGAGTAAACGATCATTGTACGAGAATGCGGAAATTCAAATTCGCATTTTCTATGATATGCAGAGTAAAATATGAGCAAAATGTTATTTATATGTGGCAAATTAATGAATAACCACCGTTCGGGAAATGATAACAGCAGTGGGCGTTTACATCACTTTATTCAGAAACTCATTTTAACACAGGTTTTACACTAGTTATAATTAAATCCGTGATTAGGACTAATTGTCTTCAATTATCCGAGTAACAACCAACAAATATGGCCCGACGGCCCAGTGATCTCCAGCCACCCCTTACAATCACCCCAAGCCTCGCATAGTCGTCTAATTCTGTTACTCGTCCATCTGTTATCTGATTCCGAATATTGTTTGCATCGACACAACCGTACAATTCACACGTCGCGTTCCGTCTTACAAGTAACTACGTTCTTTTCTAGGCGTCTGCTCAGCTCGAAGGCTGTCTCCAGAATGTCCGATGGTGCCTGACAAGACCATAGCTCTCCTCGGTTCTCCCGCCACATCATGTACAAAAGACAGTAGACAATTCGCATGGTGTTGCCATCTTCAAAATCCGAATACTCCGACATATATTACGTCAGTGTCTCTAAGCACCTAAAAATAAAACGGTTTTATTTTAATTGTATACCTATGGACGGAAAAGTGGTGGGTGACCGGTAACTTAGCCGATCTTAGTATAGAATCGAAATAAACCACCGGGCCATGAGGTTTTAAGCACAAAGATCCAGGAGCGGGTTTTGAAAAAATATTTAAACATTTAAATTTTCCGGGATAAAAAGTTTCCTATAATATGACCCGGAGTATTAGTAACAATTTCACCAATTTTCATCGAAATCCGTTCAAGGGTTTTCATATGATGCCCGGACAGACAAACAGACAGATAGATAGTTGAGTTTTATAAGAGTATAGATTTTCTGTATTAGGAGCCGTTGAATTTGTTCAAGACATAATTAGTTCAGCTTATGGTCATTAATTAAGTATGGAAACGGACGGTTGTAAATAGGAAGTATAGCTACTAAATATTCAAAGAAATATGTTTAAAATTCTGTCCTTATCAGAAGACTAGAATCTGGCTTGCACTATGTATAACGGCTGATATACCATGCAATTACGACTTACAAAGAAACCTTTGATGTAACAACATCATACCCTTTCCTGGTAAGACGGAAGGCTAGGAATCTGTAATTTTTAGAACAATTCATGCCTTCGTTGCACTTGGAATGCGGCTAAACGTGAGCTAGATCAAACGCACAAATTACCTATTACATACAAGTAGTGCTTAACTCCTCAAAACGATTTCTTACGACATTGGGGGGCATAGGTTCAAAGTGTCATAGATATGTTACACAAAAAAGGCCAGATTTATCTTAAAAACATACATTCATACATAAACACAAACATAACATATACATATATATATAACATAACATAACATAACATATATATAACATAACATAACATATAAACACGTATCCATCATAAAAAAAACATAAAGAATAACTTCCTCGAAAATGGAAACATTCACTTCTATCGATCTTTACCCTATGCATAAATCTTTCCCAGATTCATCTACTGTTACGATATAACAGCGGAAACTCAAACCGCAGCAACAATGACTACGGACGGAACGGTACTTGACCACCGTTTACAGCGATTGGTCACCGACCATTTTTTCGACTTTGAGTAGCGGCGATCATCGGTACCGTAATGTCACGGTCAGATTAGTTAAGGGACAGATAACATGAATTTTGATAGGTTATTGAATTCAGTGAAGACGAGAAAAATTGATTATTGATAGAGCTGCCATCCAGGTTTCCCCGGATTTGTCCTAGTTTAGGGAGCGTCTGGGGATTGGCTAAGCGAAGTTAAAAAAAAAACAGTTTCTGCGCTGTGTTTCTGCGTAAATTATCACAGCCACCATATTTTTTTTCTAATTTCACTTATCTAAGAATACTTGGGCTGTCAAGACGCATCTACCGATATCTTAATTATATCTTATAAATTGGTCCAGTGGTTTGGAAGATATGAGGTAATAAAGAAGGCATAAAACATAATCCTTCCTGGCAATCGGGTAATAACATCCCAAACCCCACAATCATCCTTTTTGCAGATTTTCCTGTTCTGACGATTACCAAGAATATGAAAATACAAAGATGATTTATGTAACCAATAATTTGGCAGGATATTGATAAAGTTTTAAAAGGGAAGTTTCTACGGAAATTGTAATCGATATGTACTCGTATTGTATTTATAGAGTAGACTTATACTCGGTTGTTTTTCTTTAAATTGCTGCCATGTTCTGACTCAGTCCCCAAAATTAATATTAGAAAAGAGAATTCTTATAATAATTGTTATACAATGTGCACAATATAGTTGAGTGGAATAAGTAAGATGCTGAAGAAAGAAGCGGCAGCTACTGCAACCGAAAATGAAGAAGGCGTTTGGTGGCTAGTCGGTTAGGAACAGGAGTAAATCAACAATACACGAAAACCTACTGTGGAGAAAATAAAACGTTTACCTATTAGTGTCCAGGTGAAGTAATGGTCGTAGCACACATATCAACTCGTAAACGGAACGTAAACCTATCAACTCTTGCATGTCATTATTCTTTGTATGAAACTCCCTACTGTAAAGCACACTTATCGGATTCGTAACGTAATCGCCTCGCCTCGAGACAAGCTCACGAACCGCGGTACGGTGCGTGGACGACTTGCCGTACCCGCGCTTACGTCTCACCGTACGCTAACCTTCGACTTTCCGTTTCCTCGTGCAAGCCCCGCGCCGCGGCTACCGCTGCGTTGGCGAACTGCTGTCATTCGAGCCGTAAGCGCGGCGTCGCCTAGCCGTAGCCGAGTCGACTCGGAGCTGTTGGTCGGTTGGTCGCGCTTATGTTAGGTTGATCTTATGATAGGCGATCCGGTGACGATCCCTTTCCGAGTTGATATGTGTGCTACGACCATAACTCTTTGACAAAATAAATTACGGTTGAATAGGGATGTTGACACTAACTGTAAATTAATATTTTATGTTTAAAGCTGAGGTTTAAAGTATTAAGGGAAATATTCAAGAACCTATAATATTATACTTTTGTCGTAGTCAATCCCAATAAAAATATAATTAATTTAAAATGTTAATAGACTCAAACGTCATTTTGAGCTTATGTACGTCAATGCTCTTATTTTATATGGAAGTTCAACAAACTTCAGTAGTCCGATAGTATTGAATATAGTTTAGTAAAGTCACGTGACGTTTTTGGTGGGTTTGATAATGATCTTTTTTATCAATTTTTGTTTTTAAATGTAAGACTATTATTTTTATAATATTATTTTCGTGAGTATGATGGTTCTATCTAGGAAATAAAATTGAATCCTAAAATTAGTCAACATCTCAAATACGACCGCAGAGCCAGTCCTTAGTATTCGCACTTATACTGGTAGTAGCAAAATGAGCCCTTCACAACGCATTCATTGCGTTTAGAGCCGCTGATGTAAAGCAGTAGGTAACCATTATAATTAGTTATATTATGTCAACATACCTACTAAAAATATCTTCACAGACATTTTCGTAATCTTAAAACAATCTTAACACTTGCAATAAAATTAATGTTAGATTCACACAACAGACAAGATTGTAATCCCACTATTCTTATTTTATTGTACCATTACCACTTACATAACGGTATGTCATAGGTCGCAATACTTAAAATAAAATTTGATGGAATTAATTAAGTATCTCACAATAAAATTAGAATTTTATATTTTTAAGAGCAAACTCTTTTGCCGGATCTGATATAATATTATCGTAAGCAATAGCTGAATGATGACTCATTTTAGAATCCAGCTTTAAGAAAATATAAGATATAATATTCACGAATAAATATTATTATAATGTATAATAATGAAAATGTTCAAGGTGAAAGAAAAATTAGTTCCATACCAGAAACGTCCTCAACGCCCCAAACAGTTTAAAGCGTATTATTATTTATATCATTTTAAGCGTTTCCTTATTAATTATAATAATGTATTAATTAAGATGTATCAACAGCTATTAGAGAAAGACTCGGGAATGCTGGCTACTTTACACGCGCGAGCATTAATTTGTGGGTTAGTTTCACAATGAGGATTTAACCTGTGCCTTCAAAAGATCATGTTAAGGAACCAAGTCAATACGGAAGAGAAATGGCGGAGAAGGCAGTGTGTGATGTGATGTGTGTAGACAGCAGTACAGAGAATCTAATTTTAAAATAATTGAATTCAGTGGTTTGTTCCGTAGCGACAAGATGGTTTTTTGTTCTACTCTCACATACCTCGTTCGCAATTGAACACAAGCCGAACAAAAGTTTGTTAATAAATGTAATAAATACTTTTTTCTCATTCATGTCCACTGCCAAAATTATCATATTACTTAAATTATTTCGTTGCTTATAAGAGTTATACCTGCCTAAGTGTCAAGATCCCGTTGCAGTGAAGCCGAACAAAAATCGGAATGTAATTTATCATTTTAAACTTACAGCGACGCTGAGATTACATTTTTTATGTAACGGGAGATTCAACATTTACGACAACGTAATTTATGACGAAGCTGACCCAGTTAAATGGACCGTGAGCACGACGAAACTCGTTTTAACAACTTACATTTTTCCTGAAACCTTTGCCAATGTTATTAGAATCCAATTTGTTATTAAAAATTCGTCACACCGAACTATTTTATCGAAATAACGCTCATCATTGATGATTATAGGTAAATTACAAATATGTAATTAATGATAATCCATCAAAATGATTACCAATATTACAAATAGGTATATTTAACGTATACTTACTGTGCCATACACAAAGTGCGATTGTTTATTATGTATTGAGTTTTCTACGACGTCAATCAAGTTGATAGAAGCGAGGCTTTCATTGTAGACGTAAATTAGGCAATTTTGCAAATGGCGTCGTATACGCAACTCAAGTCGAATTTTCTCGTCTATTCAGAATGAAATATCGATAGACTGTGCCTTGATTTATTATTCTTTAGTATTGGAATCTGTATTCAATAAAAGTAATTAGTAGGGACCACTGCCATTTAATCCAAGATCTTAAACCCAAATATTTTACGTAAATATCAAATGAACGTTATAAGGAACACTGAAATTTTAATTTTGACGACCTGTGTTGTGCGATGGTTACCATGCTGTATCGCCACGCCAAGGGTCCTGAATTCGATTCCTAGCGAGGCAGTTTGAATGATGAGTTTGAATTTATTTTCTTCAATGATTGAGTCAATGATGTTTAAATAAATATAAATACGTTATGCCCTTACAAATCAACCGAAAAATTTGTTCCGATGTCCGCAAGGCACGCTTTATTGCTTTATCGCACGTCTTTATCGCTCTCGCGTCAAAACTACATCGCTATCTGTTTTTACACCTGAATAAGAGTTCCCAATTGGGAACTTTTTGAGTCACACAACGCGCGCGCTTATGACATATCTGCCTCTTTTTAATATAATTAATATCATTGGTGTGAGTGTTCTTGTCTTTGTGTATTGTCTATGGCACCCACGATAAAGGGAATCCTAGTGTGGTACTATGAGTGTGAAACGTTTACTATTATTATATAATATTATTATCATAATGTAATAGTAGAAGCCCAGCGTATGCTACAACGCAAAAAAAATTGTATGGAGAAAGTCGAAAATCTAAAATGTATAAAAGCGAATTCATTGTTTTAGTGGTCTCAAACCATCTGAACATTATTTCCTTTCAAATGAAACCATTTTGGGGCATATCGGTTGGAAGATTTTTGTGTTTTATATATTACTAGCTGACCGGGCGAACTTCGTATCGCCTAACAATTGATCAGTTATCAAACGGGATGAAAAATTATTAAATTACTAAAATGAACATTAAAAAATAGGGGTTGGTGATAGAAGGGTGAAAATTTAGGGTTGTTTGTAATTTTTAATGCCACATTATAAAAAAATAAAAAATTTGTCCAGAAAATTAAAAAAAATGTGAGGGTTGGACAACCCTTATCACTTAGGCGTATGAAAAATAGATAGTAGCCGATTCTCAGACCTACTGAAAATGCATATAATTTTTCATAAAAATCGGTCAAGCCGTTTCGGAGGAGTATGGTAACTAACATTGTGACACGAGAATTTTATAATTATATATGATGTAAGTAGCGCTCATAGCCCGGCGGCTTCGATCCTATTGTATGTGATCGACAAAGTTAAAAGCAACAGCGTGCGTGGTCGGTAGTTGGATGGGTAACCGCTAGTGGCAAAAAATTCTTGAGCGTTTCCGACACTCGTGTTGGCCACTAACCTCTCCACCAACCCGCACTGGAGCAGCGTGGTTGAGTATGCTCTAGGCCTCCTCAATAGGAGAGACTCGTGCCCAGTAGTGGGCCATTAATGATTCTTTTGATGATAATGATTTTGATGATTCTTTTTTTAGTCGAAAGCTGGTGCTTGTCATGTGGTCCCACATAAAGAACAATGCCCAAAAATTATTTTTTATTTTTTGTAGCGTCTTAAAACGTCACTTATACCGATGCAATTCATTTATTTTTTTACGTATTTTAAAATTAATACCTGTGCCCGTATTACCCAGCGTAAAATAATTTTATTAATAAGTGATGAATTGACTATAATAACAATTATGTCAACAATGTCCATTTTCATTCGGGCACTCACTTCGATACATAGCTTGTATCAAACATGATATAGGGAGACTTCTGGCCAATATTACACACAGAATTTCGTTATAAATGTTGGTAACAAATGTAATGATGTCAAATTTCCATTTCCGGTTGTCAATCAAAAAAAAGTCAGAATAAAAAATAATGGTAAAAATTACGTTCTCCCCTACTCTATGACTCAATGGTTATAAGAATTCAATCTCAAAATACTTTGTTTCTGGGGTGTGTCTGCTGAAAATTCTTATATATCTAAGCTCAGAAATTAAAGCGGCGATTTTTAGATTTATTTTTATTTTAAGACGCTAAAGTTGAAAATGAAATAAAACGATGTATGGCAGTTGGGCATTGTTCTTTGAGCGAGATCTGACAATCATGTCATGTGTTTTGGCATCCATGTCAAAAGCATATACATAAGTCTTAAATTTGAAGTCGTGTATTTTTTTGTTAAAATTTTAGATTATTATGTGAATCATCCACACACTATCCATCCAAATCAGAAACTTTATCGTAAAGGCACTTGTTTGGCTTGTTTGGGTGAGTTTGATTTCATATTTAGATACGTCTATGTATAATCTGATTGTATACTTTATTATAATAAAATTATGCTTGATAATATAAAGTTTCAGTGATGCAATTATTATTTGAGATTTCTTTTTTGTATGGTACTCGTTATTTCAACCTTAGCTTTTATGCAATAAAAATTACGCGTTAAAAATTTTAGCATGGCTATTTCTTTTATTGCCAAAGCTTTATGGGCAGTAAAAAGAAAGAGTATTTTAGAGTAAAAATACTGTTTGTTTTACTGTTTCTCAGCTGTGGGAACTGAATAATGTTCTAACAACGAGAGCTTATGTCTCACCGGAGTCACATTGCTTGAGGTAAACTTAGTTTCTGTTTCAATTTATTTTTACCTGTTTAAATACGTAATTTTGCATAATATACGAGTAGGTACAGTACCTACGTTTTATTGAAAAGAAGTGAAAAATCAAAATGTTTTTAAAAATATTTTTAAATAAAGCTGATCTGAATAAAATGGTTTCGCTTTAGGAATTAATACTTTTTTTCATTAACGTCCTAAATGGCTATTGGAAAAATGCAAATAGTTAAAATGTACACTCAATTATATAAGTGTTTTTACTTAAATTTTTTCCATTTATTTATTTTAGATTTAAAACAAGAAAGGTCCGAAATTTTATTAAAAAAATATTTTTAATTTAATTTTTTTTAGTATAGTGTAAATTAAATGTGTCGATTTGACTTTGCCCTAATAACAATCATATTACATGGAGTCCGATAATCACGACATACTAACTTTAAAGCCGATTATAAAAATGTATGACTGTCTTGAAAGACGAAGCGCTAATTGCATCAATTTAATATCAAATTAAGACGATTCACAATGCCAGCTCGTTAAAATTTTTGTTTGTTAATAAAATTACTTTGATGGCGATGTGGCCATTGAATAAACGAGGACAATAAATATTAAGTTTCGTGTTTTTGTGTAAATGTTTCATAAAACAATTAACAGTAAACTCACAGAATGTATTAGATTACTAATTGTATTATTGTGGGAAACGCGTTCTAGTATATGTAGTTTTAATAAGTTTATGAGTATATGTTAATTCTTTCTCATTTATTTCTACATATCTAGTAATCAACTCATCTGTTTTCGTCATTATAACCAGTGTTATCCTCTCAGGATGAAAAAGGTTAGAATACGCTCATGAAGTAGGTCATATGAGGATAGGCAGGATTTGCACGACTTTAGTATTATTAAGGAAAATTCTTACTCTGATTTAATTACGATCTTTCCATAAAACGAAGCAAGTGATAATTAACTTCATACCTTGAAATGCTTACAGGACTTAAACTGAGGCCTCCCATGAGAGATCATCTTTAAACATTTATTTATCACTCTTTTATTTCATGGACGGATAATAATAAATTAATGTATTGATTGTGTCTGTTACTGGTGTCTTTGGGCGAGGATGACCACTTACCATCAGTTGGCTCGTCGCTCGTTTCACAGCGTATTATTTTTGTGTATTATAAATAACCGACAAATGAGATGATTCACCTGATAGTAAGTGGCTATCGTCACCCATGGACATGAGCGACAACACCGCCAACAAAAGCATCACTGATGTGTTGACGGCCAAGGAAGAGAGAAGAAAAAGAAAGAAAGAACTAGCTTTTAAGCCCCGAACTGGAACATAACGAGTAGTTTGGCGGCTGATAGAAGCAAGAGGGTGGTAGCTGCCACGGAGAAATAATGATAATAATATTATTAACATGATAAAACTAAAATCTCCTCTTTCATCATCATCACAAATCATAACAATCCCGTACTGAGTTAGAGTCTCCTATAACAAATTGAGGGATATTTGTACGTACAGTTTTCGTGGGTCAAATTCCCTATAGAAGATACGTAAGGTCATTCTATATTTATAAAGCGTACCTATTGTTTCTCGCAGGACATTCGAAACTGAAGCGACAGTAAGATTTAAATAAAACATTAGTCGCTCCGCTGAATGCGCTTCCTGTTATTTCATAGATACAGGAATTACAGGATCTTTTATGTTCCACTAGTAATCTCCCTCGGTTCGGATCGGGAAACTTATACCATAGTTACACGTAGTCAAAAAATGTCTTCATGCACGGGATTCTTTGGAATTAACAATTGATATAGTAGTAGTAGGAGGGAAAATTGTAATCTTCTTTCTTTCTTTCTTGGCCGGCAAAACATAAGATGCCCTTGGTGTCACTGATGTCCACGCCGCGCCTGATAGTCACTCGACAGTAAGGACAGATAGCTTCAATGAACTAATAATAAAAAATGCTATAATATACTAACGCAGTGATAGCAGTATGTAGCAGTGATAGCCTAGTGGTTAGAACGTAGGTCTCCCGAACGAAGGGACCTGAGTTCAAATCCAGGCACGTACCTCTAATTTTCAAATATTATGTGCGCATTATAAGTTAATTATCACTTGCGTCGGTGAAGGAAAACATCGTGAGGAAACCTGCACACTGGAAAGTTCTCCATAAATTTCTCGAAGGTGTGTGAAGTCTCCCAATCCGCACTTGGCCAGCGTGGTAGATTATGGCCTGTACCCCTCACTTTATGAGAGGAGACCCCGAGCCCAGCAGTGGGACAATTATGGGTTGTTGCTTTTTGCTTTTTAATTTACTAACTTATTCGTTCACTTGATAGCTTAGACAGACCATCCATTATACATACTTATACCGAGTGTTTGAAGAATGCTAGTCACTTGAACTTTCTCTGGGACGAATGACAGACAATCAATGGCTAATTGTAAATGCAGTACGTGAAATGCATTTGGAGACGCGTGTTGATATGGGAATAATGTTCTTCAATCAGGGTTACCAGGTACAAGGGCTTTGGAAATAATTAGTCTGCATTGGCGTGCATAAGTGTATCAGTGACAACCGATATGAATAAAATATTTTGACTTTGACTTTGGTTTCCTTTTTTTTTCGTTAGGAGCCTTGTTGCTATACAAATATGTACAATTTTCTTTATTGTAAACATAACGTGGCGACCTTACCGCTATTCATCCATTAGACTAAAAAGCTATCAAACTAGATTTTGGCCTTCCCCGACTTCAAAATTCAAAGTTACTTATTCATGTACTTAGTTATCACTGATAGATACACTTATGCATATATTTTTTACCAATCTACTACTATTTTTACTAATCTATTAGCCTTTTAATCTTCATCTGTAATCTGTTTTTAATCTTTAGCAACTGGTTCTGAGTTTTCTGTATAACTTCTTTACGTCATAGAGCTGGTCTTATAATGGAGACTAAAGGTGGCTATAGGAATTTCGGTATAAAACCACGCAACTTTTTCGAGTTTGGACTTTGGACAGGTTTAATTTATCTTGAGAAGTTCTAGTCTTAATTTATATTCAGGGTCTAATTATAAAGCAAGAATGAGGGGTTACAACAATAACGTGTTTTAGGTATTTAATCTATGTTTATAAGTATCTAGTTTAAGTGGTGCTTAGTTTGACATTTAGTTTTACTAACCGTATCGATAAAAAAAATCCTAGTATACTTTCACGTATGAAGTCACGTATGTTATGTTAACCACAACGCGATTATCCAACGAACGAAAATATGACCTAGTTAAACAGCAGCCGTGTTGAAAATCCTAAGCGTTAGATACTCAGTACACCTACCAACCCTGCTTCTAACGTGCTCTAACCACAGGGGAAATACGCAGCTGAATCATAATGTACTAGTACAACGTAAGCCCAGCACTACTGACCTACTTCTTTCATTTATTCTCAACTCAACATAACAAATTTTGCTCCTTTGTATTACGAGGAAATACTTCTCTTTGACATGATTAAGTGAAACAGAAGATTGAATGGACATTTTGTGAGGAACTTGTTTGTTTCCAATCCGGATAATGTACTAATAATAATAGTTAACTGAAACAAAATACTGGTCGTGTAAATCTACTAATTGTGAATCTTTTGGCAGATTACAGATTGTAAAGCCGTACTATGGTGAACGCACATTTATCGGCATCGTCCGCGCCGTCCTCATCGCATTTGTGTCAAATCATTTGAGATTCATCCGCATCGTCCGCACGCATTTCAGAAAATGCGGAAGGTATCAGAAATGCCGATAGTGTTGCCATGCCACGATGCTTTTGACAACGCATTAGGAGAAACGTTTCATAGTAAACTAATCCTATACCTATACACGGAAATAAATTGACACAGAACTAGTGGGATATTTTTCCCACTAGTACTATCAACAGGACGTTAAACTTGACACAGACTTAAACAGGACTGTAAACGAATGACATCGCACTACACACACTGGAGGTTGGGAAAAACGGCAAAAATTGTTGGCAAATACTAAGCGTACGGCGAATCCGGACATATTATGTGCGAGGCTATCGGTATACGGAGCGTCCGGCGCGGACGATGCCGATATAATATGTGCGTTCACCATTACTGTAATAATAAACATGTTTTCATATACTCGTAAGTACTGCCTCTATATTGTAACCGTGTAATGGTCGTAGCGCACATATCAACTCGGAAAGGGATCGGCACCGGATCGCCTCGCCGTCAACCTAACGTAAGCGCGTTATAACCGACCAACAGCTCCAAATCGACTCGGCTACGGCCTACGCCGCGCTTACGGCTCGCCGGCCGCTGGTTGACGGAATGAATGACAGCAGTTCGCCGACGCAGCGGTAGCCGCGGCGCGGCGCGCGCACGAGGAAACGGAAAGTCGAAGGATAGCGTACGGTGAGACGTAAGCGTGGCTACGGCAAGTCGTCCACGCACCGTACCGCGGTTCGTGAGCTTGTCTCGAGGCGAGGCGATTACGTTACGAATCCGATAAGTGTGCTTTACAGTAGGGAGTTTCATACAAAGAATACTGACATGCAAGAGTTGATACGTTTACGTGTTCCATTTACGAGTTGATATGTGTGCTACGACCATTAACCACAATATAGCAAAATTAATACTTACAATCCTGTGATCCTATGCCCATCTCATATTAATAAACCTTTCAATAAAATATTTATTTTTATTTTGACACTGACATTGACTTGCAAATATAAATTTTGCTGATGGATTTCAACCACTCAGATTTCAAGCTTCAAATTCAGTACTCATCAATATTTCTTGATAGTCATTTTAGGGTAATAATTTAGTTTCTAACTTTGGATAGATGTTAATAATTGAAAATGCTTCATAAAACACATACAATTTGAATTACTACGACTTATGTCATATATATGATTAAAAATTCTGGAAAGCTGCGTATTCAATTGGTAATCATTTTGTCGTCTACTTTATAGTAGAATCGTGTTACAATCAGAGGAACGCAGTAATCTCAGATTAAAGAACAGCAGAAAACTTTCAGGTATTTCACGTATTAATTTAATTAAAGCTTTATTCTTATGTATGTATTTAAAAAAATGTTTAGTAACATAAAATCACTTCGAGTATCCCTCTTGATGGTAGGGTCTGAATGTTATATGGTGCATCCATCCACGTTTTCCCATACCATCCTACCAACAGGAAAACTACCAAAAGTTGTGTCACTATTATCAACTCCAATCCGAACCATCATAGTGAGATCATAGATAGATGAGAGATCTGAATAATTAAGTATTGTAATATAGTAAGTAGATCTGTATAGCGAATTAGCGAAAAATAAATTAAGTTATGAAAAATTTAGAAAAATACAGCTTCTGAGATATTTTTGAAAATACAAATACTTCCTATTTACATTACACATTTTAATTCCAGTGTACTTTGTTGCAGAAAAATAAGGTGAGTTTTATTTCTTGAACAACGCGAATCCGAGTAATGTGCGTAAAATAAAATATTTGCTCATTTCGTCTGATTACCACGATCCCGTAGGACGATCTTCCAAATGATATCCTTTAAGAGGTTTCTAGAGCGCGACCCGTCTGCTCAGCGGCGTGACACGAGCAGATTTCCTTACAAGGTTATTTTCCCTGCAAAAGTTCAGTACAACATTTATGAATAAAAAAAAGGGTGCGTGTACTTTTGTACGCGCGTGAGAAGTTATACTTCTTTGACATGAAAAAAAATCAAAAAAATTGGTTGTCTGTAAAGTCGGTTTACGGACAATGGTTTTACGTGATAACGTCTATTTCGTAGAAGAATAATTTATGATATAAATAATGTAATGTAAGAACGTAATGGAAGCCCTACGCACGGAGCCGCGGTGCTACTCGCCAGTTGTGTCAGCTTGAACATGGCTTGACGCGCCACCGCGACCCGCGTATCTAGCTAGATTATAATATTAAATTTCATACTAACTATACGATTTTAAACATATTTGAGTTGAAAATTTGGTTTAAATCGTTTTAAATATCAGGAGCTGCGCGACATCTGTGATTTTCTTGACTACAACTAAAGTCCGAGTCGATGTACTGTGTAAAGTTCTTTCAAGTAGTTCATACCTATAAACAGAGATGACGCTATTGTAGATTTTCGTTTTCATATAATAATAATACGTACGAGCTACGAGAAATCATTTCTTTTCAAAAGATTGTAAAATAAAATAAAAATGAAATGAAAAATGCCTTCCAAGCGGACCGATTACGCTTGAGTGGGAGAGAGACGGCCGGTCTAGCGTGCCTCTCTCTCTAATGCTGCGCGCGCTTCCGTGACGTTACTCCGGCCGTTACTCGGTTTTCGTGAATGCCTCTCAGGCTCATCGTCTTTATAAACGTTATCACGTTAAAACAATATTAAAAAAACATTGTTCAAAATACAATATTCAAAAATGTGTTAAGTATGTGTTAAGCGCCATCTGTAATTAATTTTGTAGTATATTCTAATATTATTTTGCTACGTATCGTAATAGTTCTCGTAATAGAACATAGATGGTGTTTTTACAATTGCAAAAACAAATCAATTGTAAATCTTTTTTTTCTGTTTTTACAATTGTAAAAACACCATCTATGTTCTATTACGAGAACTATTACCATACCATGCTGTAAAACCAGTTTTTGTGGGGGGGAGGGAATGAAAGATTTTATTCAGTTCAGTTGAAAAATAATTTATTTTCCGACAGGCATTAAACTTTAATACAGATTAAGGAGAGAAAAAGAATGTGCTCCTAGTCCCAAAGACAAGTATCGATTACTATTTACTATTACAGACAGTCCGTTCACAGTTATTTTACCTCTGACAAGCTGTCATTACCTTCCCATTAGATTAGCATTACTTGCTGTCAAGTGACGAGTGTTGCAAAAGTTCCCGATTTATCGGGAGATCTACTGATTTTGGTTATCGTCTCCCGATATCCCGTTTTAGCGACCGTTTCTCCCGATTTTTTGCATTTTCTACCAATGTAATATAATATTGAAAATTAAAATAGAAAATAGTGTTATAAATACAAAAAAACAAAAGAAACTGAGTCGCTCAATGAAAATACAGAAGAATTTTGGGCAAACGTAGGTACATATTACGAGTATAGCATAAAACGTGGTCATGGCTCACGAAATCGTGTTCTAATATTTTTTCCAACTGAATCAATGATAGGTCTATTACACACAAAAAAATTAAAAAATACAAAAAACCCGACTGCGTATAAAACATGTGCGACATATTGAGGATAAGTTTTGTAAAATGGATGGAAGCTTAGACGCGGAAATTGATAAATTTATTATAGAATTGAAAGACGAGTGTGATACGGAATCTGAGAGCAGTTTTGATGATTCATGTTCGTCCGATAGTGATTATTTATCATTAGGTGTGCATTTGGATCATTCGTATGCCAACAACCCAATTTAAAGCAATTCAATTTGTTGTAATTTTAATATAACTACCGAGAATGTGAACTGATTAGTTAGGAGACTGTAAAATAATACATTATTTTATTTATCATTTTTACTATCGTTACTTTTGGATCAACCTAGTAAATAATATTTATATACATCAGAAGAAATATGTAATATTTCATGTTAGGGAATCGTACAAACTAAACATTACAACACACAGCTAAGGTTAACCAACTTAATAAATTAATAATGTAGTTTTTATAAGGAAGAATATAAACGCGTATAAACAAAATTTTGATATTAATAATCGCCAAACAAAAAGAATGTATCAATTAATTACGCCTTCGTTCCGCCAAAGTAAAGTGCAACGATCTTTCATAGGGCTTGGTGTACATTTCTATAATAAAATCCCAAAATTAATACGTGACTTGCCAATAGAATCTACGAGTTTAATGGTTAAAACTAAGTTGGCGGGTGTCTATTATACTATCTACTACTTAAATGGTTTTTACCCAAAACGAATGTCATAAAAAGGTTGTATAATAAAAGCTATTGCATATTTCAAGAGATTTTATTAGTTATCATTTATATTAATATTTCGTCTAGTTGTGCAGGAGGCGCTATATTTCGTTGGTACCTTGCCCAATCAAGATACCATAACATACTCATTGTAAGTATGGCCGCAGCAAACTACTGATCTTCTAAAGATGTATAGGGTACGTTATCCAGTGTTCAGGACTTATTCTGAACCTTTGTCAGTCACAAAACAGGCGATTAAGTAGTCCATATTCATATAGTATTGGTTTGCCAGAAATTGTAGCGAAACTGCGAA
The DNA here is from genome assembly GCA_963932265.1 of Thymelicus lineola. Taxonomy (NCBI): domain Eukaryota; kingdom Metazoa; phylum Arthropoda; class Insecta; order Lepidoptera; family Hesperiidae; genus Thymelicus; species Thymelicus lineola. The sequence goes on along the minus strand of OZ010693.1, from coordinate 13,033,874 downwards.
AACACATTCACCAAAACACAAGTACGAAATCGAATACAAGAGTAAATTAAAATAACTGTGTGCGTGTCGATGAGTTTCAATAGTAAATAGGACTCCAAATAGGTACGCTGAAAATATTTAATAGAAAAATACAAAAAACGACGCGTAGAAACATGAAAGATCGATGACAAATATGACAGTACAGTGGTGTTATTTATAAATACTATGGTTACCAAAATGACATTAGGTATTAGGGATTACATCATCTTTGTTGTCAATCGATTAATCGATGTCAAAATATTCGAAATGTAATTTAATAAAATTAGCGTAACGATTGAATGGTAATTCTAAATATATTACATAGTTTTAATATGTATGGAATACGAAAACATGTAAGAAATAAATTAATATTATAATTATAATTAACAAATAATACATAAAATATATTATTATATTCCATCAATCGATTATTATGAATCAATTCAATCGATTATAAAATCGTTTGTAATGAGGTAAATACTGTGAAAACTTTTTTGCATACAGAAAAAATACAGAATTTAGCTAACTTCACGTTGTAGAATTTAGGTGTCGGTGTGCGCGCGCATCGTAGAAATTCACTCTCATCATTTTTCACCATCGCGCCAAAAGAAGTATAACTTCAAAAATTGAAAAAAAAATATTTTTTAACATTATACTGTGTGTTTTCTAATGGTATATGGTACTACATCTCTCTACATATTTGAAATGGTGTGCGCCGCGCTGCTGCTGCCGTGTGCATCGCATGCCACTGCCCTCATTTTATGCTTTATGTATGTTTTTGGCGCCCTCTAAAAATTCTCTTCTTTGTCGTATCGCTCTTGCCAGAGCGGTCGTGGTCTTCAGAAGGTTGTATTTGGGGCAGATGTTATTTGCCTTACGAGCATTCGCCACTTCGAGAAGTGGCGAATGCTCTAAAAATTATTTACTGTTAATTTAGGACCTTAATTTATAATACTAAATGGTTTATTTTATTTTTCGCTTTTCAGATTTATTTTTTGTTAAAAAGTCAATTATTATTCATTGATTTAAATCTACATACGTTTGAAGTTTTACTGTCGTATTGTTAATGAACTCTTGAAATATTATTGAATTACTTAAAGATACTAACGTAAACGCGCCCAATAACGCCACCCCAAAATCTGCATCCAATACCGACAGTTTTTTTAATCACTATTTTAAGGCATACTATACATTTCATGAAAGTTGTAGCCTAAAAATATTTTAGGTATGTATATTGAGAAACAAAAATAATAAAGTTTGTGTCCGTAAATAATCAGCAAACAGAATAATTCGATAATAACTGAGACGCGCCCACAACGGACGCCCGTCTCATAGTGTTGCGCTCCCGGCTACGTAAGTAAACATAATTATTACTTAAGATAAATTAACTTAAATAAAATGTGTATACCTGCAGGCAAATGTGTAAATATAATAAATAATATATTGGTTTTCTAGATTCACATCAAATATTACGTTTCTGACTATTTTTTGTGGTTTAATTCGAATTTTACCTTAAAGCGGTAATAGAAACATAATATTCATAAGTTGCTTCTAATACCGCCTCATGGCGTTGTTAGATGTTTTACAACAGTTAGTATTTTAGATTTTATTTCTTTTAATACGTTATTTTCGATGTTTCTTTTAACTTGTTGGATTCTTAAGAGTATATTACATAATTTGATCAATTAACGCCATACATTTTGTCTCATAGATTTTCTTTTAAACAAGATTCGACGTAAGCAATAATTTTTAGTAATGTATGGCAATGTATTTTAAATAATATCTCATATCAAAACTAAGAAACTTTTTGATAACGAAAAATAATCATAGCAATGACATCCATCAAAACACGTTTGCATTAAAGCAGAAATTTTAGCCAGTTATTGTTTATTTTTGCTGTCGCTAATAGAATAAAGTAATCTTCATACTTAATTCTATTACCGACCCATAGGGTCTTATTTATAAAAATCTCTTATTGTAATCGGTCCTTCGCACTATGTGGCCAGCCCATTGCCACTTCAGCTGGCTAATTCTTTGAGCTATGTCGGTTACCCTTGTTCGTCTACGGATCTCCTCATTTCTGATGCGATCATGTAGAGGAATACCGTAGACGTCTCCATAGCCCGCTGCGCTACTTTGAGCTTGTGGATTAGGCCAATAGTAAAGCACCATGTCTCGGATCCGTATGTCATCACTGGCAACAGTGGCAACACACAATGCTCAAATACCTTCGACTTCAGGCACTGAGGTAGTGTTTTGGACGACAAGATATGACGCAGTTTTCCAAACGCAGCCCATCCGAGTTGGATTCTACGAGTGACTTCTTTCTCGAAGTTGGACTTACTCATCTGGATCACTTGTCCTAGGTATTGTATTGTCCACAAATTCAAGAGCAGCGCCATCAACAACAACCGGTACGGGTGTGACATGGACATTCGACATGATTTTCGTCTTGTCCATGTTCATCCTAAGACCCACCCATTGTGAGGCGCTGTTCAAGTCCCCAAGCATTGTACCAAGTTCTTCCAGGGAACCCGCCAGAATGACTATATCGTCGGCATATCGCAGGTGTGTGATGTATTCGCCGTTGATGTTAATGCCACGTCGTTTCCACTCCATCAGCTTGAACACGTCTTCCAACGCAGCGGTGAACAGTTTTGGGGATATGACATCCCCTTGTCTACATTTTTAGTATAATACGGGTACTCACGATATATGTTTTATACGCCGATATTTCGACCCAGTTACAGGGATCGTGGTCACGGCTAGACTGCGGTGGCGCGGAGAAACTCTTGACAGGTTGACAAACGACGTTAATATTAGTCTTTGACGGATGACGGATGTCAAAAACCGGATGTTGGATGTCGGATGACGTTTGACACTAATACATCAGTCTGTCTACTTTACGTCTCGATCGTTTTTGAGCTTTGTGAACCATGTCACGACATACTACACTATCCGTACACATCTTGCCGTACAACACTCGACACTTTTCGAGATTTACATAAACTGACCACTGGAACCACTGGTTTGAAATCATGTATCCCCTTGTCTGACACCTCTCTGCAATTGGATGGGGCTCGTTGCTGTGTCGTGTACTCTGACGGACATGGTGGCAGATGAGTACAAACATTTCAACAGCTCGATATACCGGTAGTCGATCCGGCACCGCTGGAGAGAATTTAGTACCGCCCAGGTCTCAATAGAATGAAAGGCTTTCTCATAGTTCACATAGGCAACACATAACGTCAAATTATACTCCTCGGTCTTTTGTATAATCTGCCGCAGTGTGTGTATATGGTCTATGGTGCTGTAGCCTTTTCAGAATCCTGCTTGTTTGGGAGGCTGGAAGTCGTCAAGCCTGCGTGCAATGCGATTTGTGAGGACCCTTGAAAACAGCTTATAAACGTGGCTCAGAAGTGCAATGGGCCTGTAGTTCTTCAAAAGGGCATTATCGCCCTTCTTGAAGAACAGCGTCACCACACTTCTGTTCCACGCTTCCGGGGTAGTTCCGGTTGATGATGGAATCGAACAGTTTTTGGAGCGCCACTAGAAAGGGTTTCCCTCCAGCTCTCAGAAGCTCGGTTGTGATTCCGTCATCTCCCGGTGCCTTGTTGTTTTTAAGCTGTTTGAGAGCCTTTCTAATCTCATACAGGCTGACGACCAGGATATCTTCGGTGTAGTGTCGGGTCAGTTAAGCTCGCTTGTCGCTCTCCTCGCGAGGAGGTGGAGCTTGAGAGGAGGCATACAACCGTCCGTAGTATCTCTCAGTCTCCCTCAGAACTTCGGGTTTCGACGACACCATGGTGCCGGACTCGGTCTTCAACCTCGTAAGCTGACTTTGCCCAATAGACAGATCCCTGGCGAACACTTTTGAGCCCTGGTTTCGATCAATAGTGCTTTTTACACGATTTGCGTTGTGTTTTAGCAAATCGCGTCGCCTGCACTTGGAGATCTGTTCATTGAGCCGTCGGTATTCCCTCATAGAGGTTGGAGACTGCACACATAGTTCTCGTCGATCCCTCATAAGACCGAGAGTTTGTTCTGAGAGAACCTGAGATCTACCACTAGGGTGGGTCTTGAAATACTTCGACCCTACCTCGTGGACAGTTGTTACCATCCTGGTGTTATACTCGTCCACTGACGTGTACGATTCTCGATACGCAAAACGGTTTTGCAGCTCTAGTTGAAAGTTTTCGGATCCCTGGATTTGGATTGGTGTTGAGCGAAGCGTAGACTTCATCAGGCGAGACCGTTCCAGCTTCAGGTCGATATTTAATGTGCTTCTTGCAAGTCGGTGATCGCTTCCGATTTTAAACCTGCTGATCACAGAGACATCATTAAATATGTGCAGTTTGTCTGCCAGAATGAAGTCTATCTCGCTTTTCGTGGAACTATCAGGACTAATCCAAGTCCACTTGCGTTGCGGCTTCTTTCTGAAGAAGGAGTTCATCATGAAGAGACCTTCCTTCTCCAAAAAGTTAGCCAGCAAGTGTCCTGGGTGGTTCCGTCGTCCAATGTGTAGGACCGTAGGGACCCACTTTCATCTCGGCGCCGCTTTGCATGCCCAGTCTCGCGTTTAAAGTCCCCCATCACAACATTGAAATGAGCTTTAGAGGTATATATGCCTCTGCTTATGTCCTCATACATAACCTCAACCTCATTGTCAGGATGTGTTGAAGTCGGCGCATATACCTGTACAACCTTCAACGAATACCGTTTAGATATTCTGAGTGTAAGGTACGCTACCCTGGACGACACGCTCCCAACTTGCACAATGTTGTTGACGAGGGACTTGTGAATGAGAAACCCGACACCACCTTGGGACAGATGTTCGCCCTCCCAGTGATAGAACAAGTTTCTGGATTTGAGTATTATCGTGTCCTCCCCCTCTCTTCGGACTTCAGATAAACCCACAATACTCCAGTTTAACTTGTCTATCTCTTCTTCCAGCTCTTTCACCTTGTCGTCGGTCCTCAGTGTCCTGGTGTTATATGTTGCCAGGTGCAGAAGTCGTTTTTGAGATTGGTAGCCCGATCTCTGCCAGTGATTCTTAGCACCCCCTACCCGCCGTTACCATAGCCACTACCGTAACTAGGAATAGCGGGGCTGCCGGGGACTGGGGGCCGAGGCTTAGTTATGGCTATCATAAGGGGGTTGTAGCCGGTAGTCACCACGCTTGGCCAGTGCGTGTTGGTGACCGCAGTAGATGTTCTTAGTCCGCAGGGAGACACTGCCGCCCGTCTCCTGGAATATCCTATTAGTCGCCTTTTACGACAGTCCAGGAAGAAGTAGGAGTGGTGCTATTCTACAAAGTGGACCCGGCACCACACGGGGGAATCATACCTATTTACAATGATTAAATTGGGGTTTATTTACAATGATTGAAGTTTTACGTATTGATTTTATTATTTACACAAGCCTTAACAGATGTCCAAAATGTTCACCTCCTCGAGTGATGCAGAGTTCAGCACGTTTGCACAAATTGTCCTTTACACGGTTTAGCACAAGAACACTTCACTTCGAACTTTATCAAAAGCAGTCACTATTCTTAATTTTAATTCGTCTCTGTTCGAATACTCCGTAGCATACACAACACTTTTAACCTCCCCCCACAAATAGAAATCCTTATAGAAATTGGTGTGAGGTCCAGGGAGCGCGCCGGCCATGACACAGGTCCTCCTCGCCCTATCCACCGATCACCGAAGTGATCATCTAAGTATATTATGTATGTCTGTAATATTTTTTATTACTTCGTATCTTCCAAACGGCTGGACCAAATAATACAATTAAGATATCGTTATATTCGTTTTGATAACCCAAGTATTCTTAAATAAGTGACATTAAAAAAATGGTGGCTGTGAGATGTCATTGTTTGAAGTATCAAAAAATAAAAATAACACGAATAATACAATATGGGTATCAAACTAAAGAGCTCAGCATAAGGATTTCAAAAAGGTTTTTTTTTAATGCTTTGAGCAGGCAAACGAGCAGACGGGTCACCTGATGGTAAGTGATCACCGCCGCCCATGGACATTAGTGACACCAGGGGCGTCATCAACGCGTTGCCGGCCAAGAAGATGACGATAGACCCGCTTCTTGAATGACCCCATGTCATAGCCTAGAGGGACCACCGATGCAGGTAGCTTGTTCCACAGTTTACACGTCCGAGGTAGAAAATGACGTGAGAACCGGACTGTGGACGAACGCCAGGTATCCAGGTAGTGTTGGTGAAACCTGGTACGCGATGTGCGGTGATGAAAATCAACTGCAGGTATTAAGCCAAACAGTTCTTCAGAACATTCCCCATTGTATACGGTAGAATAAACAGAGAGAGCCTACATCTCTCCTCAACTGAAGCGATTCTAATCCATCTATAAGCTTGGGATCGTCGACAAGACGAATAGCTCGCCGTTGAATGCGATTGAACGGATCCACTTGGCCAGCTGGGGCTCCAGCCCAAAGGTGGGAGCAGTACTCCATGTGTGGTCGAATTTGCGCCTTATAGAGCATCAACCTGTGCTTAGGCGTGAAGTACTGCTTAGCTCTATTGAGCACTTCCAATTTCTTTGCGGCCAGTTTGGCCTTGCTAACCAAGTGGTCCCGAAACTGAACTTCACTCGAAATGTCGACACCAAGGATCCCAATGCTTTTAGAGATGTTTAGAGGAATGTTCTGGAACTGTGGTGCTATGACAAATGGGTTTTTTTTTAGCAGTTAACGCGCAAACTTGTGTCTTCTCGGGGTTGAACTGGACTAAATTTAGTCTGCCCCATTCCGAGACCCACTCCAGAGATGCCTCGACTTCAGACACAAGTTTTATCCTCTTCTCCTCAATCTGCACCCGAGAAAGATTTGCTCGGCCTGTATAACGAGCATCACTGGTACTGTCATCAGCATAGCAATGAATATCCCCGATATCCAGCATATCATTGATATGCATGATGAACAGTGTGGGTGAAAGTACAGAGCCTTGTGGGACGCCAGCATTTATGGGCTTTGTATCCGAGCATGTTCCGTCAACGACGACCTTGATGGTCCGCTCCGATAAAAAACTGGCAATCCATTTGCACAATTTCTCGGGTACTCCGTAGGAAGGCAGCTTAGACAGTAATGCCTTATGCCATACCCTATCGAAGGCCTTTGCAACATCCAAACTTACAGCCAATGCTTCTCCCTTGCTCTCAATTGCTTCTGCCCAGCAATGAGTAAGGTATACTAAAAGATCGCCAGCTGATCTTCCGTGGCGAAAACCGTATTGACGGTCGCTAATTGACCGTAGGTCACATTGAAAAGCAGCGTCCGTCGCTGAATGTGACCTTTTTCTGCTTGGCACTGCGATTATTTTTAAGCGTAGTTAGTACATATTACTTTTTAGCATATTGTTGTGCCTATCTATTGCAGTGCCCTGAAATAAATGTTTTTCTTTCTTTCTTTCTTTCTTTCTTTCTAATCAGCTGGCGATCTTCTAGATACCGGAGTTGGGTTGGTTGGGTTGGCAGTTGGGTGTTTATTATACGCTCCATTAGCTTGGAGAGCAGAGATGTTATGGCAATTGGTCTGTAATTGGATGGATTTGACCTGTCTCCTTTTTTAGGAATAGGGTGGACCAAAGCTACCTTCCATGAAGACGGCACGATGCCGGCAGAGTAGGAGAGTTGCAATAGGCACGTTAAAACCGGGGACAACTCCAGAGCGCACGTTTTTAGCACAACAGCAGGTATACCATCTGGCCCATTCGACTTGTTGATGTCAAGGGAGAAAAGAGCTTAACGCACGGCATTCTGAGTAAAATGCACGTCAGACATCAGCTCACCACACTGCGGGATGGTAAGCGGTGTGTTACCCCCGTCATCAAGAGTTGAATTCGACGCAAAGAGTGTGCCCAGTATTTCGGCTTTCTCTTTTGCGGTGTGGGCCAGAGTATTGTCTGCTCTGCGCAAGGGAGGAAGGGACGATGCACAGAAATCGCCTTGAATGGCTGTGGCTAGAGACCAAAATGCTCGGCTACCACACGGATAGCTCAGCAGTCTCTTGCCGGTTCTATGTAGGTGCTTGAACTTTGCCTTGGCGATATGCTTCTTTGAGGATCACGAGGCAGCATTGAATTTCTTCTTTTTCAGCTGACGTACTATGGTACCTCCGAGCTCACGCGCCTCTACCCAATCCTGATAAGCAGATTGCTTCAGGCTTATTGCCTTAAAGCAGTTTCTGTCAAACCAGGCTTGGGTTTTACCACCAACGGGTACCACAGAGTTAGGAATGTAACATTCCATGCCCTGGAGTACCACATCAGCTATGGGAAGCGCGCAAGTGTCGGGATCAGCCCTAGAAAAACAAATGGGCCTCCACGGGAAGGATGAATAAAATTCCCGCAAACCGTCCCAGTCCACCGATCCAAAATGCCAGACCCGGCGAGACGCGCTAGGGTGCCGATCTACGGGTCGTGCCAATCGTACCGAGGATCGTACAAGACAGTGATCAGACGAACCAAGCGGCGCCTCGACGGATACAACATAATCGTTTGGGTGGGAGGTAAGCAGGAGGTCCAAAGTGGAAGCGGAATGGCCATCAATGTCAGGGATCCGGGTCGGGCTGAACACTAACTGACTGAGGCCATTGGCCAAGGCAAAGCTGTGAGCAGATTTCCCTGCGTAGTCCGTTGCACGTGATCCTAGCCATTCAACATGATGGGCGTTCAAGTCTCCCAGGATCACCACTTCGGCACAAGGGATCTGCTCTTGCACATAGTCGATCGCCCCTTGAACTCGAGCTGATATTTGTCAAAAAGAATAAGGCTGGCCTCGACGTTTCAAGATGATAATGAACGGCATTGAGGTTTGAATGTAAGCCCCTGATGTTACAAAAGTCCTCAAGAAATGTGGAAGGGGGTGCCGCTGGTTTTAACCTTTTTCCTTTTTTCGACTTTTTCATGTTGTTTGCGGGGAAGAGTTGAAAGAGTAGGAGTGGTGCATCGTCGGTACTACCCGAGTCAAAGAATAGTCATAAAAACTATCTCGGAAAGGTGGGTAGTCTGAGTACGGCGGACGGAAGGACCCCTGACCCGACCCGCGATTAAAGTCCCAATCCACATCCGGCTCCCCAACCGGCAAGAAAATTAATCGACGGGCTTTTGACATTGGCGGCGGGACAGCCTCCCAGGACGGGATTACCTGGGTTCGGGTCCCCTACAACCAACGGGCGCCAGCGGTAACGTTTCATCGGCTCTCCCTGGCCGCCGAGCCAGTCCATCACGCCCAACTACACGAGAACAGTTGGTAATGACATTACCGGACTCGAGAAACACCAACAGTACACCTCTCCAGGACGGGTGACAGACGAAGAATGGGAAGGAAAACGTATAAAAGATGGGTGGAAGAAGAGAAGAAGAAGAAGACTGGCTCTCCGACACTACAACCGAAACACGTTGGGGAATATTTGACGGCTGACTCTAGAGGGAGGGTGGTAGCTATCTAGGCGGACCCCATGGAGAAATAATAATAGTAATAATGGTATTAATTTACAATTAATCAATCAATAATACCAATCAATAATACCAATATAATCCCTCGAGGGGCCCTACCACCAGCGGGCCGGATTTAGTCGCCTCTTACGACACCCATCCGGCGTGGGATTGGGGTTAGTATTCTAAGCCGCCCCAATACGGCTAACGGCTACGGTATAATATCATGATACCTTTTTTGATGGCAGGCAGCTTTTTAATTTTATACTAGTTTAGTGGTCGGTAATAGAAACATAAAAAACGGTATTAGAAACAAACATCATCCATGCGTCGGTAATAGAAGCAATCGCTATTTTAGATTCAATTATTATTTATTAAATATTGTGTGATTTAATACTGAATTTACATACTGAATATCATAGGATATTTAATCATGTTAAAGAATAAATTAAAACACCTTTTCTAGCATAACAACATATATCTAATTTTCTGAAGTTCATCCAAAGTCGGCTTAAACTGGCGGTAATAGGCGCGTTTACCTTATATTAGTATGAGTTGTAAAATATAATGTCATTATAGTAGGTATTATATCATATCATTTAAATTGTTTACGCAAGTCCACTTTGGATGAATTTATTTTTGTAAAGAAAAAGTACATTGCTAGCAAAGCAAATTTCTGGATGTTTCCATAAACATCAAATGCGTCGTTTGCAGTGTATTCATAAGTAAAATTTCACTCTTTCAATATAAATAATGCATGCAAGTGTTTGGCCATGACCGGACGATCACACGCCATGAATACCAAGCTAGTAACACAATGGTGTGGCATTTCTCCTACACAGGCCGAAGATTTCCCGCGAAGTTTTGCCCTAATTCTGCGACGAACATAGATAATTTCCTTTTGAATACTTTCTTCTAGTAGGTAGGTACTTGTTTATTCGGTTATTATTTTAACAAATTATTTATGAACTAAGTTTTTTAACACAGTAAGTACTTCATATGGGGCGTTTGGAAAAAATTATGAGAATAAAAATTTTACGATGCGACGGCCAAAAAGCGACATAATGAAAGTGCGTGATACCAGGCTGATATTAGCCATTAGGGCTCATTAACCGACTTCAAAAAAAGGAGGAGGTTCTCAATTCGACTGTATTTCTTTATGTTTGTTACCTCAGAACTTTCGACTGGGTGAACCGATTTTGATGATTCTTTTTTTAATCGAAAGCTGGTGCTTGTCGTGTAGTACCACATTTTGAGCGAGATTTGACAATGGCATCCATGTCAAAAGCATATAAGTCTTAAATTTGAAGTCTGTTATTTTTTGTTAAAATTTTAGATTATTTTGGATTGCTAGAGCGCACCGGGTCGTGGGTGCGAGCGATAAGTACTTATAAGTAAGAGGTAATTATAACCTCTTACGTGCGTACACATGCACGTTTTTTTATCATACAAATTAATTTATTCAGATTGCTTTTGCGTATAAAATTTTGATGGCTCTGAATGTCACGATGAAGATTTTCTTCACTACCCGAAATTGTATTTTATTTGCACAACAAATAAGTATCAAATAACGTAATAAATTACAAACATGTAGATGTAAAATTGTTTAAACAATCTTCCTTAAATTTTTCTAACTTGTTCGAAATAAACATATTTACTTGCTGTACTGTACAGTAAGCTTATTTGATGCAGGTAAAAGCTCTCAGGACAGTTACATAGAATGTCGGTGGAAAAGTCGAGGGACAATTCAGAGTGAGTGCATGTGCAATTTATTTTTACTAGCATTTTTAACTCGATATGTTAAGGGTATGAAGCCATTTCATTGCATGATTTTGCCATTTTTACTATTTACCTGATTATGCTTGGATTTGGAATACTTTTGTTAAGTAAGCTAATAAGATTATACGTTATACAAACTCTTGTTATAAATACTGTTACAGCCTTGTTTAATTTAAATAATATCAAATATTAACGAGCAATGATTCGATTGATTATGAATAAGGAACTCTTGCACGATCTTAAAATAAAAATTATAATTGATTTTGTGCCATTTACTAAAAAGGAGTGGACGTAAAAAGAAGACACAGACGGGTTTTTGCGCTGCATCGCTGTGACTATGTACGCGCCTATTGAGATTTAAAAACTGGTGCCAATTTGATTAATAACTAATGAGCTTTTTTATCGTACTATTAAATGATTTCAGGTGTATCTTTTCATACAATAACGGAGAATAACCTCTATGAAAAATGCTGCATTAATCCATTACTGCCCTCTTATAATAAATTAGTATTCTACGGTAATAGATCCAGCTTCCAAGAAGAATATACCCCAAACCATACTATGAGTCATAAAATAAAATTATATATTTCCAGCCCAAAGAAACGTGTGTCGCAATGGGAAGCTTTGATGAGGAAGTTTTCAGAATCCAACAAAGAAGAATGCAAGTGAGTTACATTTTTCATGCTCCTATAAAGTCCTATATTGCTGTTGTTATGATGATGCGTAATTCAACAGCTATAAATAATTATGTATTAATTAATACTACGGAATTTTCTTACCAGTAGCAATATGTATAATATAAGTAGATATATAAGAAGTAATGCTCAAAGTAACCAAGAAAAATGTGCCCCGTAAAAGCGTACAACGTGATATATGTCTCATAAGCTGAATAAATATGGCCGCCCATTAACCTCAGCAGGGCAGACGGATGTTAGCTCACTTGTGCATATGTTGTGGTTATGCACACACACATACGTCAGTACGTCACTGTTCCAGCTTATTGTCATATTTTATGAAACGTCGACGTCTTGTGTAATGAAGTCCCGAGTCTCTACTGGACAACGTGAATAAGCATGCATGCAACTTTGTAACTAGTCTAGATTCTAGAACGTACGATGTTACGAGTACGAAAACTAAAGGACTGTCTTTTAGACAATAGACAATTTTCGTGAAGAAGTTGTCAAAAATTTGAAAAAAGTTACATCCTGTCACTTGCACAGAGTACTTAATCACTACGTTTTACACTTGGACATAATAAAGATATTGAGGCAGACGGATCACGTGATGATAAAATAGTCCAAGTCCATCGAGGACCTTTTTTTTCCGGGGGGGGGGGGAAATGCATTACGCATACCACCCGGGCGCAGGGGATACCCGAGTGGTTATGTGGGACTCCCGTCTAGGCTAATGAGACCCACGGTATACCCACTAAAAACCCCCCCATCTTCCGCCTCGCCGCCTTGTGACGGGGTTACGGGAACGCTTTCGCACACATCCGCGACCCCGCCAGCGGCAGCCGCCTACAAGCGCCTACATCCATCGCGTAAGCCCGAAGGTCCTCCACGATGGGCGCACCAGATGGTAAGGTGCGCCTTCCTCCTCGGCCTCCACCAGTACTGTAGCAAACTCCCCCTGAGTCTGCTACTAGGAGGCCATGGATACCAGATGACTGGTATCCGGTGGAGGATCAGGTCTGTGGTTCCTCCACCGACCACACATCGGCCGCAGAGGATAGGGCAAGCGGCGCACCGTAATACCGACATGCCTCTTCCTCTGCGGCCCCACCAATGCCGTTTCGGCGGAACGGCCCCGCCAGCTCGCAGGGGGTAGGGAGAGTGGCGCACCGTAATACCAACACGCCTCTCCCCCTGCGATCCCTCCACGGCCGCAGAAGATAGGGAGAACGGCGCACCGTAATACCGGCACTCCTCTTCTTCTGCGGTCCCACCTCGGCGCGCGTCCGCAGCGGACTTATTCAGCCCGCTGGGAGCGCCCTCCTCGGGCCAGCCGGCAGCCCAAACAGGCCGGCCCTGGTTGCCTCTTGGCTTCACCGTGGGTGACCAGTCCACGGTTACTAAGCCCCCCCGCCACGACAAGGCGGGCAACCCCCGGGGGGGAAGTCCATCGAGGACCTAGTGCAACTTCAATGGTTCGCTGGCAGAGGAAATCTAAGTAACGGCCTAGCCTTCCGACTCTGTAACCAGAACACGGAAACACAATCACGGTTGATTCCACTGGTAGAAGAAAGGTGGTAGGCAAATAAAAACGTAACATTTTTGACCACGTTCGCTATTCATCAGGGTACAGTGGAGACAGAGCTTGGAGACCAAATTGAAGATTGGATACCTATAACTAAAAAAAATACTTAATTACCATTACCAACAACACAGTTAAATCATTTAAGTCTGAAAAATGTGTGCTCACAATATCATTGAAGTATAATGTCATAGAACAGACATCTCGAACAAAATGTGTGTCCCGCCCGGGAGTTTCGATTTCCAAAATTGAGTTCTCCTTTCAAAATCGAACGAATCCATTGAAGATTGAAGCCACGTGGCGCCAATGCATTGGGACATACATGGTGTTCGCGGTGTCGGTTCTATACGCTAGTAATAATACTTCAATGGCTCACATCAAACATTTTGTCGATCTGATCAATCTTTGATGCAATATACTGTTCACAAAATAAACCATTGTATAGGTGCTTCGTGGTCGGGTTAATCTTAGATTACGAAGTTTTCCGCAATTTCGTTTTGTTTGACGCCACCCCTTTCTTATCACGTCGGGAAAACTTGAGATGCCCGTATACTTAAAGTTTGTGGGAAAGTTATAAAAGTAATAGTTTTACGTGATAAATAAAATACGAGATTAAACTACTGTTGTGACAGAGATTCTTCATTTTAACGACACTAAGATTTTATAGACATCATTTATGAACATTAACTGCATCGGTGTTCCCTCTAAGCTATGACATGGGGTCCTTCAAGAAGCGGTCTATCGTCATCTTCTTGGCGGCAACGCGTTGGTGACGCCCCCGATGTTGTTAATGTCCATGGGCGGCGGTGATCACTTACCATCAGGTGACCCGTCTGCTCGTTTGCCTGCTCAAAACATAAAAAAAAACATTCTGTAGTCTCTTTAACTTCTGAATGTATACCTAAAATGTTTTCACAACACTTCATACTACGAGTATTATTTTCACAGTGTCACACGCAACAACTTTTGCACTAATCACGCTTTAGTCAAGATTTTTCATAGAAGCCCAGTTTTATATCATAGCTTTAGAACTCACACACTCACACCTCTATAAAATATGTAGGTACCTACTTCTGTATTCCCTAAAGCGAAGTAGGGTTCATAGCTATTATTTTGCACAACAACGTCAGCAATGCTCTAATTAGACTGAAATTTCAGAGCTATTTCGGTTGAAATACCGAGAGTCCTGCGTTCAACTAAACAGTTCCCGACGGGTTCCCAGTATGAAGGCACTTGGGATATGCTCGGAATGAGCGGTTATGGAGTTTACACTTTCTCTAATGGTTAGCTTCTAAATGTTCCGAAAATAAGAATTGCTTGGAGTAATTCGGGAACTTCTCTGTTTTGCGAAAGTTTCTAAACAATAATTAGGTACTATGTATCTATGTAAATGAATATTACTCTTGTATTGAGGAAATTTAAGGTCTTTACACACTGCAGCTGCAAATCACGCTACTTGCCTATATCAGAAACGGCCATTAAATACAAAAAATAGTATTTCGTTTTATCTGTCTGCAATTTCCTAATAACTGCATCCATAACATTACTACATTTCGCTGTCGCCTCGTATCGTAGTTTGCTGCTGCATTCTGTAAAGGCTTTTAATCTTAAATTTAAATTTAAAAAACCCGCGATAGTTTGATTTACACTAAACATAACTAAAACACTCTCGATTAAATCACCTTTCAACAAAAAAACTAGATCAAAATCGGTTCATCCGTTTGGGAACTACAATGTTACAGACAGACATTCTGATACACAGATATACAAATACACAGATATACAGATACACAGATACACAGACACGTCAAACTTATAACTCCCCTCTTTTTTCGTCGGGGATTAAAAATGTAAATGAATAATCAATGACTTATAATAATTATTCCATACATGTTGATTTATAGGAATCGCTATCGATGATTTACCCAACTATTTAACCTACATACCTCTATTTCTGAAATAATCATCGCTGGTTCGAATCCTTTCGTAGTGAGGCAAAAGTCTAGTATCTTTGTATCTTGCTTAAGCCGCTTGTCAAATAAAAACCACATAACAATAAAAATCACATCATGAAAGACTTGTACTTTCAGGTAATATTGTTAAACTTTTACGACGTTTGTTTTCTCTGCACCTGAATCTGAAACTCTTCCGTGAAATTCTCGATCTACACTTAAGTATCGTAGTTCTACACAAACAATCCCCGAAGGATTCGAGACATAAAGACACATGAGACATTCTCCACGAGTCCGATTATGTTACTTTTAATATCCGGATGACCGAGCTTTGCTCGGTTTAGTGTTGCTTAACAATGCCATTTACTGAAGTAGCTTTAGTATTGCTACTCGCCAATAGATGTCAGGAAGAGTATATTGTAGAAGTTTATCATTGCCTGAAAACACCGATAAAACGACATTTTCTAAAAATGAATCCTAGCTAGATCGATTTATCGCCTCCGAAACCCCCTATATACTAAATTTCATGAAAATCGTTGGAGCCGATTCCGAGATTCCAATTATATATATATATATATACAAGAATTGCTCGTTTAAAGGTATTAGATTTTATTTTGTTTATCTGTTTCAGTTTTTTATTTTATGCCTTGACTTTTTTGTGTGAATAACCGAATAGAAAGCAGTCGAATCGTGTAGACGAGCCACCTTTTTGACCAAAATTATAGTAGGTAATGTCGAAATTTATTGCAAAATATACGAAGAAACCATTATATATTTGAAAGAATTATATTATAGTAACTTCATATATTTGGACGCTTTAAAATTTTGTTAATTGCTAATAATATCATTGCGATTCTATGACCAGAGATGAATGACACCATGACTTTGTTATAGTCATATTATGTAATACCTACTCAGAAACTAAAATATACATATTATTAGACAAAACCATACTTACATCAAATCAAATCAAATTGTGCAGACTTTCCGTAGCGGAGTGTACTATTTTCTGGTAAGATTTTTCATTATTTCCATTTCCTTTCGGACTAACGAATTCTGGGCTCGACGCCAAAACCTTATGCTGCTTTTTGGATTCCAGATTTAAAGTACATTTCGAGCACAGTCGGAACACGATTTGTTATTGCGATAACAAAATTAAAATGAAGATTAGATCCGATTAAAACTCATCTGGTTAAACTTGTTTAGGTTAGGTTGTATGTATTAATGAACTTAATTTGAATAATGCGTACTTCATTGATAACATGGCTATCACGCGGTTTCCTGATGGAGCAACTATGTATGCACAACTAGTTTTTACATTCCCAGAAAGTATTAATAAGAGTTGAGTTGAGTTGTAATATTTTATGTACTTCTAGTGTGCACAATAAAGAATATTGTATTGTATTGTATTGTATTCCTATTAACACAACTAGGCACAACTAAGCATAACTACATAATATTTCTATTATCCATTCCTTACAACACAACTATAGTCGAACAGGAAATATATCTATATTAAATTGAAAGGATGCACACCGCTAATTAAATAAAAAAACACAAAAAAGTTAGTTGTGCCAGTGGGAACGATTTTTATAAAATATTCCTAATTAATCCCAGAAAGTGTTGCTATTGACACAGCTATCCTGGGAGACTTCACTCGAATCATAATTAAAATTATGTAGGTAAATCGAAGTGATTGCGTGTGTACACAACACATAACCTAATAATTATTTTTATTACTCGCTTATATTATTCGATACTTCAAGAAGATTTACACAGCCCAACTAGTCGGTTTGTTTTCCTTTATTACTCCAACATTAGGGTCGCGTCGCGATGATGATGATGAGCCATTTTATAAAAAATAAATATAAAAACCTCATCCAAGTTAATAAACTCAGATAATATTGTTCATTTTCTCTCATTGCAGTATATTGAAAGCATATTATTTCAATGTTGAAATGAAGATACATTTCACAAATTGTTTTCATTTAACCTTAATGCTTCAACGCTGCAACGGGTTGAAAAGATAGTCAACAAAAACAGTAAATCATTTTTCCAGCAAAAATTACTTTTTGCGATAGTTTAATGCGCGACTATACTCGTATCTACAGCTGTATAACAATGCTTGATTACTATTCAAATACAAATGTATATATGTATAATTATTATGTATGCTATTTATAAATTAATTGGGATTTTTGAGGCTAATTTTCGATATTAAGGCATTGAAGTATTATTACTAGCGTGTAGAACCGACACCGCAAACACCATGTATGTCCCAATGCATTGGCGCCACGTGGCTTCAATCTTCAATGGATTTGTTCGATTTTGAAAGGAGAACGGGGGCTCCATTTTGGAAATCGAATCTCCCGGGCGGGACACACATTTTGTTCGAGATGTCTATTCTATGACATTATACTTCAATGTATTAAGGTTGAAATCGACCATACAATTATGCACTACTGTCTTCTGTGACCATACGGCAAGCCTACATGTTTTTGCGAATAACATGATTGTATCTGATATCGAGAACATAGTCATCATAAAGGGCACATAAAATCTTTAGTTGCCTTGTTTAAAATTCGTATTTTATTTAGCTGGCTTATCGCACATCAATCATTCGTCAACTATTCAAGCCACGTCCGTCAACTGCGTCCGATAATTTGTTTTCAGCTAAAACAAGATATTTAGTCGACTTAGGTCTACGCCATCAAATTACCCCAAAAATGTAGGTCATCTAATGACAACTACAAACTATGAGTAGAAACTTAATTTTATTCCAACAGAAAATTTTCCTGGATTTACAGTTCAATCCTATCCTGCAAGATTTTTTCTATTCTATAACCAGTTCTATTTTCCGAAGGTGTGATTTACGAAGGTGATTTTGACGATGGAATGTTTCACGGAAATGGAGAGCTGAAGTATCCGAGTGGAGTCATACTTCGTGGAATTTGGAAACGAGGGACCCTCGTGGAGAAAACTCTTATCTTCGCCGACGGGCTGGAATACAAGGAATCGGATTGGGAATACTGCAAGATGCCTGATAGAAGGTTCGAGTTTATTTATTGATCTTTTATTGCTCCAACAAGTTTCGCATTCATTATTCAGTATTGGCTACGGAATGTGAGAATGTGAAAATAAGTAAGAAAATGGTGCAGTGTTTTGTGAGTTTGGCAAGAAAATAGTTTATTGTTCACTATTTACACTTGCAAAAGCCTTTATCTTATAGGTACTTAACTGATTGAACATTTTAATATTGTATTTCAATTTGATGCAGTTAACATTCGCTTACCTGATCTATACTAATATTAAAGAGGAAAGATTTGATTGTTTGTTTGCATTGAACATTGTAGGCTCCGAAACTACCGAAGCGATTTGAAAAATTCTTTCACTGTTGGGAAGCTACACCATCCCCGTGTGACATATGCTATATTATTATTATTTTTTACTATTTTTCCCGAAGCGAAGCGAGGGCGAAATCCTAGCCGGTTAATAAAATAATAATCATGAGAAAGGCCACAGTGCATATCGAATATTAAAGCTATTCAGACAACAAATATTATTATTTAAATATGAGCCTAATCGTTCAAATAATTTATGAAATTACGCGGCCACTTTCAGTCACTCCAGTGGTTGACGTGAAGAAACTGCACTTAAACAGCTTAGAGGACTTTTTCAACCCTTTTGACTGTAAGAGACCCTAGTCAAACATTAGAAGGGTTATTAATTATAACGATCACTTCAACAGGCTAATTTTGTATATTATTTGATGATTCAGGTTCACAATAGAATACGACAACGGCATCCAGCCAGCCGGAAGGTCGTTCCTCACGGCAGACCAGCCCACAAGAGATGTCCCTCCGGGCTATTACGACACTGGTGATGGCTTCTATGATCCCAAGACGAAGGTTGTGTACAATGCAGAAGACTTATCGGCTATCATACGGTAACCCTTTAATACCAGTCTTATGCACCTTTCCCACTTTTCTCTCCAAATTAATGGAATTTATTTCGAATTCAAAATCTTTCTTTCATTTAGTAGCACTGATACTCTAATTCTCATCAGTCCTTTGAATCCTCCTTTGAGTCCGTCATTTCACATAGGTGCTTTGTCAAGAAGGAGAAGAAACGACAAAAGAAGTAACTGATTTTTGATGCTTTCTAAGATACGTCTGTGCATTCAACGTTCTGTTCATTACATATCCTCGGAGTATACAGTTTATTAACAGTAGACAACAAAATCACATCTGTAAACTTTAATCACAAGATACATTATTAAATATAACTGAATCGATTTATTAATATTTCATTCATTACGCCGGCCAGTGGCGGCCTTAGTCATTGCGAGGCCCAGGGCGGCAGATCCTTGCGAGGCCCTTATCCATTCCGTAAAATGTGTGTGTTTAGATTTGATTTGAGAGTTTTTTTTTTATTTTGGCCAACCACAATGACTCCATAACCTGATAGAAAGCGGACAGTGCATTCCAAGCATGGGTGAACGCCACGAGTACCTAATGCCACGGTATTCGCCCACATTACTACTGCATGTGCACATGCTTTTTCGAACCCCGCATGCCACGTGGATTTAATGAGGATTGGATTGCAATATGTCACTTTTAGTCTGTGTTAGGTTTTTAAAGGTTTCCCGATCAACATTTTTCAAATATTAAAACGCGGACTCACGTAGGTCATGTTCAAGCTGTTTTGTTTTGAGATATTATTAATCGGGTTAATAATAAAAAAATGGGCGACTCTTAATAAAGGTAGGTTATACTTAGCCAAGCGGGGAAATTATGTCTTCTTCTTCTTTGCGCTTTCCGACGTTATGTGGGGTCGGCTCTCCTAATTTTTCTGCGCCACGGCCCACGATGTTCTGTCGTGGGTTGTCGGATGGGGTAAATTATTAGTTTTCAGGATTTTGGCCATACTGGTCCACCAGGTGTACGGGGGTCATCCTCTTCTTTTTCTGTTTTCTGGGAGATCTAAAGCTTTTTTGACAACATGATCGTCACCTCGTCGCATCACGTGTCCATACCACCTTAATCTGCTTTCATTGAGTTTTTCGGGTATGGGAGCTACCTTAAAGCTGCCACGGATATACTCATTCCGGACTTTGTCAAGTACTCCTCCAGACCACCTCAACATTTTCAATTCTGTAGAATGAAGTTTTTGTACCTGCGTCTCTTTCACCGTCCAGCATTCCGCCCCGTACAGCATCGCCGGTTTCACCGCCATTTTGTATATTTTGTCTTTAGTTTTTATGGGCATATGTGGGTCGCATAACACTCCAGTTAAAGATCGCCATTTCTGCCAGGAAACATTCAATCTATATGTCACATCTGCCTCGATATCTGCATTGTCAGTAATTACAGAGCCTAGATATTTGAAATGTGTTACTTTCGGCACCGATGCTCCATCAGGATAGCATAATAATGTGGTAGCTGCGTTTGTTAGGGCATTTTTACTAAAACGGCATTCAAGATGTTCAGTCTTTGTTTTGCTAACTCTCAGTCCCACATTCTCTAGAGCATTAGCCCAGATGGACAGTGTAGTTTGGAGTTCGTGGGGTGTTTTGGTGATAAGGATTATATCGTCAGCATATAGTAGGTTCCAGGGTAATAGTGCTTCTATATCTTTGGTGATATAGTCCATAACCAGATTGAAAAGTAAGGGGCTCAATGCAGAACCTTGATGAACTCCCTCGCCTACTTCGAATTCTTGACTAAATCCCGCTTGAGATCTGACTCTAGTACGGACATTCTGGTACATGTTTTGTATTAATTGAATGTAATATTCAGGCACATATTGAGCCTTTAGTGATTGCCATTCAAGTTTGCGCAGTATCCTGTCAAATGCTTTCTCAAAGTCAATAAATACTAAATGGAGGTCTTCTTTGTTCAGGCGATGTTTTACTGTTAGTATTCTAACAGCCTGTATTGCATCTGTTGTTGATTTTGCAGGTGCGAACCCAAATTGGTTATGAGTTATTGAGGTAAGCAGCTGAATGCGTTTATTTAAGACTCTCTCCCATATTTTAAGAGGGTGTGAAGTTAACTTTATCCCTCTATAATTACAGCATTGTGTTACATCCCCTTTATTTTTATAAAATGGAATTATAAAACTGAGTCTCAAAGACTCCGGCATTTCCCTCGTAGTGAGTATAACGTTAAACAATTTTGTAAGCCATCCTATTGCAATAGAGCCTAGTAATTTCCCTAATTCAGCAGGAATCTCATCAGGGCCTACAGCTTTTCGATTTTTCATCTTCATTACTGCTGTCTTAACTTCCCCACTTTCAATTCCTTTTATTGGCCCTTTGACTAACTTCAGCTGTTCCCTGTCTTTACTTGGAAATTCCTCGTTCATAAGTTCACTATAATATTCTCCCCATCTCTTATTTATGTCATCATTCTGAGTCAGCAATGTTAAATTTTTATTGTTAATGAATTTATTTACTTTAATATCCTGTGACGATCGATTTCTATTTTTAGCTAGTTTAAAAATTTCACTATCTGAGTCTGCTTTCTCAATCTGGTTATAGTATTCTTCCCGGGACTTAGCTCTAGCCTGTGCAACCGCCTTTTTGCTATAGATTTAGCTTCTCTGTATGCGATGTGGTCTTGTTCTGATTCAGATATTTGCCAAGTCTTGAATTTCTCCTTTTTTACTTTAACTAAATCCTTGACTCCTTCGTTCCACCAGGTCGGATCTTTGCCTGTGCTGATACCTTCTTTAGAAATTCCCAATATATTGCTGGCTTTGCTAATACATTCAAGCTGAAAATTAGACCACATCTGCGCAGCACTACTGTAGGTGATCTTAATATTTTTTTCGAGATAGCTCCGCTACGACATAGGTGCATATTATAAAGGTTTCGGTTTTATTATAATATATACAGACAAAAACAAAAAATAAACATTGTTATGTATTTTTATTGTTATTTTACTGTATACATCGATCTATAATACACCTGATAGAAGACTATATCATAGTATTCCGTTCGTAGTTATGTAATTATATTTTTGTTTCGCTATATAATTTTTTTTAACTCGGATGATAGCGCGAGGCCCCTGCAAGCGCGAGGCCCCGGGCGGTTGCCCCGTTCGCCACCCCCTAAGGCCGCCACTGACGCCGGCTATAAATTATTATTGGCTTGCCATTACGATAATAAATGTGAACGTGTACTTTTGCCAAAACTTCAACAAATACAAGGAGAGAAATCTGAACGGGTGTCGAGTGGCATGTGGCTTTAATTAAAAGAGATGTCGAAAACGTGCGCCAATTCCTCTGTTAATTGACTTTCTGATCAACTGATTGGCCTACTAATAACATGAGTCGCTGAAAGAGTAAAAATATTTTATGTCGATGTTAATAATACAAAGATAGCCTTATAAGTAACGTCAGTCGTGACTCGTGACTGACGAGAGATAACTTTCGGTTGATTCGAACATAGCACTTTTTTAGGGTCCGAAGTAAAATAAGAATCCTTGTAGTTTTGTCATATTCGTCCGTCTGTCCGTCCGTCCGTCTGTCCGAGGTATAGCGCCGAGATCCTTAGTGCTAGAAAGCTGTAAGGCTTGGATATACATATTTATTATTTATTAAAACTCCAAAATCGGAGAATAAAATATTGCAAAATATTTTTATCATGGTACCTGCCTTACAGGTAACGTGAGGATGAAAATGTTTTTTCATTGCGTAGATGGGGTACGTGTGGGTATCGTTAAAAAGGTCTTTCAAAAAATTGTGGGTCTCCTAAGACCATTTTTGGATAGGGATTCGTCTGCGATATGTTTGGTTTTAAAGTGCTAATTTTGGTTAGATTCAAGTATCCCTGCCTTATAGGCTTAACGGTTGTAGTTAGACAAGTGTAAAATTCTCAAAAATGGGTTATATGAGTAATAGTCGATCAACTTATACTATAATACTTCGGAACTGTTTTAAAAAGGTAAACGTCATTGTTCAGAACCCTTTATTCCGCGTGGCCTGACACGCACTTGCCCAGTTTTTATTATGCAATGTCCATTGTCCATGTTCGGAAAGAAATGATCACTTGCTATAGTAAAAAGAGAAATCAGAAACATACCTTAAGTTCTACATAATTTTCTCTTAATGATATGAAGATTAGATAGGTAATCCTAGTGGTCATAATTACGGTTAGCATTACTGTGTCATAATTACCGGGAAATGTTTAAAAATATAAGAAAACATACAATACTACACTACACTAGCAATAGCCAGTCCAACTCTTTAACGGACAATAAGGGATGTCATTACTAATCATTGAGGTCATGAAAGGCTGAGTCTAAGTCATCGACGATGAATCGGCTTGTTTTTCAAAGTGGTGATAAAAAATTACGATACATGAATTACGATAACTATTATAACCATAAATGAATACACTAAATGTGCTGAGGAGTTTCTTTAGGGCTTTTCTTCTTCTCCATACAAAGCACCTTTCCGAAAAGCTGGTAGATTAAAAAAAATGATGACGTGCATATGATAAGTGTATCAGTGATACCTATAATATGAATAAAAAAAACTTGAGAGGTGTCAAGGGACACCCGGATGGAACGAAGTTCCTTTTGATTTAAGTATTGTTTTACGCGCTCAGCAGTGTGATTCAGCAATATGAAACTAGATGACGCTAGCGTGATTCAGAAAGTTGTACAGCGCCATCTAGTTTCATATTACTGAATCACTTCAAAAAGTGTCGTGACAACTTTTCGTAAGATTTTTTTCCGTCTAGCCCCCTTTCATAACGCGCGATAAGGAACTTCGTTCCAAAAAATTTTAACTTTGGCTTTGACTTTGACTTTAAATAATTAAATTTTAATAGATCTCCATCCGTGCGAGAACAGAAGTGGATTATCGACAACTGTCGCACGTCACCTGATATTCCACTGGGACCTCGTGTGGACCTGTACGAAGAGTGGTCCGAGCCGCAGGTCCAGGCTGGAGGGCCAGGCAACTCCACCGCTTACGTCACACAGGCACAAAGCATGGACTTTGTACGTACATTTCTTTTTTGATCGCTTAAACCTATTACTGTAGCTGGTCATAGATCACAAACAAGGAAGTGTGGAGAAACATTCACCGCTCCAAGTATCCTAAACTAAAGGGAAATATGTATGTATGTCCATCACCATTAACTATGCTCCCCCCTCCTCTTAATGCCTCTTAATGTTAGATGTTTTTCTGTACCATCTACTTAACCTGATATCTTTCTATATTACGAGAATTAATACATGCAAAATTTATTAGTAGTGTCTCAAATTTTATTTCTTGTCTTTATCAGACGGACGATGGTCACGGTCTTGACTGCTCAAGAAAATCTTCAACAAGATGGAATAACCGACGGGCACTTTATTTTAGTGATTGTTTTATCTCTGATTAAATCAGCCCACGTTTTCATTTATATACGTAAAGCATGTTTCCATATTTATAATGATTATGATGCGTGCATTAAACTTTAAAAAATTTAGGATTTTTAATTGTTTTAGTGTTCCTTTTTAATTTCTTAATAATTTTATTTAACTCCCAACTATAATCTATAGATAAATTATAACATATCTAACTATTTATTTTGACATTATTGTTGATACTTAATTAGATGGCAATTACACACTAAACTGGTTTTATTTCAAATACCCGCATCATGGTCGTAGCACACATATCAACTCGTAAACGGAACGTAAACGTATCAACTCTTGCATGTCAGTATTCTTTGTATGAAACTCCCTACTGTAAAGCGCACTTATCGGATTCGTAACGTAATCGCCTCGCCTCGAGACAAGCTCACGAACCGCGGTACGGTGCGTGGACGACTTGCCGTACCCGCGCTTACGTCTCACCGTACGCTATCCTTCGACTTTCCGTTTCGTCGTGCACGCCCCGCGCCGCGGCGCCGCGGCTACCGCTGCGTCGGCGAACTGCTGTCATTCGAACCGTAAGCGCGGCGTCGCCTAGCCGTAGCCGAGTCGATTTGGAGCGGTTGGCGAGGCGATCCGGTGACGATCCCTTTCCGAGTTGATGTGTGCTACGACCATCAAACAGCTTAAAATCCTTAAAACTTGTTTGTTTCAACTGACCACATCACAAAGTGTGATCTAATGAAATAAAAAAGAAAATGTGTGCAATTCACACGTGGTAGAAGTGAAACTTTCCAAAATTTTGGTTTCAAGATAATGAGATGAAAAAGCAATAAATCGAATCTTCTACCTTGTTCCTCGCGCCATCTATGAATACAACTTAGCACTTTTTAAAAGATAACCACGAACATAAGAAAAAGGAAACAGTGGTAACTAACGCCATCTCTTAACATAATATGAAGAGTAAAATGAGCAGCTAGCGCCATCTATCTAGCAATAAAACGAATCTTCTATCTTGTTCCTCGCGCCATCTATGAATACAACTTAGCTTTTTTACTGTCTGTATAATCGGTCGGTCGATCGACAGATATTAAACAACAAAAATGAAATTCTTATTTTTTGTTGATAAATTCTTTGAAAATATTTAAAAGAGCATTTGAAAGTATTTAAAAACAGTATAAAAATAAAACTAAAAAAAAAAGAAATACTGAGAGACTGAAACTTAAGGTACACAATTACGGTACATTTATATTATAATAATATTTGTTTTTAATCTTAGATGTTTTTATTATCATTATAAAAAATCACAATCGAATGATATATCCTGGGACTATAGATAACATGGACACAATATAAAATAGTCCTTCTGATATGACGTCATCAATCTTCAGGTACCTCTACAAAGTTACTTATTCAGTTAGAGTAATATATCCATGCCTATAACAGAGCCTGTAAAATTTATTTAATCTGTGGAAGTATAACATTTTTTTTCTTTCCTGTGGTCTGTTCAGTTCTGTGAATTGTGATCTGTCTTATTTTTTAGTAATCTGTGGTAAATCGATGTCGTCGATCATATTTTATTCTCGTGTAATTTTCAAAATAAATGTATGTCACTTATTCATAAATTAAAAAATAGTAATAAGCATTCAAAAAATATATGTGTACGTGCGAAGTAAATCTGTATTGATCAAATCGTTGTTAACTATTTCTGTTAGCTTATATTATTTTTTGTGATAAGTGTAATTGTTGCCGGGTACTGAAATCCATGAAAAAAGAAGAATGTTATAAAAATGAAGTGCCACTACGAAATACTGTGTGTGGAGCGAGAGGCCAGCGCTTCGGATATAAAGAAAGCATACCGACGTCTCGCATTGCAGTGGCACCCTGACAAAAACTTGGACAACTTGCAGGAGGCTAAAGAACAATTTCAGCTGGTACAAAACGCCTATGAAGTGCTTTCAGATCCTCAAGAGCGAGCCTGGTAAGCTATGTTTCTCATTAACAATTAACACATTTAATTTATTAGTACTGTCTTCAATGCAGTAAAAAATATTCATTACACAATATTGCAGATTGCTTTGCTCTTTGCTTTTATGTAAAGTGATATCGACACTTTTTAAACTAAATCATAATAATATTTAAAAAAAAACAGTCTCTTATTTTAGGATGTATTTTTTGAACATTTGGAAAATTTCCTATGGTAGAGGAAAATACTAGGGAATTCTTTTTGAGAATAATGCATTCATGTATATAGCGCAGAAACCTAAATTGAATATAATACGCTGTGCTACTAATACATTTTGTTAAAGAAAATTAAATCTTTAACAGTGTCAACTCGAAGTACCACTTTTACAATACAAATTGTGGTTACCTTCCCAAAGTAGGAGCCACTAGCCTATCGCTTTAGCAACTGAAGAATGGTATCACAAAACGAAATCACAAACATAAACATCTAGATTAACCCAAGGGAATAAACTGCTGGGATAAAATCTACCATATTTTCTTGTCATGGACATAGACTATCTGTGTGCCAAGTTTCATCTTTATTGATATTACGGATAGTGCATGGTGAAGGGACAAACATACATATATGTATATAAACTTTCACTTAATCATTTAGTGCAGTAAAATACCAGTAAGTTTAATTAAAATTTGCATCAAAGGTCCGGCTGATAAATTTAGTAAAAAATATGTCTGTAATATGTCCATCCATCTATCCATCCATCAATCTTTGGTAGTCCACTGCTGAACGTAGGCCTCCCCTAACAACCCACTGCCTTCATCAGGTTGTCAGTCCAACTGATTAGGGGGCGTCCCATGCTCCTTTTTCCGAGGCGTGGTCTCCATTTGATTATCTTTCTTCTCAAATGGATATGGTTAACGGCTATTGGTGTAATATGTCTACCTTGTTATAAGGTAGCTAAATACTGCTTAATCAGGACGGTCCTTTGTTAATGGTGGCCGGCTTTTACCATACATTCCTATAATCAACCTGCAATATAATAATTATGTTATAAACTGTATTGTTTCTAACATGTTTTGGTTGCATGGTTGAAGAACCAGTTTTCAGCTGTTACCTCTTTTCCTACGGGGAATATAACTCACTATGGTTACCATTATAAAGTGGTTCATGTGATCATTATTCAATTATGGACAGAAGAATGTCCCCAAAGGTGTATGCTAAATGTGTACTCTGCTTACTCTTATGGGCATTTACAACATTGGCAGTGGGTGGCACCTTGTAAAATTGTTAAGTTTTTGGGTGTATTTGTTTGTACATAATATATAATGTAAAGTGCTATATTGTAACCAAAATTGCCAAAGTTGTTTGTGATTATTTTTTATAGAGCTTTAAAAGTGAAGTTAATCAACCTAACATAATAAAGCTGAGGAGTTTCTTTATTTCTTTGACAATGCTAATCTCTGGAACTGTTAGTTGGATTTGAAAAATTACTTTTGTCATATTTGCCACATTCATGAGAAAAGCTGTAAGCTATATTATTATGTGTTAAGACTTAGGGTTAATTCACACCAAGACTTGATATGACATGAAGATGCTTCACAAGCTTCTTCAAGCAACATGTGTGAAATATGTAGCCTCGTGCAAAGTAAAACCGTGGCGGGTGACGATGAATCATACTGCTTCACTGCACTGCGCAGCGATGCATAGCATAGACGCAGCTGGCGTCCTCAACATGGTTAGGGGCCTTTTTTGACCTCTGTGAACTATGTAGCTCTATATAATAGTCAATAAGGTTTAAATTTTGTTGCTATTTAAAAATTGGCGTATTACATCGCTTGGCTTGGTGTGAATTGACCCTTAGGTAGCAGAAACAAAGTTAAGATTTGGATGTAGAAGTCAAACAAAATCTATCTATTTAATTTATGCATTGAATATTTTACCCCAAAAATTATTTTATTTTAAGTGCACATTAATATTAAGATCATGTAAATCTCCATTTTAAAGGTATGACAATCACAGAGAGCAACTCCTTCGCGGTGCAGGCAGCTCTTACAATGATGACAGTCTTGACGTGTACCCCTACTTCAGTCCATCCTGCTACAAAGGCTTTGGAGATGATCCCCAAGGCTTCTATGGAGTTTACTCTGAAGTATGTAATATATTTAACCTATTCATCATGCAACAAGCATTACTTATAATAATATGTATCTGCAAGATAATTAAGTACGGCAAAACTTGTGGTATTACTAATACCTAGTTAGCTAGCCCAGTTAGCGTTGATCCTAAATGATTGACAGAATTAATCAACAGCAGACGCGGTTTATAGCAGGATAGGTGACCTCTACGGGCAAAAATACAGCCTTCGTACTTCAGAGGGCACAGAAAGCCGACGCTCTCGGTTGTCATCATCATGTCTTACTTTCAGAGGTTGTTGTGCGGCATAAATAGTTCCGACACTTGGGTTGGCTACTAACAGCATGATAGCATATGCCGGTATGCCCTAGTCTAGGCCTCTTTAGTTATGACAAGAGACCAATGTAGTGGGCTATTGATGGGTTGAAGCCAATAACTGAGGATGTTGATTAAATCAATTATATATGGCAAAGTAATGATGTTAGTTGAATTAATAAACTTTAATTTAGTTGTAACTTTTACCTATATTATTTTATATACATCTAATTGTGAATTTCTAACAAATTCCAGGTATTCTCTAAACTTGTATCTGAAGAAGTAGACTTTCTTGACGATCCTGCGGAAGCGGAGCAAATTCCCAAGTTTGGCAACTCCACCACTCCGTATGAAGAAGTACATGAGTTTTATGCTTATTGGATGGCATTTTCCACAAACAAAAGTATGTACAATTTGTATGTAAATAGTTGACATAAAATGACAAGCCGCCTTGTGAGTGGTTACCATAGCCTATAGACTTCAGTAACAGCTCTGCACGCATTGCCCACAAAAAATTAACATTGACCCACATTGTTTAGGGCTCTCCAACACAACATTATCATGTCGATGTTAGGAGGGTAGAAACTGATCAAGCAGGTAAAATGGTCTACACAGTGGTGCAGAGCTCACCGCCAACCGTAGATATCCATTCATCACAAGTATGGATAGCATAGATTTTTTTTTATAGCTTATAAGTTAATACTTGACTACAATCCCACCTGATGGTAAGTGGCGATGAAGTCATTGGTGGTAAACGCATTAACTTAGTAAAAGCCTATTCACTCTTGCCTTGAAGACATTACATTATGATCGAAGGATTTTAGTGTGACTTTTTATGCAGTCAAAAAGGAGAATGCCCATAGCCAGTACTCTCAAAAAAATTATTGTGTCACAATGACTTTTGGACAAAAAATTAAATTAAAATATTTCAAGCATATACCCTATTTCCTAAAAAAATCCTCTTTGGGAATAATTTTCTGAAATTAATAAGTTACTTAACTTCCGTTTTACAAAAGAAAACCATTGGGTCATTTATGTTTGGATAAGGGCCAATCAGAAATCTTTTAAGATCCTTCGGGCCAATAGGTTGCATTGGTTCCATTATGATTACATGACAAACTAGATGACGTAAGGGGACTGTCAAATGAATTAGAAAATTATTATAATCAGCCAGGAGTAATAGTGTTCTGTGATTATAATACATTACAAACTACATGGTGTTTTGGGACTGTCACATGAATTTGAAATTTAAAAGTTCGACATTATATACGCAATCGACTTTAATACGGCGGCTTATAGTCCTTATTACTGTGAGTTTACTAGAACCTAAATTCAAAGTAATTTTGTTGAAAATCTCGTATTTCCTCCTATTAACCCATTAGGGACTGAGTTTTCGAAATTCAAATTTTGTATTTTTATCTTTATATTTGGGTTAATTGATGACCAGATAACACGATTATGACAAAAAAATTTTTACGAAATCACCCAATTTTGAGTTTTAGACTGTTGCCATATGGCAACGCTAGGTCAAACGAGGTACAAAAATCCGATATATTGCTGTTTTAAAAAAACAAGAAGCTTTTCAATTTTTCTTTTATTTATTTAGTATACATTTGTAAAAAAAAAAACTATAATCACTGAGAATGATGAGATGAATAATGTCACATTTTGAACATAATATAACTCTTCCAATAGTTTTACAGTCAGCTCCAACACATCTACGTTTTATTTCAATTGATTTTGGAAAGTGATTTTCATCGTCATATCTAACTCCTTCCAAAACCCTAGATCCACATCTGGAGGTAGATGATCGACCTCCAGATTTAGGAAGGGTCCATATTTTTCAAGTATGTTTGGACTATGTCACGACGAAAATTCAGCTGCTGTGATCAGTAGAAGCGACAGTGACGACGAACTGAATTATCCATCCACCGTACTACAGCAACATCACCTTCAGAGGCATATTCGTATGATCCTCTCGCTCTTTTTTTCATGGTTTCAACCTTAGCAATTGGACATTCTTTTGGCAACCTGTTCTGGCGAAGTGTCAGGCACACTTCTTCTTGTCCGTATAATCATGTGTCATAGGTGCATAAAATGTACCTGGAGGAAAGTGTGGTAGATCCAATTTCTTCAACTTGTAAGTTACTTTACGTTTCTTACTTGTTGACGGACCTGGATCTATCAAACGTTCATCAGATTCGTCTTCTTTCCTGTTCTGAGATTCGTCTTCTTTCCTATTCTGAGATTCGTCTTCTTTCCTGTTCTGAGATTCGTCTTCTTTCCTGTTCTGAGACACAACTTCTGCACCCACTAAAAGTGCCTGTCAAATGTTCTATAAATCCACCTGAATCTTCATCAGCAGAATCCTCATCAGTATAAGCAGGTATTAGCCACTTCAGGAGACTCAATATTATTTTGAAAATCATCATCATGTTCTTGTTCTAATAAATCTGCAATTTGAAAGAAAGAAAGAAAGAAAGAAAAAGCATTTATTCGAAGGAGCAAAGCACAAACAATAAAATCTAAGAGTCTCACTCCCTTATTCACAAAAACAAGCAAAGATAAAGGAATTTTTAGTCTTTTACCTATGAAAACGACAAAACGTATGAAAATACATCCATCACCCATAAAAAAAAAAATTAACCTTTTATGAATAAGGCCATAAGACCCCTAATCTTAAAAAAAAGAAAAAACAGTAACAAATGATGTCTGCGCTGCAGCAAGTCCTTCGAAATGGTCCAGACTCGGCTTAAGTCGAACGAGACGACACCGATTTTCAGTCTGGCCTGTGTGACAATAGCTCGGCCATCTGCCTGCTCCGTATAAACAAATAGAGGTAAGTAACAGGTAGGAACAGTGCACAAACACATACATAATAAATTGCAGTAGTTACGGGTAGGGTATTTCATGCAACTTCAATCTAAAAAGAGAAAAATTAACACTTTTAGTAAATATGTACCTATATCGGCCTAGCGTTGCCATATGGCAACATGCAAAATAACTTCTGTGACGTCAAATATACTTAAAAAGATATATACTATTTAGTATTATTATAAACTCAAGATGTGTCTGAACATGTATTATGCAAAAACATAGTAAAAAACAACACAAAATAGAAATAAGGAAGACTTACATTTTTCTGTGCTCCATTTCTGCAAAATTTATGACAACCAACAAATAAATCGATCACTACCCACAAACTTGAGAACTAAATGACTGCAAATTGTTTCTTACCTGTGACTTGTGTATCTAACTTTATGTTTATGATAACAAAAGTTAGCTGAGGTTTTTAGTTTCTGATTTATGATCCGTAAATTAAACGGACTACTCACGTTGCCATATGGCAACGCTAGTCTTTAATGGGTTAACATTGACTAAAGTTAGTATGTGTCATTTATTAAGATAACATAATCAAATAAAGGTATTTTTATCAGGACACAAAAATGTTAAAGTCAGTACATTTCTCCATACTAAATGGGCATTCTCCTTTTTCATAATTTTAATGTATAATAATTTTTATACTCTTTAATTCCAGGTTATGTGTGGCTAGACCAATATGAAATATCACAAGGTGATAATCGCAGAATTATAAAATTAATGGAAAAAGAAAACAACAAATTAAGACAGAAAGCTCGCAAGGAGAGAAATGAGGAGATTCGACGATTGGTCAGTTTTGTCCGTAGGAAGGATAAGAGAGTCATTGAACATACAAAAC
Source organism: Thymelicus lineola (assembly GCA_963932265.1). Lineage (NCBI taxonomy): Eukaryota > Metazoa > Arthropoda > Insecta > Lepidoptera > Hesperiidae > Thymelicus > Thymelicus lineola. Next base: position 13,000,906 of record OZ010693.1, on the reverse strand, counting down.
TATTGCAAGAGAAAGCTGAAGAAAATAAAAAAAAGGTAGATTAGAAATTTTATATTTAATTTATTTGGCATGAGTTACTTTAGCACTAATCACTAATCAAATTAAGTAGTGATAGCAATAATTTAAGTATAGGAATAATTAAAGTATCACAAATTCTATCTACCACTCCTGACACTGATTTGGCTGTAAGAATCAAACCGCTCAGCTTACGAGCTAGTTACAATGCATTATTACATAATTATCTTGTTAAAGGAATGCAATCTTAAGTAATATTCTACATCAGTACAAACTCCCGAACTTGAAATCTATCTCTAAACAATATTATAACTTAATATACAATCTAATTTATGCGTTATAATTACTCAAATATGTTCCAGGCTGAACAAGTACGAAGAGAAAGAATTATACAAAGACAAAAGGAAATAGAGGAGGCAAAGAAAAGGGAAGGTGAAAGTTCCTTTATGCAAACTGAAGATTATCAAAAGAAACTAAGTGAAATAGAATCTCTACTGGCTGAAGAATTTGGCCTGTCATCTGATGATGACACAATCAGCGAGGGAGGAATGGAGAGCAGCAACGAAGAGAGTTCCAAGACTGAAGTAAATATTTTTTTTTATTCATAAATAACATAAATGCCATATCATACATCTTCAAGTTTTTTCCAGCCAAGAATGGGCTAATGCAAAAACACAGTCATACTTTTAACTCATAAGGAATTTAGTAAACCATTATTTATTTTGTAATTCCTATTTTATTTTGTTCACTATTTTAGCATGCTATTTCATAATTCCATTTCAGGCTAGTGAAACTTCTAAAGCTACAAAATCATCAAGTAAAAGTAAACCGGCCATGAAAAATCTATATTGTTCGGCTTGTAACAAATTATTCAAAAATATCAATTCGTTTGAAAATCATGAGAATAGTAAGAAGCATAAAGAAAATGTAGCTAACATGACATTAGATGATGATATAGATATTTTGGATGATGATGAAGATGAGGAAAATGAAGAAACTAAGCCAGATACAACACAACAAAATGAAGAGGTACCAAAAGTAAACGGGACGGACGATGACAAGGAAAATGTAGGGAATTCAACATCAGATATTGAAGATAACGATATAAGAGAGACATTAAGTGATGATTCTGACAAAATTCAAGTTAGTAAATTGTAGCTTAATTGAATATAATTATTTCTTCCAAACCCTAAAATATAAAATTCCTTCATTCACTTTTATACATATATTTTAGTTTTCAACATATATATTTTTCACTCTTACACTTTGTTTACTTTTTCACTTATACATCTATATCACTTATACTTGTATATAAATAACTTTTCAATTAATAGAGATGGTCTGACTATGCTGACTAGTCTATATATAAAAAATTGGTAATTACTCTACATTTTATTGAAGGTAAGAGATTCAAATAAATGAAAATATTTACTATTTGAAATTATTTTTATCAAACACCTAGTTATGATGATGAAAATGATAAAAATTTAATATCTTTAGGTTAATCTGAAAGCAATACAATTGTTTCTTTTATTTTTATTACTACAGCCTACTAGATTAACTATTTGATAATAAGCAACCTATTAGATTATATCTACATTATTGTGATATTAGCCATTTCTTGGAGTCATGAGTTGAAAAGCCGCCACCAACTAAAGATGTTTTAACTCTCCTTAATACAGAGGTGATAACTATGAGATGTAAGCTCATTTATTCTTGCCATATATTTAGGTGACTATGTAGGTACTTTATGCAAATTGCTTTTAATATTAAAATTATCTTATTGTTTTAAATTAAGGTATTCAACATTGCAGACTAGCAACTGCAATCTTATAAACAAACCCTTAGTTAGTCCATCTCTAGTTCTTACCAAATAATTACTGTTTTGTACTATATGTTATTAATCGGAAATTTATGTTACAGGCATTACCAAAGAGTCATAAAAAGAAGAAAAACAAAAAGAAATCATTCATACCAATGCCTGAAAGTGAGGGTAACGACAGCCATGATGAAATGAGTTTTAATGAAATAGAAGGGCCTTCTCGCAGCAGAAAGGCTAAGAAATTTAATATGTTGAAAAGCCAAATACAGGCAAAGAAGGAAGCCAATCTTAAGAAAGGTTCTCAATCACAGACGTCTACTGAAAACTTATATGAAGTTTCTAGTACAACTCCTACAGATGATCCTCTAGTTGAAGCCGCACTGCCAAGGGATAGGCCAGCTTTGCCTAAAATGCAAAGGAATGTAAAACCCAAGAAGGTTGTAGAAAGAAAGCCAGTTAGACCTAAAGCGAGTGAGACAGAAGATTCGAGCACAGCACCCAATCTAAGATGTGCTGTATGCCAGACAGACTTTGCATCTAAGAATAAGTTATTTGAACATTTAAAAAAGACAGGGCATTCTGTGCCAATCCCTCAAACTAGCTTCACACATACACAAAAGAAGGGAAAACGAGCTAATAGGTAAACAAGTGCAATGAATTTAGATAGGTTAAAGTAAACATTTATTCATTGAGAATCATTGTGATTTTCTTCAAATCTTATTGAACTGTAAAATGACTTTATCAACTGTTTATTAAATTATGATCACTCATGAAATATATGCCTAGTATAAATTAATGTTTGTATTTCTTTTCCTTTGAAATTAAACAATAATTTTCAAGAACTATTTATTAGGTTATATCATTTAATCTTATAACTTAACTTATATCACCATACACTTATTAATTGCACATAGTCTAAAACACATTTAAATAAATTACATAAATACCTGTTAGCTAAATTACTCAAACTCTGGTATATCTGCAAAGCTGTATCCTGGATACTCTTTATAGGCATAGTATGCTATCCTAATGTGGTATGCTCCCGGGAGGAACATTATGCCACCTAATACTATCATTGGCCACAATCTATCAGAGTACTTGGTGTCTATATGACCAGTAACAATTAAACTGCCTACAATAAGAAGAGAAGTTCCTACGATAAACAGGAAAGCTGCTAAACTGATTGCTTTCCAAGGTATCTTTGGTGGAGGTCCCTCAAACTGAGCATCTGAGAAACCACTGTCGTCATTTGGGACTGAAATGTAACCGTCGTTCATGCGCCTCAGCCTGAATCTAGACATGTTCTGAAATTAAAAAGATTGAATAAGTTCATGAACCTTACAGAGTTTATAACTTGACAGCTATTAGTCAATAAGTTTTAAGCGATTGAAACTAGAGTTGAGTTCAAAAAATGACTTTATTATTAATGGTGGTGCCTCTAGTGTCATGAGTATCCATGAGCGATGGTGACTGCTTACCATCAGGTGGCCTGTCTGCTCGTCTGCCTACATATTACATTAAAAAAAGAATTAGTATTCTTCCACATAAACCATAGGAAATGTTCTTCAGAGGGTATGTTAGCTAATCAACCTAGTTTTTATTGTTAGATAGTAGTCGCTTATAAATTCGCCACAATGAAACTTCCAACAAACCAACTTTGGAAATAGCTAAGCAAAGTTAAGCTATTGAGCGACTTGAGAACTATCGACACTGAATTTTTACGATTTTGTATAGCAAAGATCAGATCCACCATCCTCTCTTTGACAGTCCTCAACTATCATAGAAATTAATAAGCTGCTAATGGGTAGAAGCTTTTGTTTGAAATTATTCCACACTTTATTTTATTGCGGCCACAGATCAATTTATTGATCTGGGATTGCGGCAAAATATAAACGACATTAATTAAACAGAACTTTACATTTCAAAAATAATTATAATATTATTTTAGCCTAGTCCATAAACACTATGTTCATGACAATATCTTATTCAGCTATTACCAGGAGGAACAACAAAGTACTCTGTGGGAGGAACTTCGCCGCATTAATGTAAAATTATCAAATCCTATACTTACTTTTCATAAAACAATTGAATCACTGATTCACTGCAGTACAATGTAAAAACAAAACAAAAGAAGCGCAAAAATAAAAGTTTAAACTGTTTTTATGTTATGTCAGTGTCAATACTGTCAATGTCAATTGCCATCTGATCGATTGACAATTGACAATCATTGTAATGACATTTATTGGACAAGTCACAGACAGTAATAATCATATAAACAAGTTTTTATAAAGTTTCTTGGCCTTGGATATCGCCTTTTCGGCCTTTCCTTTATTAATTTCTTTGTATTGTATTGTACATAATATCAACTGTATGAAATAAATACTAAGAACAAGACATGAATCAAAATCGACTCTAGAATGCGTATGGTATGTCCATTGTAAATATTTTGTATCGATCCTAAACCTAAAGTGATCAGCCGTTGGATGAATGACAAAACTTTTTAAGCGCTTCCGTGCTTCGAAAATCGGAGGGCAGGTAAACATATTATAACAGGTGGGCTGAGTACTTCTGACACCTAGGTTGGCCACAAACAGCTCCACTAAATGTACAGGACGACAGTCTTTAGTCTGACTTTAAGGTTTACCGGGCTTATGAATGCTAATCATCTCTGCTTCTTTCCAGGCGTCTGGGAAGATATATATAGGTAGGAGAGTGAAGGTGGTAGTCATCGGTAGGCGCGCGGGCGCGTCTAGCCTCTTCCTCATTTTCCACGAGGGCGATGAACACCGCTGAGCACGATCCAGGCTCATTTTTCTCATTCATTTGGATTTGTGACTGCTAGTGGAAAAGTCTTGATCGCCTCGAAAGGCACGTAATACCGTGTATCCCAGTTGTTGTCTTGATAAGCGTCGTTAAGAATCTAGGAGGCTTTTGGATGGCATGAAAACTTCCATCACTTGGGTTAGTCACTAATGCGCACTCGAACATCCTGGTGGAGTATGCTCTAGGCCTCCTCAGGAGAAGAGCCTAAGCTCAGTAACTGGTCATTAACGGGGTTCATCCCCCAACCTGCTTAACCTGCTCTTCTTTCTTTCTCCATATCTTCTCTCCATGATTAAACACCTTTTTGAAATGGTGGTAGAAGCAAAAACATGACCTTCATAAGTACATTGAAAAAATACCCATATGATTAAATTATGAGAGTTTGTTTGGAGGACGGAAGCTCTCAAGAAACCGTCTCCCGTGCAATTCCCAATTGCGTTCAAAGTTGTTTAATTCGGTCGACTGCTAAATCACGACCAAGCTGCGTGTAATCGTTCATGAAATAATATACATAAGTTCAAATATCTATGCTTGCTACTAATAATTAATTTATTAGCCGACTATACCTACCTGAAGTCCAAAAGCTGCTATTGATAACAATTTAAAAGCAACTGCATTCTCCGCCAAAACAAAGGGCAAATTTTACGTCAGTGCCACAGTTCTACTACCTATTTTAGTTTTACATTCGCTGTCACTCAGTAGCTCAAGTGTGAGTTTTCGCAAGCATTTACTTCACCAACGCGTTTGCGTCTATGCAATCAAAATGTATGGAGTTATTGTCAGCGCCTCTAGCGGACAGTTAAAACAACTACACTGCGAGTGTGAGTTTCAAAATATCGTTTACGTGAACTTTTTAGTCAACATTGAATGTAACCATTCGAGTGGAGGTATTTTGACGTGTGCGATGTTTGGCAAGTGAAACGCATTGTTTGGTAATAGGTCGTCATAGTAACAAAACATAATAGTAGTCATAGTAACAGATGCTATGCTATTGTTTTATCTCATTCGTTCTTTAAGCTTAAAGCGAAACAGCTATAGCTCATTGATAAAAAAACATAATGCGCCTAAAATAAGTTTCACTTGACTGCCTTTGTAAGCTTAGGAATAGTGTACTTTTAAAATAAGTAGCTCGAGTGTAAGTTTCTAAAAAAAACTAAAAACTCAACTATCACGGGAATCGAGATGACTCAGACATTTTAGTACACGTATTTTATGCGAGTGTGAGTTCCTTAAACATCAACGAAAAGTTATTCGTTTGCTCACTTCGTTATTAGCATAGTTGCACTTACAACTCATCTAATTTTAAAAGTACACTATTACTAAGCTTATAGAGGCAGTCAAGTGAAACTTATTTTAGGCGCATTATGTTTTTTATGAATGAGCTATAGGTGTTCCGCTTTAAACTTAAAGAATAAATGAGATAAATGAGATAAAGCATCGTGATGCTATGATATCAAACATTTGACGTTTTTGTTACGCACATTACATGAAAATAAAAAAGTTTCATACCTTATGAATATTACTTTAATTACGAAGATGCATATATAGCACGAGTTGAGTTGGCGTAGCGCCTAAGAGCTCGGACTCGAAATTCGATGGTCGTGGGTATTCCCCGTATGGTAGATTTTTCAATTTCTCAATTTTTATATAATTCATTGGCCAATTATGCAAAGAAGTTAATTATTAATTTTATTAATTTATTTATATGCAAAGATAGAAAAGGTAAAAATTAGGATTTTCGAAATAAAGAGCATACGAAAAAACTTTGTACATGAAAATTCAAAACTTTATTCATTGACATTCGATTATTTACATGTGTCGGGAATCGGGATGATATAATAGGATGCTTTAAAAGAGGCTCGGAATATAGGCCGTTATTTTCGCTGATGACGAAAGTAGGTAATTACGCGCTGCTCCATTCAACATATTGCTTAATCAATTTTCACTTCATACTGTAAGCCTATTTTAATAAATGAATGTTTAGCGACCCTACATTTGTACATTGTAGATGAGCAACCCTGTTTTGGTTACCATAGTATTTGAGAATAACACTATTGTCATTTCATTGTCAAGTTAAAAATAGCAAAATAGTATTGTATTATTGGAAATATTGAAAATATAAGTATGCAAAGAGAAGGAAAAATTTATGTGTAATTTTATTGTAAATAATCCCTGAGGCTATCCATAATAAAATCAAATAAACTATTACCAAAAAATGCGTTTCACTTGTCAAACATCAAGTGAGTAACTCTACTACTATGGTTGCGTATTTTTTCAATAGTTAACTACAAAATAGTAACTTACACTCGCGCACACGTCAAAATGCCTCCACTCGTATGTTAAGTTACATTCAACGTTGACGATGTATAAGGAACACACTCGCATAAAATATGTTTACTAAAATGTTTGAGTCATCTCGATTAACGCGATAGTTGCGTTTAGCCGTTTTATGTTAGAAACTCACACTCGAGCTACAGAACAGTATAAGTTAGTACGAGCTAAGTTACACCGTTCTGGCAAACACAAAGGCCAACGTTATACCTACATTACATTACAGGATACTGCAAAGTCCTTGACCTACTGCGTCACTGCACCAATCGACGGGTCGGGAGTTTCGTGGGAAAATAAAATTAGACGTTGGAAAGAAGCAGAGGTGTGCATGGTCAGAGCTATGGTAATAGTTAACACCTACCTCCGTAAATAGAAACACCTGTCTTATTAAATAGCTACGCGCTACGCTGTGCTACGAGCCTCTAATATTTAATTTAGGTACTTTTCTGTGATTTAGGCCGAATCTGCATCACATTTTTGTAAATTTTACTTAGTGTAAACTTTGTTTTAAATAAGTATGCACAAAAATTTCTTGAGCGGTTCCGTGCTTTGGAGAGCACATAAAGTCATCGGTCCCAGTTGATTTCGCAAAATAATCGTGAGGCCATTGACGGCCTTCCAGTGGCATAAAAACTTCCGACATAGAGGTCTTAACATTTCCATCAATCCGTAGTGGAACAGTATGGTGGAGTCCGCTCAGTAGTTAGACTTTAAACGAACAAGCATTGAATAAATACTTGTACACATAGATTTACAGATTGTAGATACTTAAAAGAAAACCAAGCAAAACCACTGCCAAATCGCAAAAGAATATGGGCTGGAATAAAATCTCTGGCCTTAAAGTTTGAGGCTTGTAAGCCGGGTGTCTGAACTGTGCCAACATCGATAATTTATTAACATTTCGTCCTATATTTTTGGCTGCACAAAAATGATACCAACAGTAAAAACTGAAATTTAAATGTGTGCAGTAATACAGTACTTATGAAAAAATAATTTTAAATTGTCTTACTATTATTTTGATTAAAATAATTCTAGGATAAGGATAGGTTTAAGTTTTGCTATTACCTATATTAAGTGTACTGAAGTTTTTTTAACAAACACTTGATATTAGCCCTATTGGCCTACAAAACAAGAATGTGCATTAGAGCATGGTACAGTTCCATGTTACATAGTCAAATTTCCAAAAAATAAGATACCTATTATGTTTCAGTTAGGTATAATGCTTCATTGTATCCATGGATAATTAAGCCTACATAGGTACAGTATTTACAGAAAATTGTAGGTAAAATTGGTAAGAAATGGATACGTATTGGGACAATTCAAATAAGTGTGCAAAAGAAATACAATTTCCGGTCAACACAATTTTAAGAAAGAAAGAAAGGAATTATTTATTTCGTAAAGCATTATGCAACAGGCTACAAAATGCAATCAAAACAGTAATTAAGTTATAGAAAATGACAATTTTGTGGTATGTTTACATCATACACGTGCGTTTGCAGTTAACTTTGCACCCCTGTACTTTCAAAGATGCAGATAATATACAAATTTTCAACTGACTGGACAAAGTAGGGTAAACGCAATGCTATTGTATGTAAAAAAATAGGCTGGGTAAACGTAAAAATTATTAATGCTTGTAAAAATCATTAGATTTTTTTTAGATTTCTCTAAGCAAAACGAGGACAGCTGAATTATTATGATTGTTATATATTATGATTGTTCGTATCTCTATTTTTTATTCTCTTGTGTTTTAAATCAATACGGCTGTCATTAAAATCCAAGAGGAAAAGTTCACTGTATTATATTCTATCTCAGGCAGAGTCTGATCACTTGGCATTGCCCATTGCTATCTGCATCTAGTTAATAATGCAAGATAAAGGATTTGCATGAATAAGTTATATGAGGTTACAATCTTGGACGTCCGCGTCTCTAAACCAAGAGATCTTGCATTAAAAGACATATTAAATATAAGTGTAGCTCCTTAAAAACAAATACATAATAACAATATTTGTAATTAATATAACAATAATTATAATGCTAGAGTAAAATTACTTAGTAGGTAATAGCGTTTGCGTGTGGGGAGGAGAGCATAAACTCAAAATCATTTAATCGTGTGGGTATTTTCTCAATACAAATTTCAGAAAGAAACTTTGTCATGGAGGAAAAGAAATGGCGAAGCAACTCCTCAGCACATTTTAAATTATAGAATACTTACTATTAGTATTACAGAATAATCTCCAAACTTACGCGAAGCTGGATGTGATACAGTTATTTCCATGCTACCTTGTAATTTTATGTACTTATCTATACTGTAGGTAGGTATACTGTCTAGCAGTGTTGCCAACTCGGTATCAGGTTTTCGGGCTAAACAGAGTTTTAAAATGGGCTAGATTCGTCCAATACATTGAAAAGTGAGCGTGAAAAAAAAGGTCTTAAGACGCTCTACAAGTATGGTAATCACATGATAATGGTCATTTTTTCGATATCTTTCACAACCTAAATTGTTTTTTTCGGTTAATTGCATGAAAAAGTTCGTGGAAAACCTGAATTCAAGCCTTTTAATCCTTTTTCAAGGGCTAGGTGCTAAATAATTATTTAAAGGGCTGAAAAACCGTAAAAAGGGCCGTAAAATCTAGCCCCGAAAGGGCTAAATTGGTAACACTGCTGTCTAGACACGCAGCAGCGTGTCCACCCAAAGTTCAAAAAAAGATAACTGGTAACGCAGCGCCATGTTTAATATTAAACTCATTTCACATTTATGTTTTTGATGAGATACTTAGTACTATTTACTGCTGTGCTTTCAAATGTCGTTTGAACGTTTCATTAGGTAAATCACGTGTTGAGACCAAGTGCACCAAGTCCCATACAAGATCCCATACAGATTACCTTACGTGTGTATATGGCTACGAGTACTACAACCTACATGACGGTAAATAGTGACAATTGTCTTAACATGATCGGCAACGCTGAGAGTCTTGAAACCTGGCTATTATCCATTTACGAATCAATATAATTTTTATGGATTTACTTGTTGTCGGGTACATATATGTCGATGGTTGCCGGTTGTTTATTCGTTGACTAACTTACCATATCACTTTAAACCCTCGACAGTTTTGTTTATACTAAACAAAGCGTTTTCGCATGTATAGGCATTATAAAGTTGAGGCAGTAGTACGAGTATCGTCTGCAGTAACACAAGGCTACGCAGGAAGATGCTGCTGACCATCCCCGGGGAATATTTTATTACTCGATTTTACGATACGTCAGGACAAGTAGATGTGGTGCTACTATAAAATGTGGATTAGATTTTATAATAGAAGTTGGATAGTATGACTTACACAAGGTCAATATTACTAAAATTTAGAACTTTAAGTATACTTCTGATAATTCTGTATTATAATTTTATTATGAATCTGTATAAACGCACACACACTCTGTTGCAGTAGGATTTCCTATATGGCGGGTAGTATAGACAAATTCAAGAAAGACATCAAAAGCACTCACGAAAAGACCCGGTAATACTTGATTTATCTAGGACATGACTGGCCCGGCCCGAAAACGAACCCAGGACCGCTCGCTTGACAAACATAGCACACCTACTTCTAGTACCTCTGGGCTAAGTGTACGAAATTCTTTGTTACGATACTTACCAAAAACAGAATAAATATGCATCAAATATAGCTCAAGGGAAGAGAAACATTGACTTTAAGTATTCATATTATTATGCTATCCAAACCAATCTAGAGATCCGCTAATTTTATTATAATGAATAGTTAAAGCACTTAGTAACAAGGCTTGTCATCGTTCCTGGACAGCCGCCAAAACAAAGAATACATTTCGCACGGTCGTCGGTGAAAGTGGCGCCGATCGATACCGTAGCATAACCTATAACTAACAGCTGATTGATGTAAGTAGCACTTAACACGACAAGAGGCCTCGCTTCGAGCCTATCCTATTACAAAACAAAATAAAGATAACCTAAACTTGAACAATAAAATTATCCTGCTGATAAATCAGAAGTCCATTGCTTACGGCAGCGTAACCACCGATGTTTTGTAGTCAAATTTGACACGTATTTGCGGCGCAAACGTGCCATAAGCTTAGCCTATGGGATAATATAGACTTATAGAGCCATAGAGGTGGTATAGCGCATAGTGATGGTATGCGGTGTCTGTGTGTGACCGTCGTGTTAAATCGCTTGCGGCAGCTGGGCGGGGGCGCATGCGCGCTGCAGGACCCCTCGACGGTCGCCCGGCTGTCACCGCCACAAGCCACTCCGCCGGCAAACTGATCTCGAGGCACACGCGCGCCCAAGGTTCGCTACGCCTAGCAACGCCGGCCCTTCGCGGCCAGGAGCCCAGGCTTCCTCACCCTACGCTCGTCACCCACCAGAGCAAGGCGCCACGGACGCCGGCGTTCGCAACCAGGCAACGGCGGACTTAAGGTATTCCTTGTTCCTTTCCATTGTACTATACGTTACGTAGATGACGGTCTCTCGTTCGCAATACAATGGTAGATTAGTGATTCTGCAAAAAACGTGTTCCCCTCCGAATGTGCGTTGCAGCATACGTTAGGGTGCCGCATTATGACAGAGCATGAGCGGAATTTCGCCGGCTGTCCGCTGTCTGCCCGGCTGCCGGCATCGCACGCGGTTAATTGACAACGAGGTATTAGGATCTGACCTTCCATTACGGCTTCACATTAATATTTGCAATCGACACTATTTTGCATGTAAGCTACGTAATGATTTTTCAAAACTGCGAAAATCCATCCCTATAGACATTCTAATGTGACTATTACCGATCGATTTAGGCGATTAATTTTTGGGCAGGTGTTGTGTTTTGTTAGTGATCAAGTTGAAAAAACTGCTAAAAGTTAACACGTAATAATTTCTTGGGATTTATTTTCAGTTTCATTTAGTTTACTGTTCTATATAACGATGGGAAAGAGATAACAAAGTAAAAACAGAAAGAAACAGCTGTTGCCAGAGGCTGACTCGCTTACCTTTCAATGTATGTGATGTTTTCTGTGTAAATCGTAAATGATTAGGAAATATGTATGGATATTTAATAAAATTTTCTCTGTGATAAAATAAATGTCTTTAGGTATATTTTAGCCCTCACTTACCCTTTGAATTCGGCCATTTTATAGTCTGATCCTGCTGTGATAATGTCAATCAATCAAAACATGCCTCTTTATTTTTATGAATATAAAATCAACTTTTATATTCCATTTACTATTACGTATGTGATTTAGTCATTGAATATAATATTATAGCTGTATTGCTCAGACCAGGAAAATGAATTCTTGAACTAAATTAGAATAAATACGTAATAGTAGGAACAAACCACCATCTCTTTGTTTTTTTTGCCATTCTGGTTTATTGATTGTCCAATTACTTTGTTATATATCATTATACATCACTATACTATACTAGCGCTCTTCGCGTCGCTTTGCCCGTGATTTCCAGGATAATAAGAACCTTAGGTATATCTTATTCTACAATCTAGGCCATGGTCTACCTGTGTGCAAAATTTCATAAAAATTTGTTCAGTAGTTTTTGCGTGAAATAATAATAAACATCCATACATTCTAACAAACAAACTTTTACACTTAAAATATTAGTAGGATAGATGACATGGTAATGATCCTAATTCAAACTAATTGGCCAACCCTGATGAGATAGCTATATGGCCACATAGTCATACACCGTCAATTTTACTGGATGCCGCGTCAAGTCCGCTGCAAACTTGACAAGTATACTTGATCGTGGATGGCCAGCTTTAGAAGCGAACCTGATGAAACGCATAATAAAATTATACAAACTTAAGAATGTGGCAGTTTAAAAAAATGGCTAGGATTTAAGATTAAGTACTTAATTAATCTTTCTGAGCTTCTCATAATACATTGTCAGATTTATGTATCTACAGTTCCTATGTATTCGTATTTCTCACTCTGTTACTCACTCTATACTTTTCATGTTTTTATTCACAATTATTTTTAGTTGTACCTGTGGTTGTACCAAAATTGTTTATTGTTTTCAAACGATGATGGTCAGTATTACTTTACTTTGCTGTTAATTTTACATAATTATGGATTGACTTATTTGCCTTATTTACTTGAAATCATATCGTCATAACAATATCTCAGGAATATTTTTAAAGGTTTTATTCATTGTCAGCTTAACAGCATAATAACAATTTTTTAATAGTTTTTAGACTGACAATACAACCGTGTTTTTAGTTTTTAAACTACTAGGTAACTTCTTTAACACGCTTTTATTAGGTTCACTTGTAACTAAAATAACTACCAAGGTAAACAAATCTTGGTAGTGAATATTAAATATTAACCCACTTTTAATTTTTGTATAACTATGTAATTTGTATATGTAACTTGGAGCTGAACTGATGATAGAGTCAGCAATGGTTACTAGTAAACGCCTCGAGTTTGCGCTCTTATGATTTGTTTTGATGATAGAGTCAGGACACTCAGGACCTGAATAGTGGAACTCTTCTACGGTTGCTAGTAAATACTTTGAGTTTGGGCTCAAAGCTCAAGAGTGTTTCTTAAGCTTTAATTATTTAATTTAAAAAAAAAGCAATTGTGTGGTTTTATGAAACCACGGTAGGTATAAGTGAAACTTTTTTTCGTATTGTAGACATTTAACTAAAAATTTTTGGATAAATATTCGATTTAGGGTATTAAAAGATTTAGGGTATTAAAGGCGCCTTTCACTTTACCCCCACTCCGCGGCCGACCGTCACGCGACATGCGACACACAGACCAAAAAGTTTGAGACGATGTAATAAAAGTTTCACTTTAAAAATTATTTAGCTTCACCTGTCTGGGTGTCTGTGAGCCGAAAAGTGGCGATAGAAACCAATGGCACTAGGTCCTTCCCATGTAGCACCTACATTAACGCCGATTGCGCTCACAAAGTAAAATCATTTACGACCTCAGCTTGCTGTCATCTTCATAAGACAATCTACTCGTATACAAAAAAATAAAATTGGAGTGTCTGTTTGCAATATTAAAATAACAGCTTTTACTAAGTGCATTTGGATGTTTACAACCAAGACAACATTTTTTTTACAATTTTTGTCTGTCTGTCTGTCTGTTTGTTTCGGCTAATCTGTGAAATAGCTGGACCGATTTTGACGGGAATTTCACTGGCAGATAGCTGATGTAACAAGGAGTAACTTAGGCTACTTTTATTTTAGAAAAAAAAATAGTTTTAGAAAAAAAACGCTATACGAAGTTCGCCGGATCAGCAATTCTGTAAATAATTGCATTGTCACCACTGCAGTGTTGAAAAATTATTAAACAGATTTACCTGCATTTTCTTCTATCATTTTGAAACAGCAAGCTACGTTTCTACACTATCAAAAGTGATAGGATTTGTCATTATTTTACCTACTAACTTATCCGACGATTATGAATGGATTAGTAATATAAAACCACTTAGGCTAACCATATAATCTACATAAACACTACTTTAAGTCTTTCTACGTACTTAATAGATGTTACGTATATTCATGACATGCGTCATATTTATTAAAAATGCAATAGAATTTCCTTTGTACATTTGGCGAAATCGGAGATTCTTAAATGATTAAAGTTATCTTTTATAAAAACTTAACATTTACGTAAAATCACGTCCGCGGCTTGAATAGAATGAATAGACAAGATGGTTATGAATGAACACGTTTTAAATCGATACAATAAAGCTATGATTATTGTGTTCACACAATGCCACCAACCAACGTATGGTGGAGAATATTTAGCCATTACAAGTTGCGTTTTGTGCGAGCCCAATAAAACTAGGCTATTCAATCGTCTCCATTTACGTCGTATTGATCTCAAGTTCAAAACCACTTCGCCTAACAAAGCACCAATTCTTGCTTTTATTGAAGCTTGTTAATAATTTCGGGAAGCGTTTGAACCGAGAGTTTACTTTGCACGCTACGAACTAATTCTTCTATAGTATAATTTAGCTCGTGAAATGTACATACCTACTTTTCGTGAAGACCAAGAAAAATATGAGTTAGTTGAAATTGTAAGTAGAATTTTACATTACAAAAATTTTCAAGTAACTTATATTTTTCTATAAATAAATATAATATAAAGGAAGACTTCTTTAATTTAAAATATTATGTTGCTTGAAAGCAATTGATCCTTATGAATGACCCTTTCAGTTGGTATCATAAAATACAGGATATTAATTTTTCACATTTCGATTTTCACGGTTCGATTCCCGGCTGAAGCAGGTGATTTTTCAAAAATCTTTGAATGCAGTTTTACTTATTTTTGAAAAAAAGGAATGTTTCCTTTCAGTAAAATTTGCCATCATTTATAGTATATTTAGGGTACTTTTCCTCCAACTACCTTTTTTATTTCCACCCAGTATATAGATTTCCATATTAGCATATGCTGCAATTTTTCCAAACCACAAAGTTTTTGTTAAATAACTAACCTTCACGGCAACTAATCGTTTTAACAGTAAGACTAAAAGATTACAAGTTACAAAAAAATAATAACAATTAGAACTACTTACATTTCGTTTCAGTCTGGAGTTTTTATCTCCAGTATAATAAAACAACGGATAAAAGAATTCCACAACAAAAGAGCGAATAGCACTTCTCATTAATTTCTCAATTACGCGAGCTTTTCAGAGCTTTTGGATTTTGCTCTTAAAACGGTCAGGGTTAAGACATGATCTGGTAATAACCGGACTATGCTTGAGTGGGTTATCTTTAGGTTTAAATGACAAATATTTTTGCAGCTCTCTGGCTAATTTGAACAATGAATTTGATCTTCAAGGAATTATACATTCACCCGTGTAAAATATATTTTAAAAATAGTTCGGATTTTCTAACTTTTTGCGCTTAAAGTCGCTATTGATAAAAACGTCAGGGAAGACATGATTGGATAAATATTCAACGCTTACAACCGATAAAAATATTGTTTTCTTTTAAAATATATCTATCGATTCTGTCTTTGTTGCTTATGTTATTTTTTCAATTTTTCAAACTACAGAATTGGTGTATTTTTTGGTTTATATAAAACAAAATCTGACCATTTTTGGAGAATTGTATATTACTTAGTTAAACATGAGCACAAAGGTACTTCTCTACTCCAAAACAATACATAATTTAGTAAAAAAATAATTATAATTAAAAATGCCACTAAAAAGTCATAAATGAGCCTGATTTTTCTAATAATCTACATAATTTTCTAACCCAATAAAAGCAAAAAAGACTCGATTTAATTATAAGGTAGAGAATGGGTGGCATATTAACCATGTACCTACTAGCTTTTGCCGGCGACTTCGTCCACGGTAAAGATAGTTTTTTTTTTTTAACCCGCAGGAAACCGGAACTTTTCCGGGTCTATGTGTTAATCCAGGGTATAGGCTATCTCCATTCCAAATTTCAACCAAATTGGTTAAGTAGTTAAGTAGTTGACGTAGGGAACAAACATCCAAACATCTTCGCAAACTTTCACATTAATTACATTCACATAATATAATAGTATAATTATATACTATTTAACATGTACTTTAACTGTCTAATACACAACAGAATACACGATTAAAATGCAGAAAAATATCACAATCCGTAAATTGATTTGTCAGCCCGGATGAAATGGTGATTAGTCAAGCGGAAATTCTCATAGTTCTTCTCAGTTAGAAGTGCTAGGAATAATAACACTATTATTGTCTAAGCACTGTAGATTAATTTATGCATTACAATTTATGAAGCTTATCAAAATAGAACAATCAGATTACATACAATGTGGAAAAATGTTGACATTTTTGCGTATGGTATGTAAGAAAGGTACCTAAGTATTCGCGAAAACTAACTTCGAATAAAATTAAAGATTTTATGACAATCCGCACTGGAGCAGCGTGGTGGAGTATGCTCTAGGCCTCTTCAAGAGGAGATACCCGTGCTCAGTAATGGGCCCTTAAAGGGTTTTCCGTCATTTTGGTAGCTGCAACTCCGAACTCAATCAAACAAACTTTGTTTATCTTACCATAGAATTTTAACGTTATTGCTATTCTTATGACGGAATAAATGTTTCTTCTTATGTAAGTATATTATTTTTATTTATATTATATTTATTTAACATTTATTTAATTATTAAAAAATTGGGAAATACTCACCGGCAATGTTGTGGCCCGACTGCTCAGCAGATAATTTCATTTCATTATAATTCCATTACCCCGTTTATGTTCGACCCAGCTTCGATAAGTTGTTACAGTTATACGAGTACCTAGTACAGAAGATGCCTTCCTTGTGTAGAAATAGTTTATTGCATATTTATTTAATCACATAGTGTTTTCATTGATAAGACAGATAATTATTCTTAATAATTTAGTATTATATAGTATTTAGTATTTATTTTTATTTTTTTGTGTTCACCTTTTTCACTTATATTTTAATACAGAATCAGCGAGATCGCCATGCACCTGCGTGTGCCCCGCGCGACACCGTAGGTAACATTGAAAAGCAGCGGCCGTCGCTGAATGTGACCTTTTTCTGCTTGGCACTGCGATTATTTTTAAGCATAGTTAGTATTACTTTTTAGCATATTGTTGTACCTATCTATTGCAGTGCCCTGAAATAAATGTTTTTCTTTCTTTCTTTCGTTCTATCACATAAAATGCCTTGATTGTGAATCGAACCCGGGCTATGTTACACATAAATACATGCATACGTACATTTACCTAGTTCAACCAAAACCAAATGAATACCATTAATATTTTACCATTCCCGAAGCTTACAAAATCATAACAGCGCGCGCAGCGGCGGAATAACAATGCCGGGATTTTGAAGTTTGCTTTAAAAATGAGTGCTATATAAATGTATGTATGTAAACTGTAGAATGTCCACAAAATTCACCTACATTCAGTGAAGCCTTCCACATTCTGCGCCCATTGTCTGACATTGTCTATACATTTTGCGGTAACGAAATTGCACCGTTTTCCGCTTCAGTTGTTTTATGTAACGCGAAAAATAAATACAAACGTCTTAATGGTTAGAAATTATTTATTTGTTCTGTAACTATTGGACATAACTCTTCACATATACATAGTGAAGTCAGTGATAGTGATGTGCTTTTCCAAGTTTTTCTAAAACAAATGAACCTTTATTTTTTCTCTAAAATGTTTTGTATTAAAAAAATAATTATTACTGGTTTTGTGGTAAACCACACACGTGCACACTACATTTACCTACTTACCATCAGTGTTCTGACCAAAAGACCTCAAAATCTTTGCCGATTTTTAAGAATAAAATAAAAATTATACTTTCATAACACTTTTACCTAAACGCCCACAAAATTATTACTTCCATTACTTCCTTTTATAGTTAATGAAGATACTATTTAAATGTATTCAGCTCCAGTTTCTAAGTACTAATAAAGATATGAAAGTTATATCTTTGTTTGACAATAAACATCAGATGAAACGGAATTACGCAACTTAATCCCGAAAACTGGAGTAACGCAAAAGCTGTAGATTGTTCGAGAACTCACCGGTGTTCCATTACAAACGGGATAAACCGCCTGAAAGGCTTTCAAGAGATGTAATGCTGACCTTTCTTATATAAAGAGAGGTCCGCATTACATCTTTTGAAAATATGTCCGTCTAGAAATTCAATTATGTATATAAATTACGTAGATTTAAGTAAAAGTTACAGCCCACATATAAGAAGCGCTCATACGCCCCAACTCACTAACGGTTACTTTAATCGTTCCTTAATAAAGAATCACCAAATAAATTATGTACTTGTATAGTCATAGGCTTGTGTAGATCTTAAGTGAACGATAAAGTTAAATAACAGTGGGCGCGGTCGGTAGTTGGATGGGTGACCGCTAGTGGCAATTTCTTGAGCGATTCCGTGCTTCGGAAGGGTACGTAAAGCCTTCGGTTCTGGTTGTCATCGTAAGATTAAAGTCGTTAAGACATATCGGAGACCTTCGAGCGGCTTAAAAACTTCCGACACTAGGGTTGACCACTAACCCCTCCACCAATCCGCACTGGAGCAGTCTGGTGGACTATGCTCTAGGCCGCCTGAAGAGGAGAGATCCGTGCCCAGTAGTGGGCCATTAATGGGTTGAAGCCAATTAAAACTAGACTAGGTCTAACTAGGTAAACTAGGTCCAAGGTAAATTTTAGTGGTATATAGCGATAAACTTTTTTAAGTGGTTTCTTTTCAGCCCTTATAGTTTCATCATGTCCGTCCGTTGGAGCCCAGTTCCATCGCAGCAGTATAGCGCAGAGACCATTAATGCTAAAAAGCTGTAATTTGGTTTTTGGCCAAGTTTATCCTTCACGTTAATCTTTTTAGGGACTAGGTAAGCCAGATAACCAGAGAGCCAGATGAAGCGATCGATCAATGTCAACTCCCAAATACAACGTTTTTCTTAACGACGAGTGAGGTTCCTTCAGGGTCTTCGGGTCTTTCAACAACCTTATTTTCCTATTTATTATACTATATGATGCTGAATGTAATATTATTACTAAAACAATATACATATTTCCCAAACAAAGTACAAAATAATATTTACCATTTTCCACTCCTATATTTGCGAAATTCGGTGTGGAATTTTGCGCGTTGTAGTTGTTGACAAAAAATATACGCTTTTAATGTCGTCTAAACCCTCATTCAATATTCTACGTGTTTGCTGCCTACGTATTAACGAGTGTGAGCAACGTCGCTCCGTAAATATTTTTCAAGATTTAGTAATGAGGCCCTAGAAAAATCTCGTGAACCTAAAACGCAAAAGCTTTTTAAAACGGACGGGATTTAATGCTGGTTTAAATTACCACACCACTAAGTTAGTGAATATTCTTCAAATTAGTTTGTAAACGAAGTTATTTACCTTACTAATGGCCCTGCTCCATTGAAGTATTATTACTAGCGTATAGAACCGACACCGCGAACACCATGTATGAGCCAATGCATTGGCGCCACGTGGCTTCAATCTTCAATGGATTCGTCTGATTTTGAAAGGAGAACGGGGGCTCAATTTTGAAAATATGAAGCTCCCGGGCGGGACACACATTTTGTTAGAGATGTCTGTTCCATGACATTATACTTCAATGCCCAGCTCAGAGCCCGTATTTAACCACGATATTACTACACTCTGCTATTCATTGCAAGTGAAACTTAAAAGAACTTTAAAGTATTTTACAGTAGTTCCTTGACGTGCCTAAGTAATCTCCGCGTTTCTTCGTGTGTAATGTTAAAGTACTCTGGCAATGCCTAATTAGTAAAATTATAGAACACACTCTATTTAAAATGATGCTATTTATCTAAATGTTTGTAGAAGTTAGTAAAGAAATAATGACTATAATGACTTGGACCTTAGACTCCATTACATGGTGTAGGTACCAGCCCATTAACATTCTAAGAATCATTGATAGACTCAATATTGAGAACGGTCAATCCGTTTAGAGGAAACAATGGAGGAAGTATCCCATTTGAAACCATAATTTCACAGACAAAAATCGTAAAGAAAATAATACCCGTATACTTGAGAATATTTCATAATTTTCTCTTTTCATAATCTTCATAAGTGTTAAATGTGATAAAAATATCTGAAAAAGCAGTGATGCAACATGCAAAATCGTAACTATTTCTTTTCCATACAATACAGAAAAAAATAATGTAAGTTACATTATTCAAATCTAATTTATCACATGACTGGCATTGTTGGATTGTTCCAATGAATCAAAATGAAATTTAAAAAATGAATTCATTCGTTTTTATATTCTTTTAGATGAACATTTTGTATTTCAAAACATAGTTTGAAATTGTTGGCAAGTACGGCGTAGTTATATGGCTTTGCACAATTAACTTTGTAAATTAATTATTTTTTCTTGTTTTTAAAAGCTTTCTTTAGAACCGTTATGAAGGTAATTTTACGTAAACGGTTTCCTTTGAAAATTATTTGCGATATTGTGAAATGATTGGATGTAGTCCTTACTTTTTTCATTTATTTAAGAGCTTCGTTTGATGAAGACGACTCTTAGGGCGTAATGTTGACTATGCCGTCCTGGGTTCGATTCAGGCTGTTTCATCATTCAAAATCTACTCAGTATTTATGTGTATGTATACGCAATAATGACAATTCACAATAATGAATGAATTTGGATTAAAAGTAACCAACAGAGATTTTTTCTAATTAATTAACGTTCCGTCACACTAAAAAAATTTTAAATAGAGACAAAGCTTAAATACATTTTTTATCTGAGTACTCGTACTTTAAAATTTGTCCTCAAAAAATAAAATAAACCAGTTAAGTATCAGTAACATTGATAATATTTATCTCGAGCAACTCTTAAAATTTAATTAACGCTCATAAAGTCTGAAATTAAAACAGTACCGTTAAGTTCGTTAACGCTCGCAGTGGAATAGATCTCTCAATTAAATTGAGCTATAAAGATATACCTTCAGCCTAGTTCAACCTAGATCTACGTAGTTCTACGTAGTTCATTAAAAGTGCTCAGAAAATAAATAATGACTTCTTGACTTATTTCAATGATAATTTACTTTTCCTAAGATATATTTTCCTATAATAATTAGAAGGAAATCGTGAAATGAGTGAGGTCATTAAAGAGCCCGCTTATTTCGAAACTGTTTTGCACCGATGTAGTAGTAACTACCTATTAGTCGAGCTTAAGCTATTAGCTTACGCTATTAGCTATTAGTCGAGCGTGGCTCGGCCAGTGCATCTGCATTGTCCGTTTGTTTCACGGTCAAGACCGGAATGAAGGGATGACGAATAGAGGATACGTAAGAACATAAACGAATTGAAAAACGTAAGAAGTTGCTGTCACTTATGAACATTAGCAACACTAGATAAATCTTTTATGTGTTTTACCTATATGGCATGCAATTTGTTGGAGAGCCACATTATTATAGGTAACATGATTTTTCCGCCTTTTATCAACAATGGAAGTCCGGAACGGTGATGATTTTGGTGTTTAGTGATAGACATAGACGGTGACGACCACTTACATCATTGACAATGAGCTAATGCTTAACATTTCAATAACGGTGAAGCATTCAACATTTAAAATGACACGACCCTTATGGCTCATTAATGCTTTATAACAATCGTTATAAAAGATTATTTAAAAAAATTAAATAGGCCACCAAAAGTAGTTTGGGCATAAAAACGCAAAATAAAATCGTAACAACATCAATAAAGCTAACTCAACCGAAATGTCCACAGCCTCTGAAGCGTCAATTGGCAAGATTAAACTCGGGGTTTTAACGTATATCGAAAATTGTGCTAGAAGTATCGTGCGTTTAGCCAGATCGATAGGAGAGCTACTGCATTGGCTCAAGGGCATCCAGCGTGTCCGAACTGAAATTAATGCAAACTAAAACCTGGAAAGTAAGCATGAGGTTCGGAAACTTAATTCCTCTTCATTTACGTAAGTACCTAACAATGTAACAGTGGGCCATAATAAGGTAGAAATGGAAGCATAAAAAAAGAAATATCAATTTCTCTGGGCAAGATGACGGAAGCGAAATTTGGTACACAACACTACATTTTAAATTAAAATCATTAACAGTAATTAATGAATAACAACTATTACAGATCTGTGTACACGAAAAATATAATATGCAGAGCTGAAACAACTAAATAAAGATCAGGTTATAGCTATAAATATATCATAAAAATTATCATAACACCAATAGCAAATAGAGTCATTTTCTATTGAACTATTATTTCCAATGCAATGTGTGAAGACTTCTAAAAAGTTATTTATTTATTTATTTCGGGCAACAAGGCCCATAAATAAAATAAATAACGCTTTACACTCATAGCCCCACATTAGGATTCCCTGTGTCGTGGGTGCCATGGACAACACACAAGACAAGGACATGCACACCCAGACCGAGAACAGAAATTCAAACTCATCATTCAAATTTCTGCCTCGCTGTGAATCAAACCCAGGAC
>OZ010693.1:12834479-12977737 GCA_963932265.1 Thymelicus lineola | reverse complement strand
ATTTTATAATCGATTGAATTGATTCATAATAATCGATTGATGGAATATAATAATATATTTTATGTATTATTTGTTAATTATAATTATAATATTAATTTATTTCTTACATGTTTTCGTATTCCATACATATTAAAACTATGTAATATATTTAGAATTTTACCATTCAATCGTTACGCAAATTTTATTAAATTACATTTCGAATATTTTGACATCGATTAATCGATTGACAACAAAGATGATGTAATCCCTAATAATGTCATTTTGGTAACCATAGTATTTATAAATAACACCACTGTACTGTCATATTTGTCATCGATCTTTCATGTTTCTACGCGTGGTTTTTTGTATTTTTCTATTAAATATTTTCAGCGTACCTATTTGGAGTCCTATTTACTATTGAAACTCATCGACACGCACACAGTTATTTTAATTTACTGTTGTATTCGATTTCGTACTTGTGTTTTGGTGAATGTGTTTTCGCAGTTTCGCTACAATTTCTGGCAAACCAATACTATATGAATATGGACTACTTAATCGCCTGTTTTGTGACTGACAAAGGTTCAGAATAAGTCCTGAACACTGGATAACGTACCCTATACATCTTTAGAAGATCAGTAGTTTGCTGTGGCCATACTTACAATGAGTATGTTATGGTATCTTGATTGGGCAAGGTACCAACGAAATATAGCGCCTCCTGCACAACTAGACGAACTATTAATATAAATGATAACTAATAAAATCTCTTGAAATATGCAATAGCTTTTATTATACAACCTTTTTATGACATTCGTTTTGGGTAAAAACCATTTAAGTAGTAGATAGTATAATAGACACCCGCCAACTTAGTTTTAACCATTAAACTCGTAGATTCTATTGGCAAGTCACGTATTAATTTTGGGATTTTATTATAGAAATGTACACCAAGCCCTATGAAAGATCGTTGCACTTTACTTTGGCGGAACGAAGGCGTAATTAATTGATACATTCTTTTTGTTTGGCGATTATTAATATCAAAATTTTGTTTATACGCGTTTATATTCTTCGTTATAAAAACTACATTATTAATTTATTAAGTTGGTTAACCTTAGCTGTGTGTTGTAATGTTTAGTTTGTAGGTACGATTCCCTAACATGAAATATTACATGTTTCTTCTGATGTATATAAATATTATTTACTAGGTTGATCCAAAAGTAACGATAGTAAAAATGATACACGTTCAAATAAAATAACGTATTATTTTACAGTCTCCTAACTAATCAGTTCACATTCTCGGTTACAACAAATTGAATTGCTTTAAATTGGGTTGGCATACGAATGATCCAAACGCACGACTAATGATAAATAATCACTATCGGACGAACATGAATCATCAAAACTGCTCTCAGATTCCGTATCACACTCGTCTTTCAATTCTACAATAAATTTATCAATTTCCGCGTCTAAGCTTCCATCCATTTTACAAAACTTATCCTCAATATGTCGCACATGTTTTATACGCAGTCGGGTTTTTTGTATTTTTTAATTTTTTTGTGTGTAATAGACCTATCATTGATTCAGTTGGAAAAAATATTAGAACACGATTTCGTGAGCCATGACCACGTTTTATGCTATAATATGTACCTACATTTGCCCAAAATTCTTCTGTATTTTCATTGAGCGACTCAGTTTCTTTTGTTTTTTTGTATTTATAACACTATTTTCTATTTTAATTTTCAATATTATATTACATTGGTAGAAAATGCAAAAAATCGGGAGAAACGGTCGCTAAAACGGGATATCGGGAGACGATAACCCAAATCAGTAGATCTCCCGATAAATCGGGAACTTTTACAACACTCGTCACTTGACAGCAAGTAATGCTAATCTAATGGGAAGGTAATAACAGCTTGTCAGAGGTAAAATAACTGTGAACGGACTGTAGTAGTAAATAGTAATCGATACTTGTCTTTGGGACTAGGAGCACATTCTTTTTCTCTCCTTAATCTGTATTAAAGTTTAATGCCTGTCGGAAAATAAATTATTCTTCAACTGAACTGAATAAAATCTTTCATTCCCTCCCCTCCACAAAAACTGGTTTTACAGCATGGTATCGTAATAGTTCTCGTAATAGAACATAGATGGTGTTTTTACAATTGTAAAAACAGAAAAAAAAAGATTTACAATTGATTTGTTTTTGCAATTGTAAAAACACCATCTATGTTCTATTACGAGAACTATTACGATACGTAGCAAAGTAATATTAGAATATACTACAAAATTAATCACAGATGGCGCTTAACACATATAGTTTGGCTATAGAGATTCGTAAATTAAATTATTTCAAAATATTATTTCATTTTTATTTTTAGTATTGCTGTTTTTGAATATTGTATTTTGAACAATGTTTTTTTAATATTGTTTTTTGATTTTTTTTTCATGTCAAAGAAGTATAACTTCTCACGCGCGTACAAAAGTACACGCACTCTTTTTTTTTTCCCACTAGCGGTCACCCATCCAACTACCGACCGCGCCCGCTGTTGCTTAACTTTGCCGATCACTTAAGATCGACGCAAGCCGCAGGGCTATGAGCGCTTCTTATGACTATTATTACTGACTATTATTACTATTTTCTTATTGCTAATGTATATCAAATATTAGAGTATATATTGGCGTAAGTATTATTGTTCATCTTCTGTTAGTTTTGTATTTTTATTTTATCAGGTTTGTAGGCATCCACGTTCTAGCCAGTAGACAACTAATATAGGAGAGAACGCTTTCAGATACCACATTAGGAAAATAGATCTTATATACCTACTCTCTTTCTTACATTATACTGTTGAATCATCAATTACATATAATCATTACCATTATTTAATCACACCATGTATACTAACTCATTCTAAGCTACAGAGGCATAGTAAGCTGCCGTAGTACAAGATGTTTTCCCAACTAATATCAGTTATCAGACGAAAATAATATTATTGTAATGTTGAGAGTACGAACGAGAGTACGAGAGTTGAACGTGTTCATTACTTATTTGAATCTCACTTTTTTTATCAGTTGTTTTATTATAATAATAAAACAACTTTGACCGTTTCTTATATTTCATTAAAATCTGAACTGTAATTAACTTAATACGTGTAATGAATAAAATAGACGGTCAATGGACGGATCAATGACTTCCCCGTACCATTTTTTACACCTATTGCTCCTATAGTGTTCTTTTAGCGTTCGAATAGTAATGAGCTCTTTATATTGTCACGCTATTGCGTGATACCTTTGTACAGGTAGGTCATTGCCTTTTTAGAGTTCCAAAATAAAATCGGAACCCTTATAGTAACGTCATGTCCGTCTGTCCGAAGTCGTCTAAAATCGTAGAATAAAATATTTAAAAACATTTTTTCCATGTTACCTCCCATACAAGTAACGTGAGGATGAATCTTTTTATTCGTCGCGTACTCTATAGTGTGGGGTATCGTTAAAAAGGTATTTAAAAAAATTATGGATCTTCTTAGACTGTTTTTGGAATTAGAACCTGTTTACGAAATATTTGCCTTTAAACACAGACTTAAAAAAAGAATAATGTTATCTTCACGTCCATGCCATTAAAGTACTAATCTAGGTTAGAGTCAAGTGTGGGGTACACTTGACTCTAACCCCCCTCCCCTCCCTCCTGCCGGCTAGTCGGTTGGAGTTGGACAACTGAAAAAAATCTCAAAAATAGGATATATAATAAATTTACAAGAAAAACTATCACGGCCATGTCAGCATAAGTAGTTAATGAGTAATTGTTGACAAACTTATTACTTCGGAACCCTACATTGCGCGTGGCCTGACGCGAACTTGCCCGATTTTTTCTCCTTATAATTTCTCATTATTCCAAAGATTATATCTACAAGGTTTTTTCGGATAAGTGAATGTTTTGAGTAATTCATAAAGAGAATTTGAAGTAAAAGGGTAAAGATCAGAATCACATTTATCGCCATTCGCATTTAGATGCTTTTTTCTATGCATCGTGAATATTATCTTATGCTTTATTGCTATGGCATAAGCACACCATAGGACAACCAACCAGCCAATTACATCGGTTCGTCTTATGGTATGTCTGTTACGATTATTTCTTTCGTTTGCATCAGTTATCAGGCGTTCGCTTGATCAAACATCCTTTTATATACGCACTTTTAATCGCTCTTTGACATGTGAAATCGAATAAGTTCCAATTTAAAACACCATGTTAGATCGTGCGCTGAAACTATTCAATTTTTGAACTCGGTTTAGTCTAAGTCAATAAAATTACAAAGTTTTTTTACCAATAATTTCATTGCTCTAATTGATATAACACACTACAAAGAAAAAAAATATATTACATTTAAAAATTATTATATAAATAAAAAAAAACATGAGAGGTGTCAAGGGACATCCGGATGGAACGAAGTTCCTTTCGATTTAAGTATTGTTGAATCACGCTACTAGCGTGATTCAGAAAGTTGTACAGTGCCATCTCTGTAAAACTCTCTGAATCACTTCAAAAAAGTGTCGTCATTCGTAAGAATCAAAAAGTGTCGTATTTTTCCGTCTAGCCCCCTTTCACAACGCGCGATAAGGAACTTCGTTCCAATAAATACTTGCAACTCATTCCCCGCAGTAGACCTGTGTCGCGGGTGGCATGGACACACAATGATCACAATGATACCCGTGATCAGAGTACAAATATTTATCTCTCACATAAATATCTACCCCGGCCGGGAATCGAACCCTTCGCTTCGCAGGCAGGGCCACTACCAACTAGGACTCACGTTCAATGAAAAACATATTTTGAGATTTTGCTTAATCAAATACCACGCAGTAATAAACGTGAGAAAAATAAACGTGTCTTCTTCCGTTCATTTTAACTCAAAAATAAAACGTTATTTTACGTTTTGTTCAGATTGTTAAAAGCAAAGAAAGAACTTGTATTTTTGCTTGAATGACATTTCTTGGAGAGTCGTTAAAAGTGAATATGCACAGCAATTTTCCTTTCATTCAAAGTCTCTTTCAGACTGTACTGAGGCTTCTACTATATACTTAGTTATTCAGTGTAACAAAACGTTTTCAGTAAACAAAGAGAGAAGTGTTACGTGGTACATCACGTTGGAATGAAGTTCCTTCGCTATAGGTATGATAAATATTAAATAATAGGTGCAATAACAACGTTTGCAAATATTTTAATTTAAATAGTATTACTTACTATAGAACTAAAATTAAAAATATGTCAGTGATAAAATATTGCATAAATAAGTAACATAGGGCTGAAAGGCTAGTGTGGTTGTATAATGAAAAAAAACTGTTATAAAATAAACGGCATCCCTATAATCCTGGTACATAATACAAATTATGATAATTTAAATTATAGTTAAATAATGGAAATTACACAAAAATATTATAGTGCATATTTTCTGTTAACCATAGCCTTAATAAATATATGGGCATTGAGTATTTAATTGTTATTTTTGTTTATAAAAAAGAATTTTGTGGCTTCCATTACTTCACACTTCCACCATATACTGTAGATGGTTTCTCCCATTTCTCATGCCACAAGCCGCTTTAAGGAACTTCGTATAAAACATAAAAAAGTGTTAATGTGAAGTAACCTTTTGATTACATGAATTAAGGTTGGATTTCGATCGCAGAGGTATTATGCTGTGCTGCATCGCGTGCAGGAACTAGACCTTGACCCACGGTGCAGTGACAGTTAATATACGGCCAAGCGGCGTGCAAGGAAACACCTACGCCATAGTTCTACGTAGACATATATCAATAGCATTGGTTTTCACATCTGATGTTGCCCTGGTACTTGGGAGCGTTAAATTGTTAAGAAATCTAATATTTGTAAGGTTAAATTGGTTTCTCAGATGGAAATCCTAACGCAATCATTTCAGCATTACAGCCCCTTGAGCTCAGGGCGCTTTTTACATTTTTATTTAGACATGCCAACTGAATAATAAACAGAATATTTGCATTTTAAATATAACAAACAAGAAACATAGTTATTAAGCATTAGCATGTAAGCCAATTATAGGCATGCTCAACAATCTCCTAATTACTAAAACATGATGTAGCAACCTCTACGGTGCTACGACATAACTGCGATGAGTTGTTTTGAGACATCTGCAAAACATACAGACATACGCACATGGAAGATAAAATTATATAAATAACATAATTTAAAATATATAAATAACCAAGTTGGTATTTATAACAGTATCTTGACCTCTCCTGGTTCAGAACAGGCCAAGATACTGATCCAGTTATATATTTCAAGTGTATCTTAGATAAGATTAATAGCCTTACGAGGGTGACATAGTCAAATGTAGGAATAAACCCTCTATAAATAAAGATTAAAAAAAAGATAAAATTCAGTTTAGTACAAAGTAAAAAAGGGGCCAAGTGCGAGTCGAACTCGCGAACCGAAGGTTTCGTAAAACTTTTAGAACTGAACATTGCTCTTATATGAACTGAATTGTGTAACAAACTTAACTTTGCCGTTTGCCCTATACATTGACATAGGTCGCGATCAATTTACTAACTGCAAATAAGTAAAGCTATTTTTCATGATATAATAAAAAAATCGGTTTTTGGATTTTTTCCTTTACTTGTACTTTTTTGCTTACTTGTTACGAGCAATGCCCTTTTCATGATTCTAGGTCAACAGGAAGTATCCTGTAGGTTTTGATTCCCTTGCGAGTAATCGGCCATATCATTTGATTGCATTGACGTAGAAGCTTGATTTTTTCATAGCTCCAAGAAATTGCAAACCTGAATATTAGATATTAATTTCAATTTATTACCTCTACGCGTTCCTCAGAAAAAGAAGGCAGACAGACAGACGGACAACGAAGTGATCTTATACGGATTATGTTTAAACCCTAAACCCACGATATATGGGGAATCATATTTAAAGATCCTTTTATGAAAAGCTTCGTGACATGATAAACTGATTTTGAGGGATAAGTACCACGCTTTCATTACAACACAAAATATTAATATTCATATTCAAGTTAATGCCAAAGTGGGCAATGGTAAGTTGAAAAATTGCCACCAAAATTTTGATTTTTGCTTGGACAAACTTTGATCGAGTATCCTTTTCAATTTGATTTTCTAATATGGATTAATTGTTTTTAGATAGGGTGTCTTATGTGTATACTAACGAAATTACAATTTTATTATTTTACCTCAAATTGTTACTTATAAAATGCAATTATGTCAAAAAAAGGAGCTGTGACAAGCCACCTAACTTGAATTTTAAGGTGATTTTTTTCTGGTCCCATCATTTTACACCTCGATTCTCAACGTGGACACGTAAAATTGGCCGATTGGATATACAGACACCCATTTATTTGTTGCAGAAATGGAAATCGTGCCCGAGGGAAAAAACTTCCGATTGGTAACAGAAGACGAGCTCCCAGCAGTGGCCGATATCTTAGTACAGTATATGCCGGAATCTTTAAAGGTAACTACAACCTGTGACTTTAACGTTATTAATCACTTCATAATTAGACGTAAACAGCGTCATATTCCATACACACATAGTCTAAACAAAAATCGCTTAGTCGTGGTGCACCCTATTTAACAAGGGATGGGCAAGTCGCCAGATCCTTTCTGTTAAAAAACAGTGGGCCAGCAACCAATGTAAAAATTACCAGTCAGTGCAGCCTCAATGTTTTTGATGATAATAAAGGTCTTCAATTATCTGGCTAACTACTGACTTGATTGTAAAATTAATAAGATTTTTCGCTGGAAATTCGCTACCATCACGTCCATATCTGTTCATTTTATCAGTTTTAGTCTAGGCGCGCACAACGGTGCAGCGAAAGTCGTTGCGGCAAATTATCGCAAGTCAGGAATAAAACAATGCGCCTGGGCGTAGCCGCTACGGCAAAACACCGCAGGTTTTATAACACATCATTTTGAATTGCATGGCGCGCACTATGCAGCGAAAAAGCGCATTGTTTTATTCCTGTGAAAATTTACCGCAGCGGCGTTTTGCCGCATCGTAGTGCGGTAAAGTAAAATACTAATTGTATTAATGTGAGCGGAAAACTACATATCCAGCAAAGTCGAAGTTTTAACTATGCAATGTTTCATAATTAATAGCCTCGTGTTCCAAGCTGTTCAAAACTGAATATAAAAAATTTAATTGCACCTTGAATGCTTGTTGAATATTTAATTTAAAACTCGCTTTGCTATTTGATACATTTAAATTTTCAAGGACATGAAATGCGATACAATACGAGTATATATATAAAAGCTTGCTGTTTTCTATATTATTGTATGTATAGTATCCTATGTTTTTGTTTCAAGTTCCACCAGACGATTCAGACATATCTAAACAACAAGGTGTGGGACTTTCACTTTTATGTAGCGAAAAACTGGCCTGAGGACCCCATCTGTCTTCACTTCCCTGGCTGTACCAGTACGGTAAGAATGATTGTACTACTTAACATGTTTAACATTTATGTCATGAAATATACAAAAAAACAATTATTTAAAAAGGAAAGATTGACCCATATTTCACACAGATGTTTTTCATAAAGGTAATATTCTTGACAAAAAATAACAGACTTCAAAATCAGGGATAACTCACAAAAACTCCTCCTCAGATCTCGCTCAAAATTAAGTGGACTACACGACAAGCACCAGCTTTTGATTCGAAAAAGAATAATTAAAATCGGTTCACCCAGTTGAAAGTTCTGAGGTAACAAATATAAAAAATACAGTCGAATTGAATACCTCCTCCTTTTTTAAGTCGGTTATAACTAATCACTAGGTATTATTATTATTATTTATTATTTATTTATTTATGTACACACAGTGGATATACAATGAGGACACAACATATAGGTAATCGTGTACAAAGGCACTGCTGGGCTGCTGCGATATTCCTCTCTCTCTTCCATACGAATTACTTGATATGAGTGTTGCCGCATTTTTTTTGGGTAAATAAAACTTTTTTAGGTATGTTCTAAATTCAAATATTAGGGGTTCAAATAAACTGAAAAGTTATCAAATCTCCTTTCTCCTACAAGGGTATTTTACCATTTTCATCATACTTAGGTAATTACCTAATGGAAGATATGCTCAGACTGCTCAGATTAGAAAATTAAATCCGTAAAATTTAAAAATAACTACGCAAAAACAAACAACTTTATCCAGAATATTCTGCAGTCAATTTTTCATAATAAAGCTGGCTAACCTATTAATCTAGTTTAGCAATTCCTCCAAAGTTCAAAAGCACTTTCGCTTGGGATTATTTTTTATGGGATTATAGGTATATTTTATACAGAATTTATTATAATAAAACTGTGAAAATTCCAACAAAATATCTGCTTTCTGTTTGAATAGACTCTTAAATCCAAACTCGAGTTAACTAATCGTAATGGCGTGAAATCAGTCGTGACACTAAAACAAAACCATTATGTACCTACTATGTTTTCTGTGACAAAACTAGTTTTGTTTTACTATTTATTATATATTACTATTTATTATTATATCTTCTGTGGTTCTAGGTTAATGTTCTGTATTTATTCCGTATTCTGTATTTTTATAATGATAGTATTTTTTGTAATTTAAAATAATACCACAGTAAAATGCAATAAATTAATGCTGTTCAAATTTAGAATCTGAAAAATTAATTTTTCAAGTGGACGTGGATGGCAAAATTCGAAACTTCCTCAGAGTTTTGAATTTATAAATAGCAAAAAGTGGTCAAAGAAGTCTCGAGGCCGATTTTGATGAAAAAAAACTGCAACATCGAACCCGTTAATTTCGGAAAAAAAACTCACCCTGTAATATTACACCATTCGATAGTGTTGCTAACAAGGATCTTTTGGAAAGTAATGACGTACAGCAAACTTAAGAACTTCGGAGTCTTGGCAACCCATTTTACATAAATATTTTTCGTGGGATTACAATACAATATATTTAGTGATGAAGTTGTACAGAATTATTTACTTATTCTACTTTCATTTAAATTTTTTAATATATAAACGTTTGACTACATAATAATAGACTATTTAAAATACTTTATAAACATTATTTGGTAAAACGAAAAACATTGTACCGTAGTTAATAACTTTTCAAAACTCACGTCACCTGTCGCAAAATACGCCGTCTCTAACTAAACTCCCAAGTGTTTCATTTTTCATCCCGTACTCAAAAGGCGAGGCGGAATTAATGCCAGCATTGCCGATTTCAATTGTTGATGGAATATTAAATCAGATGTACTCTGCGAAATTAATCCTTTATTCCGAACGGTATAAAAGCTTACGTCTTCTCTTACAAGTAAATTCCTAATGGCGTAGTGAATGGACGGATGGCATGTTTTTTTAATTAAATAATCACTATTTTAAGGTTTTTTTTGACTAACTACGTACTTATTCGTCAAACAGTTAGTACCTAGTGGCAGAAAATGCTTTTTAGACTTCAAAATTCAGTCTTATCTTATATATCGTTCAGTCTTCTTCAAACAAGATTTTTAATATTGATATGGTCACTATAAGATGTTGTTAGGTTAGCTAATTACGTAATAACAAGACAGAAGGACCCTTAAGTAGGGACTGAATAAATTAATCGACTTGATATTACAAGGATCTCACAACTTGTTACGGTAGAAGAACTGAGTTGCGAGACTTGGTTTCTTTTAAAAGTTATGTTTTGATGGCGTCAAATTAACCTTGAGTGATAAAAAAATGTTCATAAGTTTTAATTTGAATTACGTATGTGCAACATGAATAAAGATTTCTAAAGAAAACATTCACCGAATAAGTGAAAATTCAACAATTTCGTCGTTGACATCTCTCTCAGTTAAAAATAACGTTTGTACCTAATATTAATAATACATGATTACTGCGTAGGTCATACATTGAGTTGTCTTAGTAACATGGCGACAATGAAAATTTATGGTCGAGCACTTAGCCCAACTTGGCACGCAGCCAGCTAGATTATTTCTTTGTAAATATTCCCCTACATTTGAGCAGATGATATTCATATAACATTATGACCTCTAGAATTATCTTGATATCTTTTTGCTTGCAAAATAAGTATCTCTTAAGTATAAAATGATTTATAAGATTTTGCTTCTTTTGATGTATAAGATGCTCTTCACAGTCATGTTATTGTTAAGGCGAATTTTACGTACTCCGAAGTTTCCATGCTTCGGAGGGCACGTAAAGCCGTCGGTCCCGGTTGTTATCATAAGATAACAGTCGTTAAGCCATGTCGGAGGCCCTCGGGCGGTTTGAAAACTTCCGACACACGGGTTGGCCACTAACCTCTCCACCAATCCGCACTGGAGAAGCGTGGTGGAGTATGCTCTAGGCCTCCTCAAGAGGAGAGACCCGTGCTCAGTAGTGGGCCATTAGTAGTGTCGTGTTCAGTGTTCAGTTGCGTACGAGTACTTTTGCACGTTGCTGAACAACGCTGTATTAGGTTCCTGCTTTTAGGAAATTTTGCTTTCAGGAGTACTAAAATCAAACTCAGCGCCATTTATACACGTAACCTAGTAAGGACCGTACTCAATAGTGGGCCCTTAATGTGTTGAAGCCATGCATCTCTGTCGCTTATGCTGTCCAAGTTGTACGAGGGCAACCAGTTACTGCCACAAGGTCAATAAGTACTGTTTCTTTGCCAAATGTGACCAAAATTTTTTTTAATGAACTCTATCTGAACACTAATTAACTCCCGACGCAAAAAAGGGGTGTTATAAGTTTAACGTGTCTGTTGCTGTCTGTGGCATCGTAGCTTTCAAATGGATGAACCGATTTTGATGCAGTTTTATTATTTGAAAGATGACGTGTCGAGATGGTTTTTATTTATTTTTAGTGAAAATAAAACTGTTAAGGGTATTTTAAATTTTAAAATGTATAGTTATTTTAAAGGTACATGTTATAAATAGGTAATGTACTTACCAGGGTCTCTACTCAAGCGATATATGAAACATATTAATTGTAACTATAATTATAACTGTATTTAACAACATAATGACTTTTTTGGAACCAAATTAACGCTTTATGTGAAATCCAAACACACTCGTTTCTCCTTTCAATGCGATTCTCTTTAGAATTTAGAAATTCAAAACATCTTTTGACACAAATACCTAGTAAGTGTTCTACTCAAAGTCAAACATAATTTATTGTGGATTATAGGTACTATATAATAAATAGTTGATAGATAGATAATGCAGTTCGCTATGTCCTACCTGTGATAGGTATACAATATAAAATGTCAAAATAATATTAAAATTAATATCAGCCAAATACAGCCTATCCCAACGAACTATTAATTAATGTCGCAGGCAATTCACAATATAATTAAATACTTATTTATGATTCCGATTTTAATTAGGTAACCTAATTAAGCAACCTTGTTCGCACTGTTTTGTAAAAATTAATTTGAAACCTAAACACGAAATTCTCCTTTCTACGAGTATTCTGTAGAATTTATAATTTCCTTAATTACATTTGACATAAGATTTGTTAAAGTGTAAAATTCGACTATTTGAAAGAAACTACAAAAATGTTGGATGAGAAGGGGTGGTATTTGTATTTTTTATTGATAATACCAAAGAAAATTAATTTAAATAACAATGATTGACAAACAGAGGTAATAATCCAATCATTTCAGACAAGTAAGGATAGGCCTGTTGGAACATTCTACACAAAATATAATATGTTATTCAGCAAAAAGTAACGTCATCTCTGTCTCTGTTGGATAATATTTACTGAGAATTGGTCCAATTGGACCATTTAAAAAGATACTCAATTAACAGTCAATGGGTGTAACTTAGCTAGTTCTATACCTATTAAAAAGATTATTATGTTTTGTTTCATGTTAACATTTGTCTCCAATTACAGCCCAACAGCCACCCCTACGAGAGTGTGACAGTGTTCTGTCCCTCGGAGCGTGCTGAACTGGTAGACCTCGTGACCACGGAGGACCTACTCCTGGACCTCACGCAGCCATTGTACCTGAACTTCACCCACGAAGCCATCGTGAACCGCTTCGAGAAACGCTATGAAGCCCACGACAAGATCACTGGCGATGTGTACGTGTGTGATAATCCACCAGAAGACACTAGCTCTGATGAGTAAGTTTTATCTACATAACTTATTGGTGCCATCGACTTTATTCATCTGGGAGTATCTGCTCAACGGGATATCTGGGACTCAGATGTGCTAAACAGTGTCAGTTGTCCCGTCACGGAACAACGCAACGAGATTAGTGGGACAGACTCACACAGAGCTGTATTTATAGTCCTTGAGCCAGACGCTTTCGTCAATTATTTCCTCCCGGACGATGGACTTGTAAGACGCCTCCGAGAGTTGTATCATGAAATCTAATCAAGAAGTAGTAGAAACATCAGCTATAGCTTTGTAGGTGGATAGAGCAGCAGTAGCCTCAGGCACAAAATTACTTCAATTACGAGTACAAATGACTTAAGTAATTGAAAATATACTTAATCGTTACTTAACTATTAGCAGATGTCATGCAATTTCCGTCCGTTCCGTCGTTTTGCGGTTTATTTTTATAACCGCAATTTTATCTTGTAAATCAATTCCATTTGATGTTGTCATTACACTGTCCCTAATCTCATCTTGCAATTTAACGGTAAAATGAACTTGGCAAGCTCGTAAGCTATTTGAGTTACGTAAGGTAAAGAATTTGGCAATCTCTAGTGCTTTGTTGTTTTCAATAGTGGTTGAAACTTTGATGCAATATTGGGAGCATTTTAAATTGGATTATGTACTTACTCTTTAATTTTGCTTTGAAATTTTCTAGGGAAGTAGGTCAGACTTAAAAAAATTTACTACACGATATGGTTCTTCATTCCATTGCAGGTTAAGAACGTTTAGTTCCATGTTAAGTTCAAAGTTAAGTTCCATAGAGGTTAAGATCATAAATGAAAAATAACTTAAGCTGGTACTACAACGAACACTTGTTTAAAACTCGTTGAAATGTTTTATATAGTTAATCCATTCGACGCATAAATAAATATGTTATTTCTTATCCCTGTCCGCAATTCACCCAGCTCTCCCACATTTCCATTCCAATCATCTCTTACTCACAGCTTAGTGTTACACTTTACATGTATGTGATAGCATTCCAATTATATTCCAGGCTACCACCGGACGTGGAGTTAGTTCGCCTGCAGCCAGAACACATGAAGGCGGTCCACGACCTGTACCCGGCGAGCGATATCGAATGCCGAGAAGTGTTTGAGAAGCTGGTCGCAGAGCTGCCCGCCTACGGAATTTTCGTCGAAGGTCAACTAGCTGCCTGGATGGTGCAATCCTACTACGGAGCCATGTTCTCCATGCAGACCCGACCCGAATTCCGCAGGAAAGGCTACGGGATCTATCTAGCGCGACGCCTCACCAAGGAAGTCGCCGCACGGGGCTACAAGCCCTTCGTTGTGATTCGTCCGGAAAATGACGCGTCCCGTTCTCTGTATACTAAGCTCGGCTTCGAAAAACGTTTCCGAACGGTACGCGCTGTCTTGCGCCCCCGCTAGCACGTTAAAGTTGATCACTAGCAGATTTTATTTTTTTAAGACTTTTGAAAATCAAATTAGCTTGCGATCTTTGATCGTTTAGGAAATCTTAGTAGTAGCTTTAAGATTGGGGCGGCTAGTGCTCTCGGTCTGTGTGTCGCATTCGAATCTCTTACTACTCGTTCATATGGGATCCCTATTTCGAACTGTATTTTGGTATAAGGCCTCCGAGGACGACGTGTACAAATGGAAAGATGGAATTCTAGGCTTTTAGAGTTCTCTTGTGCGATAACTAATACAAGATGCAGTCATGTATTAGCTATTTATCAGCAACTACGTCATTGATCCTCACGAACACATTTTTCTAAAACTTCTTCCGTTTGTACCGGCGCCGCGGCGGCCGTTTGACAATACTTTTGAGCCAATACTAATCTAATTGTCTGTAGAAATAGTCCTTTTGAATATTTATTACACAAAAAACTAGACATGGAATGTTTTTGATTGACAAACTTTGAATACATACTTTCAACGTGAAAATTTCAGCTTGCTTTGCCAGATTCGAGAGCTATAGCCGTTGTTGCTGCGTTCTAACGTAAGCCTAGTTACTGATTTCAATGAAACTAACTTGTCAAAAACATTGAATTACTCTGTCTATTCATTCACTTAAGGAAAATGTATGTTTCTTAACTATGGACTCTTACCAACTCTTACCAATATCAATAAAAAGTCAATACATCCTATTTGTGAGTAAGCCGTTTAGAAGTAACTATTCAGACACTCAGGAATTGGGATGTTAAAACAGAAAGTCAATAGTTTAACTGATTAAAGTGTAATAAAAGATAACAAGACGAATATAACGTTAACTATGACGGTAATAATGTAGTAGTAATGTAGTTTTTGACAGTTAGTTTGCATCATTTTAGGCGACCGCATCATTAGCACTTGTTGACCGAGCGGAAACTATTCTGTCTCATGGTTTATGAAATTTTGGGACCCGTTATGATCTGAAGTGTGATAAAGACGTTAGCGTAAACGTATTTTATCTTTAAAAGAAATTGTACGCATGAGAAAGAAAGTTCCCGTCGTAGCACCAGAGTTGCACAATTAAATATTCGACAAATAATTCAGGCACCGTTAATATTACTCAAACGCAATGAATATTCTCTATCTAGTATATTATTATAATTATTGAATAACCACAGGTAAAGTAAGTTCGTAAGTCAAATAATGAGATTATTTCTGGAATGGAAATTTTGAAGGTGGAACTTGTATTTTTATTTTTTTTATAGATATAGGTTTGCTGAAGTATAAATTAATGCAGAAAGTAATACTTTTATTGTTTCATTTTACGCAAATTTTATAGTTTTTATAATGAGGTTTGGTATTGTAACGCAGACATTTATGGTAACTGAAAACGGTTTTGGATTACAATGTAGTTGTCTTATGGGTCACAATGTTGTGTAAATTAAAAACAGAATAACTGTAGTAACTTCCTATTAC
This sequence comes from Thymelicus lineola, assembly GCA_963932265.1. Taxonomy (NCBI): domain Eukaryota; kingdom Metazoa; phylum Arthropoda; class Insecta; order Lepidoptera; family Hesperiidae; genus Thymelicus; species Thymelicus lineola. Next base: position 12,961,731 of record OZ010693.1, on the reverse strand, counting down.
TTTCAGAATTATATTTTAATCTTATTGCTGAACTAATTTTCTTTCTTTAGTTAACTCATCTGATCTATAAAATACCACATTGATACAACATTTTTAGTACAGAACTATTAAAGAAAACAATTTAGATTTTACACAAAAGTATACCTCGCTCAATTTTCAGTTACCATAAATTACCAGGTTTCGGAATATCTTTTCTACACACAAAATATTGTTGGAAATTGTGAGAAAAATCATTTAAAATTTGATACAAAAATGTAGATAGGTAGGTATTTTAATATGCGAATCTATTTTACAATTATATATCGACGCGTAGGTTATTGGAATGTTTGCTATTCATGTTATATTGACGAGATTGTACTAATATTACTTTAGTCATGGATTTTTTACTGTATGAGTGCCATCATAATGTTTATTATATACTGCTTTTATATTAGTTAGTGTGTATATTTTGTTCGTCCTCTTTATATGACAATGTGGGTAAATGACTTTCTGGAGACTGGTGGATAGGTGGAAACAATTTGAATGGTTTGGGCTTAGATACAGACAGTAATGATCAAGGTGATCGCTATTTGTACCTTAATAGTAATATGAATCCGTATACAATATTCCTTTGAAATGGCTCGATGCTTCGTATGAAAGAACTAACTATTCGATTAGAAATGACGATAAAAATTTAAATTTTGCTCAAAAACCAAGAGCTTCCTTTCGTGTATTGTTCGACTAATATGTTATTATTATTCACTTATGCCAAATTAATCTGTTATTGTTGAAACACTCAGTTCCAATTTTACCTGAAAGAAGAACGGAAAACGGTTTAGGCTTATGGAAAATTTTGACTATTACAATTCTATATGCGTTACATCATCATCGGAGCACGTGGCGAATAGGTGGTTGTTGGATTGTGGCGAAAATGACTCGGAAAACTTAGAATTTATAGGAATACCTTCCTAATAACTCGTGTTCCTTTTTAAAATTCTGAACAATTCCTGAGAATACTGAATTTATACGCATTACTCAATGAGTAATCTCTCATGTCTATGTAATTTTACTCCTGAAATCTCTACCTTAATATTTTTATTCTTAAAGTCTTTTTCGCGCCAATTTAACAGCTTCATATTTAAAACTAAACAGTCATTATCAACATGCAATCATGCTAAAAGCTTTCCCACTTTCCTACTTCTAAGTAGGTACTAAATAAGTAGTTGGAAAATTTCTTGAAGTTAATAATTGTAAGAGAACTTTTTCTGAACACTATCCCTTGCTAACAATCGATTGAAAAGGACACTTTCCGTCCTACTACAGTACTGCAGTCGACGAAATATATTGTAATCGCGGTATATTCCACACTTCTGCAGGTACATAATGAATGTAGTGTCCGTTCTGTATTGTTTATCACTTACTTACCTTGCAAAGGTATTGAGAAATAAATAAAAATTATATTTAAAATGTGTTTTATTTATTGAATTAAATACCTTGTGCATTTAAATGGTCCTTGTTTTTCTAGTAAAGATCTAACTCTGAAATTCAAAATGTTAACATGGGCGTACCTTGTTTCTAGTCCAAGGAAGGATCGGATTTTTTTGGCCTGGGACTTGGAAGAGTTATCAAAAGTTTTGGCCCAGAACTTTTTTCTAGATGGTCTCAATACCTACTTCATCTCCTTAATCATTCGCCTAGGGCTGTGGTCACAGCTTGGAGGGTTTAGGTGACGTGATAAGGCACAGCTAGGTGAGGTGTAAAGGCCAGTCTCATCTGCGAATATGGCGAGTGTGTGGATGTCGCTAAAGTTAAGCTTGTAAGTAGAAGAGTAGGGAGAGGGCAGATCCCTACTCGTAAACAACCCCCCCTCTTAGCTGGATTGGTAGAGGAACGTTTGCCCTCCTCTATAACAGAACCTGCGATTGGTTAAAATAAGTTAGGGGTTAATAAGTTAGGGGTGTTTAACTCTGAAGCCGATTTGATCCTCCATTAGGAGGTTCCTGGATAGGATGACCGCTTTGAGATGGCTGAGAAGTAGTTTGTCGTATATTTTTCTAAACGTAAATTAGATAAAAGGACAATAGCTCGTAGGCTGATTTTTGGGTTTGCCGGGCTTATGAATGCCTTTACTTCTGCCTCTTTCCAGGCGAAAGTGTTTTTATGATAACAGTAATAATAATAATTTATAGGGGATATTATAATTTTAAAAAAATCCACCCAACTCTCTTAGGGCGCAACACCTAGATATTTCCTAAAACACTCGATTATAACAACAGAGTGCTGTTGTGTAGAAATATTAATTATGTAGTATAATGAAGAAACATAAGGCATAACTTAATGTCTAATCGCATTGTCTGCCAGTCATCCCTGGGTGAATGTAGAAAGTGCTGATGGCAGATGCTAAAACGTCAAGAAACACCTACTAGTTACTTCTATATCTCTGCATATTAATTATACTACTTAATAATAAATTATACCTACTATCTAGCAAGTTCTAATTAATCATCCAAATCCAGTACAGCTTTTCATAAGTACTTATCAAACCATTCTTATAGCTTGATTTGGAAAAATAAAAAAAAATTCAATGTTCTTCATGAATCTCAAGAGGATTGGCCTAGTTTCTCGGCATTTCCCAATAAAAATAAGACCAAGACTAAATCAAATCTCATTGAATTATAAAAATAGGTGCATTTAAAATCGAAGGTTAGTTAATACCTACTGAATTTGCTTCAAATCATAATCAATAACGCCTCTATTTACCGTTGAGATTTTTTATATAACCTGTTAAATGTATTTTGTATGAAACTATGAGCTTTGTTTTGGTGATCATCCAGTTATTTAGATTCATATAATCTAGGAAAATCAAAAGAATTGGTTCCATATTACCTCGGGTATCACAATTGATAGTCAGATGACTTACTTGACTTATTTTCCTGTGTCCCCAAATGGTTAGAAGGCGTCGACAGTTCGCCGCCATCCCATTTGGTCTTGAGCTTCACGCGATGACATGGCCACCAGGTCTACTTAGAAAGAAAGAAAGAAAGAAATTATTTATTTTACAATAAATAAATCATTTACGACGGCCACGTTTACGCTTTCCTTGGGAATTTCAGTCTAAAGCTTGCTTCGGAATATTTTCCGGATTCCTTCGGAGCGTGTGGCCGATTCAGTTTCATTTTCGGCGTTTGACCTGCTGGTTGATCGGGGTTCTTACTGCAGCGTTCCCACAGCTCTAGATTGGATATTTTCTCGGGCCAGTAAACTTCGAGTGTACGATAAAAATCTTGAGTTGGCGCGAGATGTCTTTTGTGACCTTCCACGTCTCAAATCCATACAGCAACACGGTTTTTACGTTGGACCGGAACATCTTGAGCTTAACTCTTCTGGTCAATTTCCGTGATTGCCAAACGAGATGGGGCTATGCGAAGGTTCTTCTTGCCTTGGTGATCCTTGAGGCGATGTCCAATTCAGACCCTCCAGTTTCCGATACTACACTACCGAGGTAAGTGAACTTGTGGACTCTTTCCACAGCCTTTCTGGGCCGATGAGCAACGGCGAAGAATTTGTCGCCCCGCATCTCATCATAGTCAGTTGGTAGTTGAAATAGCCAGGTGGTAGTAAGAATGACATATAAGCAGATGAGCGAGTGAGCTGATGGTAAGTCACCGTCCCCCATGGATTTCAGTAACACCATAGTCACAAAAGACATAATAGTACAATATCCGGATGACCGAGCTTTGCTCGGTTTAGTTAGTGTTGCTTAATAACGCCATTTACTGAAGTAGCTTTAGTATTGTTACTTGCCAATAGATGTCAGGAAGAGTATATTGTAGAAGTTTATCATTGCCTGAAAACACCGATAAAACGACATTTTCTAAAAATGAATCCTAGCTAGATCGATTTATCGCCCCCGAAACCCCCTATATACTAAATTTCATGAAAATCGTTGGAGCTGATTCCGAGATTCCAATTATATATATATATACAAGAATTGCTCGTTTAAAGGTATTAGATAATCACCGTACGTAGCCGTAATCGTTTGCCGGCAGACTGCTGACTCAATAAAGATAGTGGTGGCCAAAAAGTATATAAAGTAACCACTACATTTAGTGGTATGCCATGCTTATGATAACTTAATTATACCTACTATACCAGTAATCAATCATTAATGCCAGATTGAATAATAATAATGTAAATGGCTTAAAATAGGTACGACTTCAAATTTACAAAAATGTGAGGCTAGGCTTTTTGTTATTTTTTGCCTTTATGAATGGTTATGAAAAATAATTAATTATACCTATAGGGGTATTATAGGTAGATACCGCCGTATCAGACGTATCAAATATGCCCCTGCTTCTGTAGGCTGGCGGACCCAATTATTATCTTAAGATTCAAGATAACAATCGATTGTTAGGTATACCCTGTCCACAAATCTTAGAGACTAAATTGACGTTTCATGGGTGACCAGTTTCGGGCACAAATTAAATAGTGATGACCATAAACCGGAAAATAAATCGGAAAAATATTCGCCGCTTTTACGGTGTGTCGAATATTTGTATTAAAGAGTCCCTAAAACTGGTATATAAATAAGTTTAAGCAACCATATCAAATTTAATGATATCCATAATATATTTACCCTAATTAACTGAACTTAAAAGTTATTTTACTTACAAGAACGAATATTTGGTTAGGGCTACATTCGGTATACAGCAAATATACTATATAGCCAAGTACTAAATATCTAGGTAGATATGACAAATAGGTGATTCTCACACTGCTCCGCGCCCCACTACAGAGCGTAGATCTGCCTCACCACGCGTTTTTTTAACGTTGTATCGAAATATATCAGTTTCTGTAGAAAACACGCGTGGTACATCACATTACAACGACTTAAGTATAAAGTAGGTATGCCATATTGAGCCTAGCGCGCACAGACGCGGGGCGTGGAGCAGTGTTAGAATTGCCAAACTGAACACCAACCTATTACTCAGGATATTTTGGTTTAGTCGGATATCTTGAAATAAATTCCTAAAAGATTTACTACAAACGAATGCGTATATTTTGCATATTATTTCGAGAATGGCTAACTGTTATTGATACACTACTTCCGTACCAGCGGCCGTTTGCTTCAAAATTGCGTCAATATCAGTGGGATTGAATTAATTTAATTTAAACGATAATAACTTAAACACATCAAGAATATTTATAACATAACTTTATTCAGAATCAGACCCAGTGCTATCACTGTAAAATGTATCATCTGAATCACTACCAACTTCTATTAAAAACTGTTCTAATATATAAAAATTGAGATATTATCCCAAATATCTTATCGACTATATGCCCCAGGCAATAAGTTTTAAGTGAAAATAAGTTTTATCATCTTATCAATGATAATATTGTTACTACCTGAATGTTTTTTTTATTTAGTTCAAACTTCTCATTATTGTTATGACATGGTTTATGATTCAAAAAACCGGAAAAGTAGATCGCACAAATTTAGCTGGTAACATTATTTCGAACTTTGACATTAGCGGTTGTCATTTTAGTCTCTAAGATTTGTGGACAGGGTTTAGATAACAATCGGGTCCTTTACGTGTCTTCCGAAGTAGACAGTAGCAGGAAGATTTGTTTTGCCATTAGCGGACTTACCGGTCCGGTCATCCAACTTAGGTGTCAAATTCGGTTTGCGTGACATAAAATTTTCAACACATGGATGTCGTAATGACGTCATAATTATTTTAAGGACTATTCGACCAATCACAATCCGGATTGAGGTTGTCCTTCATAATTGTAGAGTGTCCACACTAACTTAAAAAAATTATGTCCTATTTTGATGGTTCCTTAAAATGCTTTCTATTGGTAATTTTTCTCGTGGTAAAAATTATAATATTTTGGAAAAAAACATTTTATTAAAATTTCTTCAAAATTACTGAATTTAAAATATTGCAATTGTTTTTATTGTAATTTGCTCACTGATAATTGATAACAGTACAACACCACATTTTAAGCAACACAAACCAAAACGATTAAAACGACGACCACAGTCTTCGCAAATCCCCGATGACCGTAATAATCGCCACTCTGAAAAATTGCATTAACTTTTTGGCGCAGTGTTGCAAACTACCACATAATCACGGTACTTATAATATTCATCTTAGATGTTTTTATATCAATACCGACGACCCGTGTGGCGCAATGGTTACCACGCCGCGCCGGATCGCCGCGCCAAGGGTCCTGGGTTCGATTCCCAGCGAGGCGGAAATTTGAATGATGAGTTTAAATTTCTGTTCTCGGTCTGGGTGTGAATGTCCTTGTCTTGTGTGTTGTCCATGGCACCCACAACACAGGGAATCCTAGTGTGGGGCTATGAGTGTGAAGCGTTATTTATTTATTTAATAAAAAAATCATAATCGAATGATATAATATCCTGGGACTATAGATAACATGGACACAATAGAAAAATGGTCCTTAGATTATGACGTAATCCATCCGCAGGTACCTCTACAAAATTACTTATCCAGTTAGAGTGTACATCCATGCCTAAAGCTAGCAATGTTTGAAAAAAAAGAATATCTATGGGGCTGCACCATAGATATAGAAGTAACAAGATTTTGACACGGCGTGGCCTCACATGAGACAGCGCTAGTATACTATACTCATAGATATAGTACTCTATGTCTATGACTATACTTATATTAAATAGTTATTGTAGTGTTACCAGGTTGATGAAATTTCCCATTGCAAGAACAGTCACAGAGTTTTCTTCACAGAACTAGTACTTTTACGCCCCATTTACATACTCGGAGTGTATTTATATGTAACCATGTATTTGTCGGGGAGTCTGAACCTGAACCCCATAAAAAAGGCGCGATCTGTAGTTGTATGGGTGAAAACTAGTGGAAAAATTTTTTCGGAGTCGTTAAGCCATATCAGAAGCCTTCGGGCGGCATGAAGACTTCCGACACTTGGATTAGCCACTAACTCCTCCAAAAATCTGCATTGGAGCAGCGTGGTGGAGTAGTCTAGGCCTCCTCAAGAGGAGACCCGTGCTCAGTAGTGGGCCATTCATGGGTTGAAGCCAAATAAGTACGACTTTTGATTTAAGATAATAGTATAATTTTCAAATAAAACAACCATAATATCAACGTAACATTTAATAATAATAACATACAATAATTTAAAAAAAATTGTGGTCTAACACGTTCTTGTAGTCCGTAGTAGTCGAAATTATAAAAAATATTCATAATGTTTGCTTGTCAATAATTATCAAAGATCATTGCCATACAGCTATCAAATACCTACATTATTGTATTTTAATTTGGCCCTACTATAGATATGCTTACCAAACAATGCATCTTTGAACATTTTGATCTTTTTGTACAACATTATCACGTCACTCATGATATTAGTAGGACCAACCTAAAAAGAAATTAAGGGTACTAAAATTTATGTAAATATTATTAACACACTAATATAAATTAATATAATTATATTATATATTTTCTTGTAATCAATACATGTACTAAGACTGTGACGACATTGAAGATTTGTGAAAAACTTTCACAGGGGTATTTATTAACACAATAGATCCCATTAAAATTAGTTTTACAATTTTTGTCTGTTTATCTTTGTTTGTTCCGGCTAATTTCAGAAATTGTTATGAGCTTGGGTTATCATTTAGTGCTTTTTATTCTTCAATCGGTTAAAGATAGTAAAATGTCAATTAAAAGAATATTGTCCATACATTTATGGAATGTATTTATTATGGACAGCACAGTATTTTTGAAAATCTGATCTGGCATCACTGGTTTGGCACCTCAATAGGCGCCAAAACACAATATATATGTATAAATGTATAAATAAAATCGGCCACGCTGACGGGGACAAAAAATAACATTTTTGTCTCTGTCTTTCACGTAGATTTTGTAACTGGCGATCTCGCTCTGTCAAAAGTATGGGAGAATCTTGTTATAGTTCTGTATCTATGGGCTGCACTTAACTTTGACTTTGACATAATTATCAACATGACAGTTGACAGATGACAGTTCTGTGGTAAAAACTGGGAAGTAAAATGGCGATTGTATTGTGTCAATTGTGTGTTTTCTTTTAAAATAAATGTGCAAGTGAATTTGTTTTTGGGAAGTTCTTTAATATTTATTATACAAAGTTCCTCAAATATGACTACTCTCATAGATAAAATAGAAAAACTTATTAAGAGGGAGAAGACCACGCCTGACCGTAAAAACGATGATTCTACAAAGTCCTCGAGTGAGATTCTTTCAGAACTTTTTAGTGCTTTTAACGCCGATCCACCTAAAATCGAAGATGCTCCCACTAAGAAAGCTAAAAAAAGCAAGAAACGTCACAAAAAGGAGAAAAAGAAACGCAGTCGTAGTGCCAGCAGCTCCTCAGACTCTGATCTAAGTGAACACTCCCGCAAACGCAAGAAGAGCAAGAAAAGTAAATCTAAAAAGAACAAAGATAGCGACCGTTCACCTCGGCGATATTCCAAAACGAAAACTGAAGTAAATCATAAACCAGACGTTAAAACAGAACCTAAAGTCAAGGTTGTGAAAACCGAGAATCATTCAAAACCGAATGGTGTGAAGGCTAAGCATGCAGAGGATATTAAAAAGAAAGATGAGGTATTTAATAAGACCCCAGTTTCTATCTCAGTTAAGGAGGAAATTAAGAAGGACTATAAGGAGGAATCGATAACATTTAACACCATTGATGCTAGCCTGATCCCTATGCCAGAATCTCCAAAGACAGTAAAGACTGAAGCTGGCAAGACAAAGCCTAAATTTGACTCTAAAGAACCTGTAGAAGTTGATAAATCTAAGGGTAAAATTCAGATAAAAAATCTCAAGTTTAGTACTGTGTTTGAAGAGACTGTTAAAAAGGCTGAGGAGGAGGCAAGGAAAAAGGCTGAAAAGGAAGAAGATGGGGAATGTACAGCTTCTTCAAGTGGCTCAGAGTCTGCTGATGAGTCAAACTCACAATTCCCCAAGTCTGCAGACCCTGGAGGTATCCTGAAAAAGCAAGCAGCCGAAGAAATTAAAGCGTAAATATTTTTATGTTGATTTATATTATATCTCTACATTTTGTAAACTATTAAAAAGTAAATATGTTCTGTTAGTACTATATTTAAGTGTTCCCATGAAATAATTTAACATCATAATTATCTGCAATAAATACCTTTCCATTGAGTAACAATGTTGGTATGTGCAATATCAATGATTTGTTATATAAGTACCATCTCTTTGTCGTTTACATCAGTAAATTTAACATTTGAAATACATAACTATACTTATTCATTGGTATTCATTGTAATTTCTATCAACTTGTTAGTGGTGTTTAACTAAAGACCCACCATATTTTACAGTTCTGAAGAAGAAAAGAGTTCATCCCATAAAGAAAAAGCAGAGAGCTCACATAAATCAAGAAAAGAACGAAGTGTGTCTCCGAAAAGGTTAGTAAAGAGGATAAGCATAACAGATTATTGTTATTGAGTGGGAACAAGGGTCATCAATAGGCCTCATAGCTCGTGTCGATCCAAAGTGATTGATAAAGTTAAGCAACTACTGGAGCGTAAACTGGATCTCTAATTAAAAAAAAAATATGCGTATTAGATGTTAATTAACACTGGCTTCTCCATAGTCTTCTCAAAAGTGTGTGAAGTCTACCAATTTGCACGTGGCCAGTGTGGTTGACTATAGCCTGTACCCCTCACATTGTGGGAGGAGACCCGAGCCCAGCAGTGTGAAAATTATGGGTTGTTACTACTTATGGATTACAACAAAAATACACAATAACTATATTATAATATTTAACACATTGATGGACAGTAATGTCCACAAGCGTTCAGGTAGTAAAGAATGATACGACAGAACGCCTATAGACGTCATACTTTTTACACGTGTCATGGCAGTACTTCTGAGGGCGTTTGATTTTCAATACTTTTACAAGGAAGAGCATGTTGTAGTGTCACCGCAAAAGTAATGCGGCTTTCCTACTGTCAACATACATAGTTCTACAACATGTCAAGGTACACACACATTGACACTACGCCCATAGGCAATGTATGAGAATAAGTAGTGTGACTAGTGTCATTTGGGAAGTAATTAACTTGTACTGTCCACCAACGTGTTAACCATATTTTCTCCTTTTCTAGATCAAGAAGCAAATCAAAACGTTCAAGATCCCGATCCCACTCGCATCGCCGTTCGTCCTCAAAGCGACGTCGGTATCGCTCGCGGTCGCGCTCGCGTCGTAAGAGCCGAGGGCGGGATTTGTCGCTCTCACGTTCCAGGAAACATTCCAAGTCGCGGACGAGGCATAAGTCCCGGTCGAGGTCACGGCATAGATCGCCGCGACCGTGGAATAGACGGAGGTCACGGTGGGTAATTTACCTCTCTACTAGAAATACAGTTGCTGTTGGTCCTAGCAGCCTTTACAGCTTCACGTGGACAGAAGGGTTGAGCTTGGAAAAATTCAAGAAATAAGGGTTACAGATCAACGGGTGCTAAGTAAAAAGAGTCATCTACAAAACAGATATATTTGCTCTTTGCACCTATCAAAAGGTTCTTAAGCACCTCCATTTGGGCTTCGGATGTCAGCTTAGGATGATGCTTGAACTATAATTGTTCAAAGTGTTAGTGATACTTTTGTTGTGTGTCATGAATGTTTGAATATTGAAATTATTGTTTTGCTTTCTTTCTTTGCCTATATTGAATCTCTGTTGCCTAAAGTGTTGCTGTTGTCCATGGGTGGCGATGACCATTTATCATGAGGTGGCTCATGTGCTTGTTTTCTGGCTTTTTACACAAAAAAACTCCACTTAAGGATAGTGCTTTATAATTGAAAAAAAGAAACAGGAAAAGAAAATCCTCTGTATATCATTTAATAACAATACAATATAAATCCACTTTATTTGTACACCAAATTAACAAACAAGTAGAAATACTTAAAAAATAATGTGGCATACAAAAGGCGGCCTTATCGCTAAAAAGTGATCTCTTCAAGGCAACCTTAGCATATAGGAAACAAAAGAGAAAAATAACAATGAGGCGTAGGGTGTACATAATGAATAGAATTCTACAGTTACTTACAGTTACAGTCCTTATAAACTAAATAGCTAATACCAGTGATGATAAAGAAAAAGGGAAATTTATGTATACTGTTTTAGATATAATTCAATACATACCAAGCTAATCATCATTCACTCCTAGTCTACCAAACCACATCACAAGTTGCAAAATGCTAACAATAAACATTCCTCAGATCACCATCGGGAGTGAAGTTAGCAGATAGTGAGAAGAAGCGTCTTCTAGAAGTAGCTCGGCGGAATGCTATCAACATGCTGAAGAATGGAGCAGTTCCCGCCGGCGCGGCCGCGTTGCCGCCTCACACGAGGAACCAAGTCATGGCTGCCATACAATCTGGAGGTATTTTACTTTACTAGTTACTCCTGCTCTCCACTTAAACATAAACACTGACACATTCATATCCCCGCAGTAGGTTATTACCTGTGTCGCGGGTGGCATGGATGACACATATAACACATCACAATGACACCCATGACTCGAGTACAAATATTTATCTTTCACATAAATACCTGCCACGACCGGGAATCAAACCCAGGACCTCTCGCTTCGCAGGCAGGGTCACTACCAACTAGGCTACAGGGTTGTCAAACTCTACTATAATTTATTAGTCATTAGTACTATAAATGTAAATCTATACTAATTTTATAAAGCTAGAGAGTAGTTTGCTTGTTTGAAGGCACTGAACTATGGAGCTGCCTCAGATGCATCAGACCTTGCTTCAGATGGGGTATTAAGTATAGTGAAGCGAGTTTTATATGCTTAGTGAAAAGTGTTTAGATTATAGAAAGTTTGAGGAATTACATGTAAGAAATATTGTTTTTCTACTCTTATAATATAATCGTAAATATTAATTCTGAGACATTATAAATTACATTTATGTTCTTCAATAGCTACTAAACAAAAATAATTAAAAATCTTATTTTTTACTTAATACGATGCAATATTAGTTAATATACTTTAATTAATAATTTCCAGGTAAATCAGTGGATGAGCTAACGGATTTCTGTAAGCATCTGTCAAAGAAGGAAGCGCTGGGAGAACTATCTTCGGTATCGTCCAACGATGAAGACATGAGTGATAACGAGGATACCATAGCATTCCACCATCCCTTCTTAGTGAAGGAAAAGGCACCTATTGTTATGAATATAAGAGTAAGTTAACTATTAGCCCTCATAGCTCCACAATAAGATTCCCTGTGTTGTAGAACTTGTGAGTAACATGGAAAACACACAAAGACAAGTACACACACACTCAAACCAAGAACAAAAGTTCAAACTCATAATAATTCTCTTCCTCATAATAATTCTCTTCTCTTAACATTCATTAATTTTTTCAGTGTTAATAACTTCTTCCAGCTTCTAGGTATAATACTTATTGCTTTTTTTTATGGAAAAAGCCAGCAAACGAGCTAACGATCCACCTGATGGTAAGTGGATATCGTCGCCCATGGACATCAGCAACACCAAAGGCATCACTGATGCGTTGCAGGCCAAGAAAGAGTGAAGAAAAAGAAAGAAAGAACTGGCTCTCAAACCCTCAGCCTGAACACGATGCGTCGTTTGGCGGCTGACTTATGCTCAAGGGTGGTAGCTATCCAGGCGAACCCCATGGAGAAATAATAATAGTAATAATGGTATTAATTAACAATTAAAATCAATGTTATCAATATAATCTCTCGAGGGGATTTATTTGTGGAAAGTAAAAGGTCAATATTATCATTGTTTTCCTAGGGAGGTGCACCGTTACCAACTAAGACGAGTACATTGCCAGTGGCTAATAAGGACGAGTTGCGGCTACAGTTTCCCGTGTCGTCCGGCTCTCAGCACAGGGCGTCTGAATGGGTTCCCGTGTCACCCAAGAAAGATGACAATATGGTAATTATATTATTGTATTTTATTTAATAATAACAACAATAATAATTAGCCTTTTATTTCCCGAACGAGTATAACAGATTTTATAATTTGACTGAACATTTTTTGAAAAAAGAAATATACAAAAAATATAAACTACTTTTTTTTAAGAATGTCTCTCTGCTCGGTGTGCCTTGTGGCAAATTTGCAAATGTATTTTATTTATTTACACTTTAATTTTATTATAAACTTGTAACTATGTAATAAGAGGTGAACATATGAGATGACCAATCTCACAGAAAACAACAGACATTATGAGTATTTAAAAGTAGAAATAAACTATAATTACATGATACAGTTAATAAGTAATGAGTGATAGTTATTAAATAAGATATAAAAGTGATATTAAAATGAGTAAAATGTGATATATAAATACTTTTAACTACATATTTGTTGGTAATTTTTAAGTGGTACTTTACAATGTTTGGTGGTAAAAATTTGGCCATAATCATTATTGAAAATTTTAGGAAAACATTCATGTTTGCAATTTTAGAAGAGGATAACAAAATTTTGTACATGTTGTAAAATAAAACATAGTATAATTTATTATAAATGATATGAATTAAATAAAATTTATTATATTAATGTGGCAATTTTTTTCTTGGTTTATATTTTGTATAAGCACTTTATTAATGATCTTTTTTTCTTTCAGCAAATAGCTAAATTGAATTCAAAGTCTGGGAGCACAAGCTTAGATCTCCCTGCGATATCAGCATCAAAGTAAGTTGCTTTGTAAAATTTATTTTTGTTACTTTAGCATCAGTGTGATAAATAATATTCGTAATGTAATATGTTCTTAATAATATGTATATGATAATATAATAATCATCTCTTTTAAGGGCCCCTCTTGCACTACCAGAACCACCAAAGGTTAATCCACCACCATATTTGAAAAGTTTCACCTCGGGAAGTGGTAAGTCAATTACAATAATGGAGAAATTTATAATTATTTTTTAATCCATTAATTATAACAAATATAGTAAAATTAAACATAAACTTATGAGACTTTGAAGTTGAGCTTGAACGAATAATTTTATACATATGGCCTCGTAATAATCTCCGTTTATTTTCGCGTTTGATTTGCAGAAAAAACCTTTGCTGTTATTATATGCATTCTAGATGAATTAAAGCTTAGTCCTTTTGTGCACTACTTTTAAATAGGTTTCACTGATACACATGTCAAATCTACTACTATCTATTTAGCTATCCCTGCTATTGCTATAATAATAATAATATTTTGCCAGAACTCCACACAGTGCCAGCGTTGCCAGCCCCCGGACCACAAGCTCTGCCACCCAATATGGAGACCAGAATCGTAAGTCGTTATTGCTATTATTATTTCTCCAGGGGGTCGCTCGAATAGCTACCACCCTCGAGCATGAGTCAGCCGCCAAACGACTCGTCGTGTTTCGGCTGGGGGCTTGAGAGCCAGTTCTTTCTTTCTTTTTCTACTTTCTTTCTTGGCCGGCAACGCATCAGTGATGCCTTTGGTGTTACTGATGTCCATGGGCGACGATAGCCACTTACCATCAAGTGGTTCGTCAGCTCGTTTGCCGGCTATTTCTATGTAAAAAAGTCTCTCATATTTGACATCTTGCTTGCATGGATAGTCTCAGGCATTGCAGATTATCTATATATATAAAACAAAAGTATATATAAGTAATAAATATGTATAGGGAACACTGATACACTATGCACATAATTTTTTTTTGCTTTTCGGAAAGGTGCTTTGTCATGGAGGAGAAAAAAATAGGTATATTTATTACAAATAAATTATCACTAAATTTAACGGAACTGGCAAAAAAACAATGCATTGGGCACATTCGGTCTTGTATATAGATACAAATAGATAATCAATCAATCATCTTTATTGTGGAATTACAATTGTCAACTGTTTTGTAGGATGTGGCAGCCATTGTGTCGCAGAAGCTGGCAATTATCCGCAAGGAACAAGAACAGAGTGAAGTTACAGAGGCACATGGGGTGAGTATATTATACGGTTTTATCTAGCTTGACCTGTTTGTTTGGGTCTAATTTTGCAAGCTTAATTAGACTTACTTCCATACCTACTTCCTACTTCCATATATCCTAAGGCGTTGAAAGGGCATTAATTGAACCTAGTTGTCATACCTACAAGTACCTCATTATTTGTGTATTTCTTGCTAAATGTAGCAGGCTAAATTTAATAACATATAGAACTTAATGCAAAGGGATTTGAACATTTTTGTATGGAACCTGGCATATCTACATACATACTGCATACAAGTCCGTCATTTTGAAAAACCTTTGTTTCGGCGGCCAGTGATGAAACATGTATCAATCGACGGAGTAAGTGATTACAATCAAAAAGTATTCAGTAATAAAATGTCGTAAGTGATATACTTTCTGAGATATTTGAATTCAAAAATAAAAATAATTATTATTACTTTTTCTACGGTTTTGATCTCACATATCACTTACACCGTCGGTTGATACGTGTTTCATCACTGGCTGTTGAAACGAGGTTTTTGCAAAATGGCGGACTTGTAGTAGTTAATGAGTAATAGTCGATAAACTTACTACTTCGGACCACTGCATTGTGCACATAAGCATAAGACACATTTTAGATTTTCGACTTTTCCCATGCAAAATTTTTTAGCGTAGTAACACACGCCGGTTATCTAGTGTACTAGTGTAATACATATCGACTCTTGAAAGGAAACATTGACTAAGCGACATTGAGCTAACTTTAGAGGAGAGCAGTTTAAAGTTGGAATTTTAGAAAAGTTGTTGTATATTCCACAATATACATGATAAAATAAGGATCCCAAAACAGTAAGGATAACGTCGGTAGAAGGATTACAAAAAATATGTTTTTTTTTTCTAAAAATTCGAAGTTTAAACTACTCTCCTGTAAAGTTAGCTCAATGTCGCTTATACTAAACGCAGACTCGTGGCAGGCGGAGTAATAAAACGTGCAAGAGACGGCGCACATCATTTTCTCTCTCGCACTTGCACTTGTTTATGGAAATTAGGTGTTTCGCATCTCTGTGCCTCTTTTGCACGTTTTATTACTCCGCCTGCCACGAGTCTTTGCGTTTAGTATAGTCAATGTTTCCTTTAAGCGTCGATATCTCTATATCTATAATGTAATGGTACAATTCCCCGGTGCAGTTCGGTTGGTCGAAGACAGCGCTGGGGCAGTTCACGGGTAGTACGGGCGCGCACATCCTGACGCCGCGCGAGCTGGCCAGCGGGACCCAGGCCTGGGCCAAGAAGGTACGTAACACCAACTAATAAGGCTCAATCTCGCTTGACACACTTCACACATTAATACACACCTTTTTTAGGGTTTATCTCATCACCAAATTAATGCAAAAGGCAATTTTGAATTGATTTAGAGGTGTTTTAAGATGACAGATTTATTAATTCATACTATGTAACATTACATGTGACCCTAATGCGTTAGTGTAGTGACAAAGTTTTACAAAAAAATATAATGTCTTGAATGAATGAATATAAAGAATCTTCAATGTCCAGGCATCGATCAATTATAATTATATGTATTAAGCTCCAAGATTGAAAACGCTCAGAGTGAAAAAACAGTTCATAAGTCATAACGCGTTGTGGCAACTATAAAACGACCACAACCTGAAATTAGCATATATACGATACATATTCCTTCTATAGACATAGTAAAGTGCGGAAGTAACAATGTGACTATGTCACAGAGTCGACGGAACCCCACTCAGCGGGGTTCCTTATTCCTTAGAATAAAATTAGTCAACTAACAAACCTAACCGAATTGACCATGTGACTTTCACGACATAAAATTCACGTTGTGCTCTTTCTGTGATTACCACAATGCGTCGTGAACGATTTCGTAAGGGTCACATGCGAATTTCGTTTTCGATCTTTGGGCGTAACATACATAATTATATAGGTTTGAATGTTGATTTTTCTTATTTTAAATGTATCGGATACTCATAATTTTTGTATTTCCTACTGGTTGGTTCTTTTATCCATTAATATGGTTTTCAGTGAATTAATAAATTGCGTAAATCGTGAGTACCTGTTCGTCTTTATTAAAATTCATAATGCGCTCTTTTACTCAAGTTGAAACAGTTGTAATAGACGTTTTGAAATTGCTTTTGGATTGATTTTGTGATGAATTACATTATTGTGAATATCAGTATCAAACAAAACCTGGCTTGAAATAGTATAGATGATATTGTATTATGATAATTGGCAGTTTATTTTATTTACTTTTTTTATAAAATAGTATACAACAATAAGACATGAAAAAAGACGAATTGTTTTCTGAATGCAAGTTACTGTTCAACATAATTATGATTGTAATACAGTCACTGGTTTTGTTTAATACTACATGCAAGTGATGTGCCAAATTGTAAGCAATGAAGAATTACATATGAGTAATAAATAATAAATAAAGAAATAACTTCGATAGCTTCGCTGCATTTGAATATTTGCCAGAGAGAAGCGACAAAAACTTGTGTTTATTTGCACATAAATATTATTATATTATAATATCTGAATCAATTAACATGGTTCTCGCTTCTCTTTAGGTAACTGTATATTTACAGAAATTGTTATTCAATTATATGGAGTCAGATATTATCATAGTTTTGGCAATATTCAATATTGCATTATTAATAATAATTTAGAAGTTAGATGAATTGAGATTTTATATAATGTGACATTTGGGAGCATGTCTTCAGAGCGTCAAAATCTTTTTATCGGCAATGAGACTCAGTCGCTCTTACGAAGGAAATAAGTAACAGAAGGACTTATCTTTTACTTGAACGTTAATTAGGTAACACTAAAAAGTAAGGCTCACATTTACACAATAGAAAAAACACGTGCTTCGCAGTCAAAATTTAACCGTAATTTATAATCTAAGTGTTAAGACGTATTATATGTATGTATCTGAATATTTTATATGCTTTAATAAATATACAAATGTATTTTAATAACACATATTACAGGTATATACAATTTAGGCTTCTGCACTTATCTATGTTAACTTATTCTATATCAAATCTCACACATCTATGTACTCATGTATAATATAATGCATTCTTAAAAATGGATAGGTATACAAAGTTTTCGTTTTACATATTAACTGCATTCTTGCATAAGTGTATCAGTGATACCTATATGAATAAAATATTTTGACTTTGACTTTGACTTTGAAACTGAAATTACATACTGACTACATAAATACGTAAATAAGCCTTCTGTTACTATATTCAGGCCATGAGAGCCAAAACAGCTTACTTAATTTTTTATAATACCGAATTTTTTTATTTAAAATAAGTACTTAAAATTTATCATTTTGACAGAACTAGGCTATCCAAATACCTAGTGAGTAACTTGGAATAACTCTTATGCTCTTCTGATTTAATTAAATTAGTGAAATTCATCTATTTTTAACCGACTTCAAAAAAAGAAGGACTTCAAGAAAAGAGGTTCTCAATTCGACTGTATTTATTATGTTTGTTACCTCAGAACTTTCGACTGGGTGACCGATTTTGATGATTCTTTTTTTAATCGAAAGCTGGTGCTTGTCATGTGATCCCACTTTTTGAGCGAGATCTTACAATGGCATCCATGAGAAAACCATACAAGTCTTTAGTTTGCATTAAGCATGTGCGCGACAAATGGCCGAATAACTCAGTATCACGCCAACCGATTTCGATGATTCTTTTTTATTGGAAAGGATGTAATTCACATGAAGTCGATTTTTTTTTGTTTTAGATTATAAAATAAAAACTAGGCGTTTTTTTGGCTCTCATGGCCAAAACAATGGTCCCAAATGTAGCTGTAAGCTATGATTACTGTTGGCACATCACAGCAGCAAGCCTCTCTCAATACCTTTTCTTTCAGCTCGAAGCGACGTTCGGGAACCTAACGGTCGCCATTGGATGATGATCCTGTCCCGGCGAGCGGTCAGAACTCATAATACACACGTATTATCCTTTCTGACCTTCAGTGATGACGTGGTGGTTACAATATTGGTTGTGGCTTGAAGTATTTATGTAGAGGAGACGGTTATACACACAAATAATCCTTTTTTAAAACTATTTTAAGCGATAGAGTACTGCGCGTGAATAGTGATATGCACAATTATTTTAGATTTAAAATTGTCATGCCTCAATCGAAAATAAAACTGGAAGTTAAATCAGTATTAAAAATCTCCTCTAGTATAAATGCTCCAGGATTGTATTAGATTACACAATGCACTAGGCATATTTTCCCCATATTTAATATTTAGTCACGAAAGTTCAATATTTATATAAAGTGAAATGCAAAGTGAAACTCAAAACTCTCAGGGTTATAATGAGAATCGCATAAATATGATTAACCATTTCTGTTTTCAAATTTTATTATAAATGATAAAGGGAGTTGGATTTATTAACATCCTAATGCTTTGAAAGAGAAACACCTGTATTTTTATTTATAATTTACATTAAATTAATTTACCGAATTTAGTATAAAAATAATTTACCCAATTTTATGTGCAAGTAAAATAACTATAATACTAAATTCAATTTTGGAATAATTTTTAACACTACCCATTTTCTGTTTCACATCAGCCTCTTATTAATTCGCTTATTATTCAAATTATATAATAATTATGTTACATTATTATCTTGAATCAAATTTTAAACATCTCATAATTTGAACATTGGCTATTATTTGAACATCATAACATATTTTATTTTTTTACTTTATAGACACCTGTTTATAATCAATCATTATATTTGATACAACCAGCACAAAAATTTTACTAAACGCAAAAAAAAACTGTACTGTTTTACCTATTTGCTTTACACAATAATATTAACCCATTATTCCAATTGCCAAATAAGTCTTGCATATGTAAATAAATATTATGAGCACTACATTTTAAAAAAAGTATGGTTTTTCTTGATATTTTTTATTATCACTATTCCAATACATGTTCGTAAACCATTATATAAATTTATTATCATTGTTTGTGTACTTCTTGTTAAATATGTTGCAGGCTAAATTTAATATCATATAAAACTTAATGCAAAGGGGTTTGAACATTTTTGTATGGAACCTGGCATACCTACAAGTCCGCCATTTTGGAAAACCCCGTTTTGGCGGCCAGTGATGAAACATGTGTCAATTGACAGTGTAAGTGATTACCATCAAAAAATGTTCAATGATAAAATGTCGTAAGTGATATACTTTCTGAGATATTTGAGTTCAAAAATAAAAATAATTATTAATTAACGGTTTTGAACTCAAATATCTCAGAAAGTATGTCACTTAGGACGCTTCGTCACTGAATACTTTTTGATTGTAATCACTTACTCCGTCGATTGATACATGTTTCATCACTGGCCGCCGAAACGAAGGTTTTTCAAAATGGTGGTACTTGTAGATATGCCAACTAGGTTCAATGTCCTTTAAAGTAAAGTTTAAGTATATAAAAGTATCATAACATTATTACTTTTATAGTTCCCTGTTACAAAAGTATGTTATTCTGTAGTACCCTGCTTTTACATTACCTATTGAAATAGACAATCATTATTGTAACCATCACAGTTCAAGATTTTTATTTCGTTGTGTGTAAAGAGAGAACTTTCTTAGTTTCCTCCTTACACCGAGTAATGACGTTCGATATGACAATGGTAATGATCATGCCATTTTACGTGGCATGTAAATTATCATAATAAATGCACACAAATATTCAGTTTTCCCCTGTTTTAAAACTGATTCACAAATTTTTGTCCATGGTAATGATAGCAACAAATTGAAGTGATTTATCATTACCATGACAGTGAAGGACAGTTGAACAATAAAACTGTAATAATTCTCAGGTTAAATATCACATACCTCATATCCAGTGATATTTAATGTACCTAAAGTTCTAATGAAAATGCAATTTATTTACAATTTTACAATAGCCTAGTAATTCTTCGAGCCCACATTTTACATTTTGTATAGCAGTAACTGTAAATGTCAGTGGCTCCCAGAAATACTTGGCTTGAATGGGGAATACGTGAATATTTGTTGCAGCTTGTATGTGATAAGGGGACGCGGGCATCACGATACGTCGTCGTCAGGTGATAGGCGCAATACTAACAGTGTTGCCAGTCTACGAGGTAAGTATCTACAGGAAGGGAAAAGATAGTACAAGAAAATTGGTCGCGAATTTGACTTATCATGTCATCATAAATTTTAATAATTAATGATAATATAAACTAAAATGGTTTGAATGTGTAGCAATTTCTCTGATAGCTGATTGTTTTTGTTCGTGTCGCTATAAATTGGCAAGATTATGTTGGAGATTAGTTTGTTTGGGGCACTTAGAGTCTGGTTCGGAATGAAATGGGATGGTAATGATTATAAATGAGTATTTGTGTAGGATCAATTGGTTCGGGCGGCGCCAGTGGAGGGAGGCATGGGAATGCACCTGCTACAGAAAATGGGCTGGACCCCTGGACAAGGCCTGGGCAAGGAGGGCACGGGGACACTCCAGCCGCTGTTGCTTGAAGTCAAGCTGGATACTAAAGGCCTCCAGGCTCGGGAGGAGGCCACAAATAAATTTGTAAGTATTCATTGAGTACATTTGTAATGTCATTTGTTTCTTAGGACATTATTTTCACCTTACTGGAGCATATTGATATATTGTATTTCGTTCCTCTTTATCCATCTCTAGTAGTGTAACTAATATAGAAAAATTGTAATTGTATACAGTTACATAATGATCCTTAAATACATAAAAACTAGATAAAAAAGGGTAAATTTTTCAAGTGGGCGTGGATGGCCAAATTCTAAACTATGAGGATTAGTAAAAAATGTTCAAACGAGTCTCGGAGCCGAATTTGATGAACACTAAAACTGCATCATTACAATTTTGAAAAAAAATCACATCCTTTAATATTACACCATTCGATAGTGTTGCTAACAATGCTCAATTTCTGGGAAGTAATGACATGACATACGACAAACTTAATTTTTTATACTTATAAAGTCATTGGTAATATTCTTTAAATGTTGACAGTCTAAGTCGCAGAGGATAGGCCGTCGAGGTCCCGCGCCGCTAGTGGCCGGCGGGAAGCACCCTGTATCACTGCTCGGCGAGTATTGCTCCAAACAGAAACTCGGCCCGCCAGAATACACCCTGTGTTTCGAGTGTGGGCCCGATCATAAGAAAAACTTTTTATTCAAGGTTTGTATGTATGTATACAGAGATATCATTGTACTTTTGGGTGTGTTCTCGCATGTTTTTAACTGACCAGCCTATGTGTTATGTTTTAAAATTAAGAGAAATAGTGTTAAGTGTATGTTCAGATTACAAACATATACATAATAGTAAGTGGTCATAGACGCTTTCCTGTTGTAGAATTAATTTAATCATGAGAGGGTAAGGTTTTGTGAAAAATGTAAAAAAAAATATATGGGGAGTATATTTCATTGTTGTCGGCATTTAATCAGTAAATATCCTCAAATTATCACATAGATACGATATTGATCTGTTGACGATTCTTTACACGATGACAATTACAAATACGTTTTTAATTTGGATGTTTTCCTGGAATCCAATTCTTATAGGTTACAGTACTTTGGATATTGCGCAATATTTTCAGCGATTACTAATCAATTCACCATTTGCAATCAATTTCAGGCCACCAATTCAAGGTTAAAACATGACGTAATATTTCAAAAGGCCACCTTTTGCTCGCATTAACATGAATACACAGGCAGGTAAAGAATAATGAATTACGATTTTTAAGTAAGTAATAACATTCTTTGCATTTGGCAGGTAAAAGTGGCGAACGTGGAATACCAGCCCGCAGTCGCCAGCGCGAACAAGAAGCAAGCCAAAGCCGACGCAGCTCAGTTGGCATTGCAGAAACTTGGCATACTGACAAACCCATGATTGTACAATGTACATACTACCTACTATTTATAAGTTTGTAATAAGTAAATATAAGTTTTTGCACAAATTACGTCTTTTTATTTATGCTAACAGTATTTTTGCATTGATATAGGCTTAGGGTGCCAGTTTATCTTCACATCAATATTTAACACCTAATTGAAACCAATATTGATTAGAGGTGCTAAATAGCCGGACTACTTACGTTTAAATTGTTTTTTTTTTTTACATTTCTGGTATGGAAGCAGATGCAATGCCAACTGCCATTCAGTGTGAATACATACAAAAGAAATTTAGTAGGTGGAACCATAAGAAATGTATGAAACTGATATGGTGCTTTGATGCGTCAATATACCTACATTAAATGTTCTTGTATGTTTATTAATTTATCTTGTAGCTAAATTAATAAAAATGCATGACCTTGTAATCTATAGGAACCCACCTACTAATCATAATACCAAACGATATTAAAACATAGTGATTAAGTACTCTGTGCATAATACTTTCAACTGAATTTAAATTTTAAACCTATCAAAATAAGGTTACATCTGAGTCACAATCATTAAAAAATGTTGCTTATAAAAAAAGTTAACCAGCTGTTTCAATTTTAAAAATACAATACAAATACTCTTTATTTGTACACCAGAAATAAATATACAGTAATAAAACAAGGTACGTTATACAAAAGGCGACCTTATCGCTAAAGCAGCGATCTCTTCCAGGCAACCTAACAGAAGAGGAGAAAAATATAGTTGAAGAACAAAAATTTGCATCTTCTTTTTGACTGTTGTTTCATTGTTATCTTCAGAAATGTAAATGGTAACTGAAGTTGTAATAGGTATTATAAAACCAAATCCTGATGTTGAATTAAAAGTACTGAAGAAAAATTTCTGAATTATTAAATTCCCAAATTTTAATGTCAAATTTTATGAATAAAATAAAAAAAACAACGTCACTGAGGATACTTTATTGAAATAAATTTACAACAATAAATATATCAATTTACTACTGACTTAATATCTTGTTTCTACATCACTGTCACGAGATATATTATTTTGTGTGCAGACAGATATTTAGTCTATGCAATAAAGATTTTATAAGTTCCTACAGATTAACCTACAATCATTCCTTACAATTTCTAATACAATCACAGATCTGTTCCATCTTTAAGACTTTGTTACCTGTCTTTATTCATTTTTCTCGGATTGTTGCTTGATTCTGTAATCTGATAGAGCTGCTTTGATAGCATCTTCAGCAAGCACTGCAAAAAAGTATAAACAATGATTTGACACATCATAAAATCGAATACAAACATTTTCATCCTTTTCAACTGCATGGTAAAAAGTCAAGTGCCTACAATAAAGGTAACCTAGTATAACACTATTGCTTTATCGGTTGTACTGCAGGGTTTATCATAAACATAGGTTGTCGAGCATAAAGATGAATTGCTGAACATTGCATGTCATGGCTGACAATCCCACACCTCCACCTATCTACACTGAAATTAACAAACTGATAAAATATACTCACTAGAACAATGTAGCTTAACCGGAGGCAAAGACAGTTCTTTGGCAATATCAGTATTCTTTAGCTTCAGGGCTTCATCCACAGTCTTACCCTTCACCCATTCCGTGGCCAATGAACTCGAGGCGATAGCAGAGCCGCAACCGAAAGTTTTAAACTTCGCATCAATAATCTTTCCGTTCTCATCAACCTTGATCTGAAGTTTCATAACATCGCCGCACGCTGGTGCTCCGACCAGCCCAGTTCCGACGTTCTTGTCCTTCTTATCCAAGGACCCCACATTGCGTGGGTTTTCGTAGTGTTCGATTACCTGAAAACGTGAATTACATCATAACATCCGCGTACAAATCGATAATCCCTGACGTTGTGAGGAAAACAAACTTACGTTCGCATGATACCCCACTGTCGGCATTGTCTGAGCAATGTTTAAGTTGTTCAGACTGCGGCTCCGGAGGCATAAACATCTCATTATATTGGGCAATACGTATGCCATATTTGTCGCTGTAATTTTTCTTGCTACTAAAGAACGCAAATCGCAAAACCGAAAACTAAATCGTAATTTATTGATTGGGATTTGGGGAAAGCAGAGACTACAGACAGCTGACACTGACAGACAGACCAATACTACACAGAGTACTTTCTTAAATGACCAATACCATCCACAGAGGCACAGACTAGGTACACATTAAAGATGTTTGACAGCTTGACATGACAGTGGTAATGATAATTTAATTGAAAAGGGCCATTGACGCTGATTTTGTATTTTTTTTACTTTATTTTTGTATTTTTTATGAGTAAGGTTAAAAATCGGATGGTCAGTAATCAGTATGATCACCATCTCAAGACGAACATAGGTTTTTATTGTAGAATCTGACAATATATTGTAGAGATACAATGGTAAGAGGCCAGCGCCCGTGCCCCATGGACATAAATAATATCAAAGGCATCAAAGATGCGTTGGCAATCAAAAAAGAAGAGAGAGAAAAAAAAGGAAGAATTGGTTCCTAAATTCAAAAATTATTTAATAATGTACAATTTTAATTTTATCCCACGAGATACAGTTAAGAAATTGCTTACAGGTAAAGCGAGATGCATCTTTTTTTTTCTATGACAGTTTCCGGTCGTGGTATCGCCAAGATATCGTGAATTCGTGATTCTGTGATTCGCGGTTGTAATGTGAAGTGGCCTTAAGAATAGTACTTCGGTCATAGATATAGAACTAACCTATATCTATGACTTCGGTCATAAACATAGATATAGGTCATAAAGCTCTATTGACCCCCTGGCTATAGATTTAGAACGGATGCCAAAGATACTCTACCATTTAAGAATCTATATGTATGTACGTTGTCTTGTCTATACCTATTCCTAGTCTGTGGTCTAGCTCATCAAAACAATCAAGAAATCATGACAATCGGATTTCGTGCTTTACCGAAGCTTATCGTGCCTATCTTTGGGAACGTATTTTGTTTAGCTCGAGTACAGCTAAGTACCATGTAAAGAAATGATATAATAATTTTGAACAAAGTTATGTGGGTTATGTAACAACTGGCCAGTAATATTAGCAAAATTGGCATGATATTGTCAGATAATCATGACTGACTGACATTTGCCTTTGTTAATTTGCGTCAAGTCCTGAAGAAGTTGAAACCAAACAATAGGGTTTAATAAATATTAAATGTACTTTGTAAGCAGTGATTAAGTACTCTGTGCTTTGTGCAAACAGCCGGTCTAGTGTCATGTCAACAAACACGTAAAAGAGGACACCAGTAGTGATTAAGTACTCTGTGGAGGACACAATAAATCATTTTATACCTAACGCTTATAATAAACTTTTTTTACGTTATTTTCTTTACTTTTACTGATATTTTTTATAGAAAAATGGCCGCCAATAATCCAGACTATCAAGCAGCTCAAACAATATACGAATTCAGTGTGAAGAATATTAAAGGTGAAGATGTCAAGTTGGATGCTTACAAAGGTCATGTTTGTATCATTGTGAATGTGGCGTCCAAGTGTGGTCTCACTGCAAACAATTACAAGCAACTTAATGAACTGTATGATCAATACGCTGAAAGCAAAGGTATTTAATTTTACTTATTGTTAGTTATAATCTTAAATAATAAAAAAACATAGCTAAGAACACTCTCAATTAAGTCACCTTCCAAACAAAAAAAACTAGATCAAAATCGGTTCATCCGTTTGGGAGCTACGATGCCACAGACAGACATACAGATGTAATACATAGATACACAGACACGTCAAGCTTATAACACCTCTCTTTTTTGTCAGGGGTTAAAAATTCAGTACAGTGATGTTAATAGTAAAGTTGACACTTGTGATTGCTTCTATAAAACAGTCAACTTTTTTAGACGAGTCTTATTAGGAAACAATCTTATAGTCTTTTTATCGTAATTTGTATTTTATTATATGAATATGGCAGGCATTAAAAACTATTATATTTTTTTTATAAAAAGTAGTGTCTAAATTAAAACATGGACTGCATATTTTGTTCTTTTGTTTTATTTATGTCACAATTTTTATTTCAGGTCTACGTATATTGGCCTTCCCTTGCAATCAGTTTGCTGGCCAGGAACCAGGAGACTCGGAAGAAATACAATGTTTCATAGCCGATCGCAAAGTTAAATTTGATTTATTTGAAAAAATTGATGTGAATGGTGATTCAGCACATCCACTGTGGAAGTTTTTGAAGGTAACTTAGTCATATTTTGATCATTATAATTAAAACATTCAATGGAAACATAACATATTAAAGTAACTGGTTGGTATTGTCTTTCTATCTATCCCTGTCTTTCCAAGATTATTGTTGAACATAATTATGTAGGCCTCCCTTAATGGACATATCTTTCCAATTGTTGAATATATGTAGGCCTCCCTTAATGGACATAACTCTTACTATTCCTGGGTACTCAGAAACCACTGGTATTGACACACTTACTGTGCTGGTGCATCAACCCTAAGTAGGTCTTGGCCTCTGACCCGAGAGCTTGCCACTAGTATTGACTAGTATTCAGTAATCCCTCCATCAATGTAATTTATTTTTTTTCTACTACCTATTATGAGTCCATTATTATCTACATTATTAATCTATCGGATTACACTGTAGATGAGTAACTGTGGCAATATATTCCACCACAACCTGAGGGGTAACATTTGTCTATTAGATACTGGCAGCATACTGAATAAAATTGTCAGTGTGTGACAGTCTGTCACACAATAATACAATTTCTTTCCCTAAATACCAATAAGATACTTATAAAAAGCTTTAGTATGGTTCAAAACATCTAATAAAATCAGGTTTAGCAAGTGTAACAGACTGTTGTTATACTCAGTGCCTCTGAATAGGCTTATTTATAGCTCATTCTAACTCTAAATAAGTTGATTCAGGTCCTCTGGAGTTGCATAGTGAGTAGATAAGCTAATGTGGTTATAAAATAATATCAAACTGATATGGCTAATCAATAAAGTACACTTTTGTTACTTACAATAAACATATACAGACTGTCCCGAAATTCAACATCTATACGTCTACAACGGCGATAGGCTAGATTATATTAGCTGTGGATAAGAAAAAATAAATAAGAAAAAAATCTATGACACTAGGTTCGGTAAAAATGAGCCCTTTGGAAAATATTAAAAATCTTCACTCTGGACCACTTGTTAAGGTACGGAGTTCACTTCACCAATTTGGTAGGGTTTCCTTTTTTTAGTATAATGCTAAGTAACTTAAGGGGTTGAGGGTGTAAATTTTTAACATTTCCAAAAATACTCTTATTTTTACCGAACCTAGTGTCATAGATTTTTTCCTTATTTTTTCCAGAGTTGTAATAACCTAGCCTATCGTCCCGTGTCCGTTTGACTTTGAATTTCGGGACATCCTGTATATACACAGTTGAAGTCATTTATCAAGTATTCATAAATAACCTTGATTTCCGATCAATAGGTCTAGTCTAGGTGGTGAGTGTAGTATTGATTAAATTAATTATTCAATACTTCAGAGCAACCTTTGAAACAACATGCCGCTGAAAACTAAATACAGTAAAATTATATGAGTACTAGCTGACCCGGCGAACTTCGTATCGCCTAACAATCAATGAATGTAGAAATACTATGAACTAAACTATTAGTTTTGGTTGGTTTAATAAATCAGAGATCATTAAAATTGGTACAGCCGTTATAGTTTGTGTGTATGTATCTCCACTCCCTCTCTCTTTCCCCCTTCCCCGTGTTACAATTATGCTTTGTTCCTAACTATAAACTTACATATAAATTTTCACATTTCTAAATTCTATTGCATATAAACTTACAAACCCTTATTACTTAGGGGTATGAAAAATAGTTTACGTCCTATTATACTAGATTGATTGATTACCTATCTCCTATTATACTCTAACGGACTATACATACAAAATTTCATAAGAATCGGTCAAGCCGTTTCGGAGGAGTTTTATTACAAACACTGTGACATGAGAATTTTATACAATAAATTAGTTATTTTTCAGTTTTTCATTGATGTTAATATTAATATTTATTTGCATATCAACATTGTTGTTACAGCACAAGCAAGGGGGTACCCTGGGCAGTTTTATCAAATGGAATTTTACTAAATTCATCATCAACAAGGAGGGTGTACCGGTTGAGAGACATGGACCCAATACCGATCCTTTGGACTTGGTAAAGTCTCTTGAGAAGTACTGGTAAAAAGCAAAGCTATAAATTGCAGAGGTTTTGTATTTTTAAGCACATATTGTCTAGAAATTAACATTCATGGTCGCATAATCAAACAGCCTAATTTTTTTTTTTGAAAATTGTTTATTAGTTTTAGGTTTCATTTTCTTAGTTCCTTTTTATGGATTTATAAGCAGAAATTATTGTTATAAAAATTGTTTGGGACACTTTAAATCATCTAAATAGCACTCTATTATCTAGAAGTTTATCACTTCTTATTTCTTAGGTGTGTGGTTATTTTGAAAACTGTGATTTGTAATTATTTAGGTTTTGGTTCCACTGATATTGTAATATAACATCGATAGTGAGAGATAGTTTCAAAATATGTCGTTATTATGAAAATGTTTAAAGATATTTTATTCAGATATAGTAAAAAATACACGAAGAATTGATGATAATATGTATTTGAAAAATTGTACCTTGGCACAGTAGTAGCACTTGTAAATTAACTAATATAGGAATATTATTTTATGACTAAAAAGAACATCACAAATAAATATAGAAACTTTGTAACTCTAAAAATATCTTTAAAAAATATTACATGTATTTATTTTGTCTGCATTTAAAAGATAACATAAATAGAACTATAAATATATAATATTTTATACAAAGAAAGATAATGAAATATATGAAAACCTCTTTGTTGATATATGTTTAAAATTTCCATTGCATTTTCTTATAAGTATATTCCAAATAAATGTTTTACAATACAATCTCCTTTTGTTTTTTTATACTGTTGTCGAAATGACAAACGAAGCACAATATGAGACGGGAAAGAAAATAAGGAGTCCTAGCTCCCCATCATCTTACCACTGATTTCAATAATGTAGGTATCCTTCTATGTATAATCAATAGGTAAGTTAGCAGTAGGGTTCGAACGATACTTTCGATACTGAGTAGGTATCGATACTTTTGTTCGTGATACTCGATACTGAGTACTCGATACTCGTACCTGGTAATTACTCGCAAGTACTCATATGAAACGTCGGTATCGAGTACTTTTAAAATACTGAGTACTTTTCAGTATTTTCATATGGAAAAAGATCAACGGGACATGAAATTCACTGTCGATGACCTTTTTTTTAGCTCTGAATGAATGAAGTTCGAATGAAGTTCAGTTTCGGGACCACTTGGTTAGTAAGGCTAAACTAGCTGGAAGAAAATTGGGAGTGCTCAACAGAGCTAAGCAGTACTTCACGCCTAAGCATAGACTAATGCTCTATAAGGCGCAAATTCGGCCACACATGGAGTACTGCTCCCACCTTTGGGCCAGAGTCCCAGCTTGCCAAGTGGATCCGTTCAACCGAATTCAACGGCGAGCCATTCGTCTTGTCGACGATCCCAAACATACAGACGGTCTGGATTCGCTCGAGTTGAGGAGAGATGTAAGCTCACTCTGCCTGTATGTATAATGTTCTTAAGAACTGTTTGGTTTAATCCCTGCGGTTAATTTTCGTCACCGCACATTTCGGTGTACCAGGTTCCATCAACACCACCTGGATACCTGGTTTTCGTCCACAGTTCGGTTCTCGCGTAGTTTTCTACCTCGCACGTGTAAACTGTGGAACGAACTTCCTGCATGGGTGTTCCCTCCAAACTATGACATGGGGTCCTTCAAGAAGCGGGTCTATTGTTTTCTTCGTGGCCGACAACGCATTGGTGACACCCCGGTGTTACTAATGTCCATGGGCGGCGATGATCACTTACCATCAGGTGACTCGTCTGCTCGCTTGCCTGCACAAGGCATAAAAAAAATCCTCGTGAGTACTCGATACTGAGTAGTATCGATACTTCAGAACCGATACTTTTTTGGTATCGATACCTTACCCATCGATACCACACGAGTACTCGGTATCGATACCAGAGGCCGATACTTCGAACCCTAGTTAGCAGGTACTTAAAGTAAACTCCTATGTTCTATATTGTGACTTTTTGCCATTTGCTTGGCAAATAACAAGCAATAATGGATAGATAGAATATTGAAATCTTTTATTACAGTCGCTACTGAAAGAAAATCATAGCTTCACAAAGTCAAAAGTTATACTAATTGCAACTCTCTCGATACGTAGCAAAATAACCTCAAAATGACGGCGCTTTGAGCGCGGCGACCGAATCAAAAAAATCCGTAACAAAAATAAAACCTAACACCTCCCACTCCGCCTACACCAGTATACAATATTTATCTATGGCCTACACCATGTAGTTTATTTATAAGGTTCCAGTGCCATCTGTGATGTCCTTAAAAAACTAAATCGTCTAGACACCTGAAAATTTTATGGTGTTGGATTTTGAAGTTTGATTTGTTTTAAGTTCTTATGTGTATGTATAGGTGTCGTACCTGAGGCTGATAAGCATGCAGTAACCGGCACGTCCGGCACTTTTGCTCTTGGACGCCTTTGCGTGCGGAAGCTCTGCCGGATTGCGTACTCGTAGAATTAATTAGTGGGACGATTTGTTTTGCAAGGTTTTGAGATTGTCATAATAAAATTATCTGGTACTAAATTAAAATAAAAAGGTGGTGTTTGTTATTTTTTTAAGCATTATTTCTATTAGTTCCTAAAAGTATATACTCACTATGACTTTACTGCTTCAACTGTTCAGTGATGGAAATGTAAAAAAAATATAATTGCATAAGTTGATAAAAAATGTTATGCAATAGCTTTACCGTGCCAGTCCCCGAGTGCCACATTTCATTTTTTTATTTTGAAATTGGCTCTCATTTCACATTAATGTTTTTTATGAGATAGGTTTAATACATCTATGGGATTTATATTCTTTTATCAATACTGCCAACAAATTACACTCATTTTATGAACATAGACAACAGGGCAGTTTCCGGAGAATGAGCGGCAATTATTCTTTAACCAATCACAATCCTGATTTTAAAAATTTATTCTAGCGTCGTTGGCTTCTGGTTTGGCAGTTTTGTTTGGCAGGTTTGTCGACTTTGGCGTTTCTAAAATACAAATGATACGTTGCATTTTGTATACAAGTCTTGTTTTTATTGTGAAGTGTTATGAATCAAAAACTTAAAAAATAATTGAATTATTTTACTTGAGGACATGTTATTTCTAAATGGAACACCAATTACTCGTTTTTTTTAAGTGGACGAAACGGTTTTGAAAAGTGCGAAAGAATGTCTTCGCGTGTGGCTTGGTGATAATTTTAGAAGCTAGATACAAGGAAAAAGGAACCGAAAAACCACTTGCGCTATTTTGATAATACAAAATGTCTACGAGGAGCGGCCTGGTTCGGCAAAGTGTAATAGATACAAGTCCTTCGCGAGTTCGAAAAGGGATTTCACCGACGCGTTCTCCCGCCAGATCGCGGAAAAGCTCACCCCCTGCACGCGTTTCCCGCAAGTCTCCGTCACGAAAATCTCCGAGTCGAAAACCTGCTCCAACTCCTAGTCCTAAGTACCCCGCTAGAAAATCTCCTTCGCGGGCTGTTAAAGAAAAAAGTGTGGAAGTCGAGCCGGCCGTTCCGAAGTCACCGGCGAAGCGTCCCGCTTTAAAAACAAGTGCGTTTGTAAAACTAGAAGACGTCTCTTCTAAATATGAAATTTATCGAAGCACAAGATCTAAGCGCACTGAATATTCAGTAAAAGATTATTCGTCCAACATTACGACGGATATTAGTCTTGGAGAGAAAGAGAATGGTTTTAGTTCGGAAGCCGATTCTAGTTCATTCAGCGATATTTACGGCTTAAGGAGTCGAAGATTTGGAGACGATGTGGTTCCACGTAGACCTAGTAAGTTGCGAGAGACCATCGACAATGAACCTGACATCAAGCGGAGCTTTAGTAAATCGCTCAGTAAGTCTCTTAGCAAATCAGTCAGTGAGTCTGTCAGTAAGTCAGTTGACGCATTCTCTGATGAAGAGAACTCCGAGGAAGAGATCCGCAGGCAGAAGGAGAAGTCTCGGTCTATGACAAGGAAACTAGCGACTCCATTACCAAGCAGCATTGACTCATTAACTCCAGTTGGAAAATTTGAATTTGGGGGAAGGGTGGGGTCGATCGCTCTGATTGTACTAATACCAGTAACGATTCTTGCCATTTTAGTGTCTTGCACAAAATCTTGCTCGTACAAGTCCGTATCTGACTTAACTATTTACAAATCATATGGGACATGGTTTAACAAACAATCTGTAATATTAATACTGGCCCAGTATGCTATACAAGCTATTTTTGTCTTGATACCACTATTTGGGAAGCATGTTGAGAAAGTTGATGAGACGGGAAGAAAATATTGCTTTAACGCTTTCTTCGCCACATTTTTTACAACAAATATGGTGTTCGCTTTGAATTTTTTAAAAGTTATTGATGTAAACGCTGTTCTTAATACTTATGTGGCACTGGCATCGACATCATACCTCATCGGTGTTATTTTGTCTCTGATATTATTTATTAAGAGCCGCTGGGTAGATAATAACTATCTGAACCCCTATGGGAATACTGGGTTCGCAATAAATGATTTCTTTATGGGCCGAGAATTATACCCATATATCAAGAAAATAAATGTGAAGCTTTGGATTTCTAGAATATCTAATGTGACTTCTGTAAGTATTATCATGCATTAATTCTATTCTTTATATAACTAAGCTCTTATTCCTTATTTTAATTAATTTTTACAATTGTTGCAAGTTTAGATTGTAGCAATAATATTTTGTATTGATAAATTAAATCTATACTATGATTTACATATCTGTCGATTTTATTGTTTGGTCTTGATTATTGATGTTACCTACTTCTAAGAAAATACATTAGGGTGCTATAAATGGTAAATGCTGCAAAGTCAGCTTCTAAAATCACTGTATCTACTTTCTGTTTCTTTTTCCAACTACTTATTGTTAATATTATTTTGGTTTCATTGACTATTTTGTTGTTGTATGAATAACTAATTGATAAATAAATTCATGAATTAAATTTTATTTCAGATTGTCTTAATAACACTTATTCTAACACGTGGCATCATTCTACCAGAAAAGGAAGTAAAAGAGATTTCACTTGAGAACTTCAAGGAACTAGTATCAAAGATTAGTTTCAAACCTACAATCTTGCTGTTTTCCATGATGCAATTGTTATATACCTTAAACTTTGTAATGAAGGAGTATCAGATGACATCAACATTTTATTGGCAATCTGAAGGGCTTGGATACTTACAAATCATTTCAAGTGCCCTCTATCCTTTCTACTTCACAACAATATCGAAGTTTGTTCTTGATACCGATTTGACATTGACCACAAATCAGTTGATTGCTGCTTCTGTAGTATATTTTGTGGGATTTCTAATAATGATATTGAGTAATGATATAAAGTATGAGTTCAGACGGAACCCATTGCAACCACGGCTTGCCCGTAAGTATACAATATGCTTTATTATGCACACTATGAGATGAAGATATAATAACATAGAACAGTGAACATTTCACAAACACAAATAAAATAAATACTGAGATTATGCTTCTCTTTTCGTTCACATACAGCCATATTTCTATCACCGAATAGTTATAATACCTTTCTTAATTTATTACAAGAATAAAAAATAAAGTACATAATATATTGAAAAGCATGCTAATATTGGTCTTTTTTTTCAGTTGCTGATTCAATGCCAACGTTTTTAGGAAAGAAGTTACTAGTAGCAAATTTATGGGGAGTTTTACGCCATCCAAATTATACTGGAGATATTCTGATTCATATTGCGTTGGCTTTGCCCGGATTCTTTTCACAACGAATGGTAGCAGGCGCTCCGGCTAATCTAACAATAATAGTGTTGTTGCATCGTGCGTGGCGGGACCATGCGAGGTGCAAACGACGCTACGGCGCCGCTTGGCATCGGTACTGCAAGAGAGTGTCTTCAGTGATCGTACCAAAGGTACTGTGAATTGAAAGTTTAACAATTAACAACACTTACTAAGTTATTACTGACTTCATCTCCTCTCAAGTAATAATGAAATTGAAAATAGACCATTTCAATTTTAATATTTTGCAATATTGATGATTATTGCAAATTTACTGTCTATTTTTATTGGATTTTAGCATTAGTATATTATATTATTAATATTTTATGTAACAATTTTGAGTGTGGTATGTGGTATGAATGTAGCATAGTTATGCCCCAACTCAGAGTCACTAACGTTTACTTAAATCACTCCCATATTACAGAATTTGTATGGTGATTCTTTACTAAGGAGCGATTAAAGTAACCGTTAGTGACTCTTGAGTTGGGGCGTTAGTACTTAGTTAATTAAATTAAATAGGATAACGTTTTATAAGGTAGTAGATACCATCAAGGAATATTAAAGACTGACTGGAAATGAATTTGGAATATAAACGTAATTTTATTACGGAGCATTGCGGTGCGACGATGCACCGCAAAAATGATGTCGGCAATGACATTGCCTGTGACATTGTCACAATAAACACAATAAACAAACGTCACATTTGTGACGTTATTTATGCGTCCATAATCCATAATCGCACCGTCGCGTCGTCGCACCTCAATGTGGCCTCACCCTAAGAGGGTTACAAATTCAAAATTCCTGTAAGGGGTTTAATAAAAATATTTTTACAGAATAAAGATGTTATATTTAGCATTTTTTCGATCAGTGCTTTGATTTAGATACTAAATTTGCAACCAGTCTGTTTTTACGAAAATACTCTATATTTACAAATACTAATTAAATACTTAATTGTAATGTCATTTTTCGAATATTACCCATATCAAAGACATTTTACTTATAAGACATGAGAGGTATATTTTTAATTTTAAACATATGGCGAATATAATTTAGTTAAGATCTCTTATTGTAAGTTGTAATATTATGGAAAGCAAGAATTTATTGAGATTTGCCATAAGTACAATTACCACCGGATATATTAGTCTATGAAATTAAATGTTATATTTTACCTTTTGGATATGTCTATTTAGTTGGGTGTTCTTAGAATAAATATTGTTTTTTATAATTGATAAATTTCTCAAAATTATAAAATATAAATATGCATTGTATTAATGTATGTGAATAGATACATTTGTTTACACATTTATTTCAAGACATTTATCTCAAATGAATTAAAAAGGTTTAATTCTTATCATAATAATTAGATTGTATTCATGTAAGGTACATATAACAATAACAATGATTAATATATTATGGAATTATTTCTTTATGTAAGTATGCCATTGAACAATTTTTTTGAGGATAACATTAGTATAAAATATAAAAAAAAACATACTATTTTATTATTAAGAAGGGGATAATAGGATTAACTACATATATTTTACCTTACATGTCTAAGAATTCTACCAAAGGATACCTACAAAGTGTATGTATTTCACCATTTACAACATGGACACAATTAACATTTCTGTAACTTTATAAAAATAACACTGCTATTGCTATACTAAATTGATGAATTGAATTATGTATTATAATAGCTAATAGCAGTTGTGAGTGCGAGATTTCTATATGAAATACACAAATACAATAATTATGTAATCATTGCTCCAAGGACTAATTATGGTAAAAATAATCTTGTGTACGACGGCGCCTAGCTATACAATATGCTCTCCAAAGACATCAAATCCTCACAATCTTTAACTATCACCCAGGGTTGATAATGCCATATCAGGCATTAAGTCCGCCCATTGTGATCTAGTTTTTAGGGTAACAATAATGAATAAATAAGTAAATAATCTTTAATAACTTTAATAACGTTTAAAAAACATTTAAAACATCATATAATAAATACAAAACTAAAATGACCTTGAAATGACCTCATGCGGACAAGTCGACCTCAGATTCAAATTCAGCAACACCAAAAACCTATATAATGGGCCAGTATACTTGGCTTCTCGGTTTTTTCGCAGTTTGACCTTAATATGACCTTGAAATGACCTCATGCGGACAAGCCGACCTCAGATTCAAATTTAGCAACACCAAAAACCTATATAATGGGCCAGTATACTTGGCTTCTCGGTTTTTTCGCAGTTTGACCTTAATATGACCTTGAAATGACCTCATGCGGACAAGCCGACCTCAGATTCAAATTCAGCGGTCCCAAAAACCTGTAATATAGCAATTAAGTGCCGGAAACCTGATTAGTTACTTCAGTTTACTGAATATCTTTTTCGAAATTTGCCTAAACCTGACTCTAAACTGACCTTTGCCTTGGCTAGAAGAAAGCTTCTGGAGATGTCGTTTGTGGTCAAATCGTTTAGTTTTTGTATAAACTATAAAAAAGTACTTGGATTTTTCTTTTTCGACAAATACTGTGGAGGTCAAAAACCCGACTTATAGGCCCTCCTCCTTTCTAAAATTTAATCTAAGAATTTTTAAATTCTTAATGCGAATAAATATCTAAAACCCAAAAAAAAAAATCTAAATCACGAATGATTTTGATCACCTTTGTAATTATTATCTCGTTAAATATTAAATCGAAAGGGATACATTTTTTTGAAAAAAATTACTAGGATAATGTTATTATAAATTCTAATCACATTTGCGCAAAAGTCATTTAGGTGTTGATTTTATATACAAAAAATATATTGGTATGTTTATTAGTATTTTTCAACCAGTGTCTTCAAAATCTCGCACTATATTATTATCTAAAGAGTGTAACGATTCTTAGTAGTTTACCACCGGTAAACTTTTTCTGGGTTACCTATTTTAAGCCCGTCCTACTTAGCCAAACTGCTAAATCCTTGATAATAATGTCATTTCTTTTTTATTTGTCCATTTAATTATTGTATTGTTTGAGAGTAAACAATTTTAAATTTAATACAATTTTAAATGGATAGTATAATACTTTAATGGTGTTATCTTAAGATTCCGACTTAAGATTCTTAAGTCGGAAGTACATACTAAGAAATTTAACAAAAATGTTTTGTTTTACAACAATGATTAGCATTAGTTATTAATAAAATAATATCAAGTACATTAAATTAAATTTTCTGAGTGTTTATACTCCACTGTCTTACTAATATTTCCTGCATCAGATAATGACAGAGTGGTCAGGTGTTAGTTTTTGGGGGTTCGATATTGCAAAAATGTCCAAATACATTATGGTTAGTTTGATAAAGCGTTATTTACATCTGGAATAAATAGAATTAAATTAGATATCTTTAGAGTAAATTTTCAACCTACGTTTGGAAATTAATAATTAGATAGGTACTTATTTTCGGTTAAGGCTAACATTATCGGGAATAAGTCAAATGAAAAAAATTTTTTTTTTTTTAAACGCTTTTATTTCAATAATGTTTAGTTTATAAAATTAGCTACAAGTTGTGAAAATTTCAAGTCTCTACGTAAAATAGAACATAGAGAATTATGCGTCTAAAGTCTGAAAATCGTTTTTTTTAATTTAACAACAAATAAACAATGAAAATTAGTTTAAAATATGATTTTCGTGTATTGTCATCGGAAATACACATGTCTGCCAAATTTCATCAATTTTCATTAAAGGGAAGTCATTCAAATTAACGTTACAAGATTTGATGCTCCGAAGTGAAGCTAAATAAAAGCGTTTAAAAAGTTGAGTAACTTTTTGCTAGTTCGGAATTTGTTTTTTATACAAATACTTAAGTTAATGCTTGACCACAATCCCACCTGATAGTAAGTGGAGATGTGGTCCAAGGTGGTGAGCACATTAACTTAGTAAAAGGCTTAATTATTATTATCTTCATCTGTCAACCCTGGCAAAATAGAAATTAGAATCTAAAAATAAAATTTTTGGGTAAAGTTTAAATTACTTTGTAATGTAACCTGAAAATCTCGAGCTCAGCTCATTCTAGATCTTTTAGTATGGTAAAGTAAATAATGTATATATACGGGTGCTGATACCGGATAATATGCTTTTAACTTACTTTTACTTTCATTCTGTAGTTGGTCCTAATTGTAAAATTATCTATGCTATACATTGAACTATTATAATATTACTAGATACCCAGCGTATAGAACAGACACCGCGATCCCAATTTGTCCGCGATCCAAGTTTGCGCAATGAACTGTTGCTAATTGGCAACTGTTTTTTCAGTGGATTTCGAAAGGAGAACCTCTCATCCCGGCGCAACACTAATTTTGTTCGCGATGTCTGTTCTAGGTCTTTAGTTTATAGAATTTATAATGGCTGTATCTGTCATTTTTTATAAATATCAACTCGTTATCGCAATCCATGCAGTTTCGTACAAAAACGCAGTGCAACGAACTCAAGTTGGGAAACAAAAACTAAATAGGTATTAAAATTTGTTTCCAATGTCGTATGAACTGCGTAAAAATTTGATTTGCTCAATCTTATGTACATCACATTAAGACTTACATTTTTATTGATGGCTCAAATATTTGCATAGGTACGCGAAAATGTGTCTAGTATTATAGTTTCCGCAATACTTCTTTACGATTATATCGTGGTTTTATATTATAATGATAATAAACCCAATGGTTGGTGATGTTTTAAAATTATTTAGGTACATAATTTTAAGTTGCATTGTGCGCACAAAAATGACATGCTTAAAAATTAGAATATTCATTGCTTATTTACGATTTTATTACAAAAAGAATTGTTACTTATATGTAACTTTATTTTAATGTATTTCTTCAAAGATTTTTGTATAATATTAAATGTTTTATACAATACTTATTCTGGTTTTGTATTAATATATCTATTAAGAATATAAAATATTCCCTTCACTCCATTTCATTTCTATTCCGTATAGTAATTATGTGAGTACCCAGATAGACATATACTCTAAATAAAACACCACATATTTCCATTTATTTATTTTTATATAATATACACATACAATTTGTAAATAAACCATTCAATATTCAAATATCTAATTACATATTTCGGTTCCAACATTCATGTCCACAATATTAAGGTAGGTACTTGAAAATTCTAGGTTCTAATGACAGTACACATGGCAATGTAAAATAGATGAGTGACAGAAAAGTGACCACACACTGAGTATTATAAGGGCATATAATTTGAACTTCACAATCTATTTCATGAAAATTAAATAATATATCAATCGTGGTGTATTTTAATGTGAACTGCACAGAAGCCTCCCAAATGTTAATGCTATATCAAAGACATTTCATAAATTTCTCATTTCAAATATCATCATTTATATAAGATTTTTATCAACATTCTTTAGTAGGTAGGTACCATAGGTGCCCATGTGTATATTGCACGTACCATTATTTTTAGGTCGGTACATAATTCTGCAAAATGTAATGTAGTATTATGTACTTGAGCAAATTATTGGACATAATCTCTTAATTTCTTGTATAACTTTCACATAATTTTGTTTTTTTTTTGGATAGGTACCTAATTAAAATTAATCTGATATTGTAAAAAAATCCTTTAAAGATACATAATTACCCTCCTGGAGCCAGAAATAAATTATTAATATTAGGTAAAATCGAAAATTATAATTTATCCAATGATTAAAGACTACATTACATTAGTATTTTGATGACCAACATCAGTACTATTGTGAATTTGTTTATTCCCAAGTTACATTAAAAAATGCATGGAGTACCATATACAACTTAGTAATATTTTAAGAACTTTAATTAGATGAAGGTGACTGATATGTTATTCATCTCTAGTACGAAAGTTTGTGGAGGCTCTTAAAACCATTAGGCAGCGATGGCAATCGCATGCAGAAGAAAACAGCGATTATACTAAACTAAGAAAAAGTACCGTCTGTATTTTATACTAGTACATGGACCTTATAATAAACACGTTTATTCTAGTAGGCCTATTATAAATGCTGGAAAAACAAAGCATGTAATGTAGATATCGCGAGAAATATTGACATCAATAAAATATGTAATGATTTACATATAAACAATTAATCAATACACACACGTTTAGATAAACTTAACAATTTTTATATTTTAACGGTTTTGATATGGATGGTTGTGCAGGGTTTTTCTCAGTTTATTTTGATCCTATTACCCTATTACATACATAAGATATTTTACGAGACCTGTGCTCAGTAGTGGGCCATTAATGAGATGAAGCCAACATATTTTAACAGTAATTACTAATTAGTATGTACCGAACTGGGTTTAAAATATATTTTATGTAAATATCTACTACGTTATAGATTTCTAGGTAGTAGAATAATTTGAATTTTATCATGGAGCCATGGAGTGACATTTATCGCAAACTACGACATGCAGATTTTATAAGAACGATTAAAATACTTTATTAGCGCGGTAAATCTATCACACTTTCCAAACTTGATTAATTTTATTCCATATCATTTGGCACTAGTGACACAATATACATAGAGATATTAAGATATACACACTTGTCTTTTTCGTGTATAAAATAGCACAATAAATAAACAATATCAACATTATTTATGCCCACACTATTATTAGTAATTAGGTACATTCAATGTAACAAGGAAACGACAACGACAAAAGCTGACATAAAATTTACTGAATCAATTACTTTAAAACATTTTATGACACCTTGCAATTAAAATACTGTTTTAGCTATATAATTATTACTACACATTAGTCGAATCACATTTTGGGGGAAAATTCACAAGAGCAAAAGGAGTTCTATGTTACTGTTTAGACATGGAAATATCTATTAATGTAGATATGAGGTATAGGTACCATGATAGGTACTTGATGTAATTCCGCAAGATGGGAAAATAGACAAATTTCTTAACTATCTAAGCTCGACCAACGATGATGAAAATAATTGTATTCAAACTCAAGTTCTTCAAAATAAAAATTGCTTTATGCTACCTAAATTTTACATATTTCACATTGTTTAGGTATTTTTTCTATAAGTATATGTTATATTCATAAATACAATTAATTTTTTTTTCCAAGTTGACATTCCTACCTTCAATGATGAGATATTATAATATTATATTATAAACATTTTATGTAGTCTAGTTATTTGGTTCCATTTAACATTCACTATGAAAATATACATTTAAGTTTATAATTACCATTTATTTACAACTAAAATATTTACAAATTGATATTTTTAGAAAATATTCTTCGTTTATTTTTTTTCTTGATACTGAATTGTTAATGTTGATTTATATATTAGGTAGGTATGTATCACAAAGAGAAAAAAAATAGGGGTGTGATTAAGATTTTGTTTAATTATATTTTAATGTATTTATATTTTAGTTTAACTGAAGCTTCGAGTCATACTTGTAATGTTAAATAAGTATTTTATTAATTCATTATTCTTTCTGGAGACGCAAATTAAAAAAAAAACAAGTTCTTAGTGCCTACTTATCAATAGAAAGAAGGTATTTTTAACGGATTCCACGAACGCTGTGTAGAAACATTTTCAGAATACCGTCCTATCCGTCGATATCTTTTTATGTCTCTTGTGTGCTTTACTTCTTATGCGTTCTAAATGTGGTGTGAGTATAAAATGGCAAAAGTACGTTTTTCGAACAGGCCATCAAAGGATAAAGATCAATAGCAAATAATTTTACCGATCAGTTTTATATCATATACCTACCTGGTCTTAATAAATCGGTATGAACTGGCCAAAAATACTCTTGACAAATATTTTTTATTGTTATGCATTATTAGTAGTCATAAATTTAAAAAAGTTTAAAGTCAAGCTGCGTCCTTAATTAACGGTTGTACATTTGTTGTTAGTGGCAGTGGTCTGTTTTACGTTTACAGAGAAAAAAATGTACAAACCATTTTCATTAAATTGCATAAATAAACTTACATAATGAAATCACATTTATTATTAGAAAAATTAAACAAAATTCTTATATATTCACATTTATTGTACCTATTTGAAACTATAACGACTACTACGAAAGAGAAGAAACAAAAAAAATCCAAATATTGTTGGCTCTAGGTTGGTTTATTTCAAGTTTCGTAGTAGATATTTACTTGATTAATTTGATTAATTTTCATACCTTCATACTGACAAAATTTAGTTTAGTCTAAATTGTTATCTGATACAATTATTAATGGATAATTTATTAATTTTTATATATTCTAAATTTTCTATATAAAATGGCCGGAACAATTGAATAAAACTGAAATTACGATAAGAAATATAAAATT
This sequence comes from Thymelicus lineola, assembly GCA_963932265.1. Classification (NCBI taxonomy): domain Eukaryota; kingdom Metazoa; phylum Arthropoda; class Insecta; order Lepidoptera; family Hesperiidae; genus Thymelicus; species Thymelicus lineola. The sequence continues at coordinate 12,918,463 of OZ010693.1, read as the reverse complement.
AAATTATTTGAAGTCGAACTCATTACTTATTATTCGCGCTCAAAATAATAGTCACTGTAATTTCGAATTTTTATATGGAAGTACTTCATAATTTTTATTTTGTTAAAGAGTTTGGTTTGCAACATTTGAAATTTAAAGATTTAGTTATTGAGACCTATTTTTTATCAATGGACGTATAAGTAACAATTGTAACAAATGGCGAGAATTTTGTAAAACATCTTTTTTCAGAGCATAACATGTCCAAATTTTAACAAACTGATGAATTAAACTTAAATTTAAATTTACGAAATTTAGAATTTAATCATTAGATAAAAGGTGCAATAGAATGATTTAAATAAGTAGGTACAGAACAATGGACACCGTCTATTACATACATACATGCGTTCAACTATTCTACTATGTACGATTTAGTTAAAATCACAATAATAATATATTAAAAGTAAAAAGAGCTATACTTCATTTTACTTATATGTAGTACTGAGAAACGTATAATTGTTACACACAGTTTTATAGGTTTGGTACAATAAGATTTAGTGACGAGAAGTAGGTATTGTAGGCTCGACATTTGTCAAAGAGCGCGGCGTCGGTAAGAGCGCGCGCTGGCGGCGGGGCGTCAGAAGTTGCTATCGAATACTCCCATCGATCGCGAGATGTCCTCATCGCGTAGGCAGCAGTCGAGGAATTCGTCCAAGGTAAGCACTCCATCACGATTCAGGTCCATTTTCTTTAAAAAACAAAATATTTATTAAGGTACGGTAAGGTAGGTACAACGATTTAACGAAATATTGTCTTGACTTTATTTTTCGAAATAGAATATGTGTACCTATATAGGTCTCCGTACTTTCTTAACGCATTTAATGATATGAACAAATTATTGAATGATTTTTTTGTACTCCAAAAATTATATAAAATCATTTTGATTGATTATGTACCGTTGTACCAGTGCTGTTGGAGAAGGGTTAGATACCTGTACATAATACAAATTTTCAAGTAATTCTATTTTTATTGTGAAGTAATTTTTGTGCATCTACACCTAATTTTAAATACCTGAAAGACCCTGCAATTTAGGTTAGCACCATGTCAGTACATAATATATTATGTACATTTTTTAAATATTGCTATGCGTGAAGTGCCGCGTGTTGTACGCTAAGAGTAACAGATGGCACCACATGTATTTTCCAAAAAAGATTATTTCTGATTAATCAATTCCTTCCCAAGTGTTGGTTTTAGAAAATATGATCATTCGTTAGTTTAGTGTAAGATATTGTTTAATAATAATACCTGAAACAATCGTTCAACCTTCTCCCGAATCGCTTCATCATCAACCATAGGCTCGACAATTTTACCCATGAGATCGTAAATAGCATTTACAATTTCAGTCATTTCTTCCTTGGTGATGTACCCGTCGCCATTGATATCGTAAAGCGAGAATGTCCATCTTAGTTTTTCTTCTAGAGTTCCTCTTGACAGAACTGACAAGCCGGTAACAAATTCCTGTAATTCATAAAATTGTATTTTTTGAGTTCCGTGCTCAATATATTGGAACCTAGCCTGTTTCATCGTTACATTCGTTATTGTCCGTTAGTGGCCAATCCAGGTCTCGGAAGTTTTTGTGCCGCCCGGAGGCCTCCGATTTGTCTTAACCGCTGTTGTTTTACGATTATAACCGTCGGGACCGACGGCTTTACGTGCACTCCGAAGCTTTGAAAAGCTCAAGAAATTTTTGCCACTAGCGGTCATCCATCAAACTATCGGGACTGACAGTAGCTAGCAGTCTGTAATTCGGAATATTCAGTGGTATGAAGAGTAACTCACCTCAAAACTTAACAGTCCACTTCTATCTTGGTCCAATGTATTGAAAACGTAATGTGCGTATTGGGCGGTGTTTGCTGTGAATAAAAAAACATACATAAGTTAAAATAAAAAGTAAGTAGCTAGTTAAATATCCTAATTAACATTACGAGAAGGGCAAGGGACTTTCAAAAGTTCTCATGTAAGTACTTGTCAGTGGAGTGTTGTGAATGGAGGGGATGTGTACTATCACCCATCCCCGCCGCCCGTATCACGTACCTATGCATCCGTTGTACCTTACTGAACAAATCACCGACCCGTTGATAGCTAATAAGGCTTTGGCTCTCTGACACTGGAATTGAGCCAGTTGAACACGTTCATGTCACGCTGTATTTTAGGTTTAGCAAAAATTTAGAAAGAAAGAAATGTTTTATTTTGTTAATCACTGCAACAAGTTATAAATTGAATTTAGACAGGTAAAAACGACCACCTTGCCAGTGCCGGATTTATATTTTTTATGAGTGTAGGCCAATTTATTTCCGCCGCCCCATAATAATTTTCCATTCATAATAAGGTAGGCACTGAATTAGTCACTAAGAAATGCGTAAAAAAACAAGAATTACGATTTTTTGCGACATTTTAATAGCAAAATCATGTATAATATATCATCTTCTGAAATCTGCCGCCCCTAGGCCGCGGCCTATACGGACTATTAACAAATCCAGGACTGCACCTTGCACGAATACCTACCTAGTTTCCGTTGTCAATGCAGCGACATGCTATAGCCCATGAGGATACCTTAGAGTTACCAACCGTCGTGTTTTCCCAGGACATGTCCTAGTTTTCGTAGTATCCTGGATGGTCCTGAATAGTTTTTATGCAGCGTCTTGGGTTTTTAAATTTTAAAATTCGTGCGCCTCTTAAAATTCTTACGTTACGGGCGGTCTCACTAGAAATATTATTATTTTAATTACTTGAATTTCATTTCACCTATTTTCACTAGATATCAATTTAACTATTACAATTCTATTACTGCGTCCTGTTTTCAAACTGAATTGTCCTGGTTTCGGTATTTCTTTAGTATCCTGCGGCATCGGGAGGGGGGTGGAGTTAGGGGGGGATGGTAGGGGGTGGGGTAAGGTACCCCCCCATAAAGGGGCTAAGTGAGGAAACTCATAGTTTTCTAGTTTTTTTAATTTTTATTTTGATGTTAAATCTGTGAAAACTTCTCAATATTTGTCATAAAACTAGTCTAAATTGATGTTAGATGGTGGAGGAAGAAATAAAATTTCGACCTCCTTATGGGGAGACACACAAAACGCACCAATTTTATGACAAATCATTATAATTACAAAGTTGCATTATCTGCACTTTTAGGGAGAATTTAGGGGTTTTTGATGCACAAACAGGCTTCTAAACGTCTCCGGCGCTGCGGGAAGTGCAGCCCCTCCGCCCTTGCGTAACAAACTGCAGGCACTCCATGCTCGCCTACGCAGCTCCGGCTTTTTGGTCGCCTGCGGCGACCAGCCTCAGCCGCTTCGGCTCACATGGTGCCTGCAGTTTGTTACAGCGGGCGGGGGCTGCTCTCCCTCCGCGCCTCCGGGGTCTACATTCACTCTAGGGGTAGGGCAGACTAGTACCACGTGGGGTCGGGATTGACTAAGTCGGTTCTGTCACCAATTTTGAAAATGTTTACTAGAATGTAATAAATAAATTTAATAGAGTATGACATAAACAGTAAAATTTATATATTATACATATGTATATTACCCTTTTATCTATACTAATATTATAAAGAGGAAAGATATTTTGATTGTTTGCATTGAATAGGCTCCGAAACTACTGAACCGATTTGAAAATTTCTTTCACTGTTGGGAAGCTACACTATCGCTGGGTGACATAGGCTATATTATATTATCAAAAAAATTAGGGATCCTTAATAAAACTCCAATACTGTAACCCAAGATAAATAAATAAACCGAAGCAAAGCGAGGGCGGTTACTCGTTATATATAAAAAAACCTTACTTGTATTTCATATTTTCTAAATTTCATCTAGCTCGACCAAATTCCTCGGGCCACCAATCTTTCCAATGAACTCTTGTTTATCTAATTATTATAATTATAATATACATATAATACAATAAAATATACCTAATAACATAAATTTTATAAATAACTAACATAATTCGTGTAGTATTTCTTGGATATAACATCAAAAATTAAAATTAAGATTTTTCAAAAACGACGCATTAAGTACCTCACAAAAACCAACTAGATTATGATTTGGGACATCACTGCCTATCAAATTTTAAACGAAGAATCACCCAGATACTGATGCCGCAGGATACTAAAGCCAACCCCTGGTTTCTCCCCAACTTCAAATCCTGGTTTTTTAAATTTGAGGTTGGCAACCCTAGGGTTACTATGAGTATAGGGTGTAAGCTTGGACACCATAAATGGATGGAGCGGGTTAGGTGTACTAGTTCAGCCGGCATCGCGCTTGCTTCTTCCTAGTACCCACGCATTAATGAAGCTACTTCGGTTCTTGATTATTGGAATAGAATAGTTATAATAAAGATGAACAATAACTTAATATACCATAGCTTAGTAAGAATGCTAATACAGAGAAAACAAATGCATCTATAAGGGTCCGGCTTCATCTGGGATGACGATTTATGAATGACCTGAATCCAATTACGTATACATACTGTGTGTGTGATACAATGATATTAAACTCTTTGGTGTGATAACAATTTTGTCTCAGTTGTGCTGACCCTATCAGTACAGCCATGTTGGTTCCACCGGTAAACCCATTATGATCGCTGTTGGAGTTCTTGGTTGAAAAATATACTATATACCACCTATATCCAAATTGCTACTTACCACCAGATGGTACCAAGTAAAAACACAATAAAATAAAAACAAAAAAATTGTTGATACTTCTTGCCCATAAAGCATTTACTTTTTTTTCGAAACATTCAGAACAATGTGATTCAGATAAAATTAATTATTTCATATAAAAATTAAAATTGAATGGTGTTACTATGCTTGTCCGTTAAAATGATGTCATTAATGAGGTCATCGATATATTAATTTTAGATTTTGGATTAGATTTAGAACCTGCATTAGTAAACCTATTGCAAATTAAAGATACAACTGATATTATGAATTAAAGATATATTGATTGATTGGGTAGTACATTGCATAAATAAAACAAAAGTGACATTACATTTACTTTATTTCAAGTAGGTACATAGTGGTTTTAGATCGATAATTGGAATAGACAGACGTCCAATAAATTAGTTACCACATACAAAAACCTGGAAAATGCCTTAGTGCTTCAGCATTTAAAATACTGGGTGATCCTATAGACATGTCAACTAAACATTATCACAATGGAACATTTTGTTGAAGATATGACCTAGAACATTTGGTTTTCTTCAAAATTTCACCTCAAAAAACAATACCTACTAGGGAATCTAGACTTCCATAGCAGTATTATTTCTCAAGATTTCTTCACACAGATACAAATGATGTTATTAAAATTAACTTAACGTTACAGTTTGAGATGGTATAGGTCCAGGCACGAACCTTGAACTCTTACCGCTTTTGTAATGGTAAAGTACACTTGAAGTTAAGTAAATTAAAATTCATTAGTGATTTGTTTGGTTTGTGCAAAAATAAACCAATGACTATGATTAAAACTAATGCAGACTTTAAAACTGGTAAGTGTCATTGGAGTTTAAGATTCATGCCAGGTTTCGTACACCATGGGAGTCAATGGGAGATTACCACTGACAATGGACAGTTCCTTAAGATTTAAACTACACTACACTCCACCAGTCTGCTGCTGGTACACTTCTATTGTGTCTCCTTCTTCCATCTCTAGTGATGTTGGAGTATCATTTTCATTAATAGGTTGCCCATCGAACCTGAATCGTACTACTTGCATTGATAGACCCTGAAATCAAAATATAATCATGTAATTAATGTTGCACAAGCATGATTTTGGACATGAATATGTTTGCTTCTGTATTTTATCAAGCACAGCCCCTAAATAATATTATTACAAAATTATAAATTACTATTTTATCATAATAGGTTTATAACACAAGCCCAGCAGCAAGTTATTCAGCATTACTACTAAATAATGTTTTTCTTCACTTTATTTGTAAAAACTTATTATATCCAATAAAATGTTACTGTCATTACATATTGTTTTATTTAAATATTGTATAAGATGTAGTAAAAAACAAATACTTTAAACAAAATATCCTTTTCTTAAACATTTTGATGACTTATTTATCTATATATAATAGGTATGAGTATTACTTTTTATATGAAATTATTGTGCAATCTTCAGCTATTATATCTGTTACTAATACATCTCTATTCTTTAGTTATAAATAAATAGGTTAAAGGAAATAAGTTAGATCTTTCATTGTTTTGAGTAAAATTTGGTCCTGATGAATTTGTTAATTTCATTTTAACCCAAGTTCCCATCCTACACTAAGTTGGATTACAGCTTACAACACATTGAGGATGTCAAGGTCGTTTATCATAATTCCAGTAAGCACTGTTGACTGGATAACAATGATAAAGAATATTAATTTAATTTTATTAATTTCATGAATTAAAAAAAAAATAATTAAATCCTGTCAGAGATGAAAAACTTGATTGCTTGTGATATAACATTTTACAAATACTTTCCAAGCCACCCCTTTATTTAGTAATAATAACTATCAGCCTCAATTACTAATCTTTTATAATTTTGCTGTTTTGTTTTGATAACTACAGGCAGTGCTGGATTAACCATGTAGCAAGAGTAGCAAGTGCCCCGCATGAAAGGTGTCCCCGCATCATCTCTGCCTGAGCATAATTTTTCAAGTGAGACTTATTAACATGTAACCCTTAAATGGCAAATAAACATATTGAATTGTTTTTTTACCACTTTATACTCAAGAACCCATAGTAGATCAAGGGTTCTTTGAAAGAATTTGCTACGAAAGCCCGTAGCACCTGCTTAATCCGGCACTGACTACAGGGAGTCAATAAAATTAGTGCACCCAGACTAAACATGGATAGGAGGTCCATCGCTTAAGTCAGGTTTATAATAATATGTATTAAATAGATAACTAAATTTTAAGTGCATAATTTTTAGTGCACATCAAATGTAATAATTTAGTAAAGCTCTTTAGTTTATACAATTCTTCACAAAGGCAAATTTTAACTAAAATTTGCCTGTCTAAACATGTCAAATGAGAAGCCCCGCCCACCTACATAACAGAATTTCAAAATTTACTATTAAATTGTCCGTTTACACATATTAATTTACTTAAAATTTTGTTGTCTGCTTAAATATTTAATATGTGTAAACCAAACATTAGTTCATGGGCAATGCAGCTGTAATTTTGGGATCATAGACATCCAGAAACTACTTCTTAGAATATGTGATTAATTCTTTGATTTCTTGTGATTGTGAATAGGATGTGCTGTTGATTGATAATAGAGTAAGGTTATACAGTTTTGGATCATCAAACTGTAATCCACAATCAACAAGTGCAAATGCATAGCAATGTTGCATACATTGCATGCTACGCACATAATTTTAATGATGGATTATTTATCAAAATGAGAATATTACTTTGATCTCATAATTGCAAGAAACAAAGACAAAACTTTGAATAATATACAGACTAATTCACTAAATTCCATATTTAAGGAACTGGTCAGAGCTTTTTTATGTTAATATTTAGGATCGTAAAGGGATGCATTTAAATTTTGAGATATAATGTAGGAAATAACCTATATTTATCTTAGATGATAGTCATCCTGTGTTCGTAATGATCATGATAAGCTTGGAGGAAGGTTTAGGTTAGAATTAAGCATTGTAAATTGGGAGTTGTAATCCACCAATAATGGTAAGCATTATAACAGTGTGCACAAAGACTATTTTATGGTTAAGTCTAGCAGTTCTCAAACCATAACTAAGTTATTGTTAAGATCACATTTCACCTCTCCAATATTTCACAATAAGGACCTGGTGTAGCTTGTTTTGTCTTTGTTCCCATAGCAAAACTTGTGCTTAAACCATTTAGGTTTATGGAATACAATATAAAGGTATACTTACAGCTCTGTCACAGTAAGCGTTCATCAATTTCCTGAGCGGTGTGTGTTTTTTTATTTTAAATTGAACAATAGCGTTATCCTGTCCTAAGACTTTCAAGTTGATGTGTTCACTTTCTCCCTGGAATTCAATTTAAAACATAATGTTACACTAAAATATAGCACACGGGAATTATCTTTATCTAGGAGGCACATTTTAAGAACAACGCCATGTCTGTAGGCAAAGCTTTGCTTGCGACAAAGTCTGATAATACGTAAGTTTATGTACCTTTTTTTCATCCGCCATTTTAGAATAAACTTATTTTTGTTGATAATGCACACAAAAACAAGACACTACTACAAAATCCCAACGTTTTAGTTAAAAATGAAGCACTATTGACAGATCCGTGATCCGGTGGCGTGGTAATGAATGATGGCGTCCGGGCGAGTGGCTTGGAGGAAACAGCGCAGTGCTGCCAACACATGTGCACTAGCTATAACGCAAATGGCGCGCTTCTGCGCACTGAACGTACAATATAAACCGATAATGTTGGACATTGCCATACGTGATAAATTGTGTAAGTTTAATCATTTTTATATTATTACATGTATTTTTGTTGATAATTTAATAATTATCTACAACAACAGTATTTTTTTTCTAGTACATTATTACAAAAGTTATTCACAACATGGCTGTGCAAATTACTAGAAATAGTAACAATATAACAACTTGAATATTCAATTATTTAGTAACAATTTGAATATTCAATATATTTTCTGCTTGATTATTTCTGAAAAACACGCACGAGACTTATCATATTAATGTAAAGAAAGTTATTTGTTTGACTTCCGCCTTTTCCATGTAAGCCAACCAAAAATATGAAAGTTTCCGCCACTAGGGTTGTACTTGCTATCCGCTTTAACCGGATATCGCTAGGGTTGTACCGAATAATTCTATCAACGTTAGCAATCCATTTTTAAATAACATCGATGTTGTCAATGTTATTTAGAAAACATTACAATTGCATTTAAAATTACATTGACAATTTGTGTTTTATGGTGAATGGTTTATATCACCGTTTATGGATATTCAAAAATTTAACACTGGGGCCGTTGCTGGCCGAAAAGGAAGTCGGGTACTCGTACATTTTTGTAATAAAATAAGATAAACCTGATAAACATATTCAAGGATGTTTTAGGAATGAAAAGTACCGTCTGTATAAACTAGGTAATACAGAGCCCGAGAGAGAGGTGATAATTAGTAACCACACCCACAATTCGGGTACTATATTAAACCTTGTTGTAATAAATGGCTTTAATAACTTACATTTTTTGCAAAATTGAGTAATATTATACTACTAATTATGTCTTCTGAGTTTAGGTATATAAATATTCAGAATGAAGAAGAAAGGCCTATTTGCCTAATTTTTCGTAGATTTTTAGGATCACGATAAACAGGAAATACCATAAGCATAAAGGGCACCATTGAAAAACATTTTATGTTTTTGTACATAAAAAGAGCACAACTTTTATTTTACCTGCCTGTTGGCTGAGGTTAAATATTAAATGCTTATGTGACAAATAAGCTCTTTTATTTAATATTTACCAATACTAAATTTAACATGTAATGTAAAAAAAGTCACAACTGGCAGTTATACCTTTATGTTGACGGGTGCAAAGTTAAAAAAAAGAGTTACATAATTACAAAACAGCTACTTTTCAGGAGAGCGGAAGGAAAAAATCTCCCGTTTTGTTATTTTTAAACCTAGGTTGTTGAAATTTTCAACACTACTTTATTATTTAATAGGGCATCATTATGTATACTTATATCATTTCGACTAATTAAGTTTACTATAATATGAGATATTGCAGATGTCTGCATATACATTGTGCTCCAAAATGTGGCAACTGTGTTAACTGCCACTTGGTCGTATCTACATGGAAATTTAAGTATAGATTTAGGGAAGTATGGTTCAAAATTTTCAATTAATAGTAAAAATAAGTCATTTACTATTATAAAATAAAGTGATTGACATTGCCATTTTTTTATAAATCCAAATGTCGACGCCCCCGGGGAATAAAATCGTAATCGCGGTTACCGAAAAAACTTTTTTTTTCATTTTTGGCATCTACGAGTCAATATACACCTGCTAAATATTATTTAGATTTTTATCTTTTAATTTCATAAAATTAGAGCCATTTTATTTTTATTCATCGGAAGTCATGTACAAATTATAGCCCATAATAAAGTCGTAATCATATATTACTGAAAAACTACTAGTCTCTTTAGATCAGTAAGACGCTTATACCCATCTTATACCATTTTATTCTTCCCTAAATAAAATTGTTACATGTCAATACGTCAAAGATGAGTATTAACTTTGACCGGAAGAAAATTGTAATATGTAGTGTAATACGTTTACAATTAATTCATAAAAGTACAATAAAAGTGTATCGTAAGTGATGAAAACTGTCGATAGCATGATAGAGTTTTACGGGAATAAAATTGTTATATACACTTACTGGCTACACAATTCCATATAATAACAGTATTATTGTTTTTTGGTGATAATTAAAAAGATATAATTATATTATTAAATTTTTTTATGGAATGTAATTCCGGAAAAAATAACGCATGTTTTGATGTATAATTCAAAGATACCCAATCATTATTCAAAACAAAACTGGTTTTTTGCTTCTCCTGTAAAATTTACTTTTCTCTATTACCATTTTATTCCCCGGGGACGTCGATGTATAGTGATGTACTCAAAACTTTTAACTATTATCAAAATAATTTGATACAAACTTTTATTATAAAATATTACATTTTACTTGTAAAAGAAAAAGATTGCCGGCCGGCGAAGAGCGTGTCATCTGATACTTTGAATTTCATCAGGTCATGCCAACAATAAAAGTCATCTCAGCAATTTAGGCAGGTAGGTAGGTACACTGAATTTTTTGGAGATGTACTTAAATAACAGGTTTAAAAATATAAAAATCAACACTCAGCAGTGAATTTTATTTACCGAAGCCGATCCATTTCCATCGGGTGATATATTTCGTGTGACATTTAGCAAGTGAATTTTATGGGCAGTAATAGCTGTTTCCGAGCACCAGCCGTGTGTGAATTGTGAATTTTGTTCGCACGAATAATCACAACCTGGAAATTCAGCCTATGTAGATAACCGTATTTTTATTTTTACAAAATAAAACACTGAATGTTCATTTAAAATGACATTTAAGTATTTATGTTGACTGTCACTTTGAAATTTTTGTTTTTATTTGCCTCGAAACTTGTTGGTAATTGACTTGGCACATGGATATCGAGACAAAATAAAATAATATAAAATGTTTTTTTGGCCTCGTTGACCAATTTTCCCACAGACCAAAACGTGGTCTGTGAGTTTTCCCAAGAGGTTAGTTCTCTCGTTCGTTAAGCAAGTGTCATAAAAAAAAGAAATATAATAATGATAATCAAGTCTTTAAAATAAATTTATATAACACAAACACAAAATTGGAAAATTTATTTCTTTGTAAATATGTAGTTATGTAGTTAATATGTATGTAGTTGTGTTGGCAAAAATGTGAACACAAACACAAAATTGGAAAATTTATTTCTGTGTAAATATGTATGAAGTTAATATGTAGGTATGTAGTTGTGTTGGCAAAAATGTGAATTAGTTAAACAGGAACACCTGGTCCTGGTCTATCCACATGATAGATAATGTATGTAAGTCAGTACCTGGGGTCAGACCATAAATTCTATTCCGAGAAGACGCAAGGTTAGGTATATCTAGAGATGAGTTTTCATCATGAGTCATGAGAGACAGCGAGTAGACATTCAGAGAAGGTAAGCCCTTTGGGAATTTATTACGCAATAGAGGCGTAGTTGTTTTCTTAGGAGAGCCTCTTCGTAAAATTTTCAACTATCCCGTTAACCCGTCGGGTGTATTTACGAAAGATTTTCCATGCAAAAAGGTGTAGCTATTTAATGCAATGCAGTTTATTGCGCAGCAGTAGCAGGTATTACTTTGCCGTACAGAGTCTGTGAAGAACATAATAACTTGCTCCTTCCATTTCGAAAGTTACCTACGAGCTACGAGTCGTTTAACGCCGCGAGTCGCGAAAGATCTTCGCTAAACTGTTTAGTACACTTTTGTTCCAAACATTTAAATTTAATGGGATGTGTTTAACCCCAAAATGCTGAGGGACGTAATAAAATTTATTTATTTGCACTTAGCTATTCCTTAGCTATTTTGCAACTTAAATTAAGAAGTTATTAGATAATTTAATATAATTAAATTTATGTCATTCTGGGTCTAACGCTAACCTATACGTTCAATATTTAAAAAAATATATAGCTGTGCTTTATCATCGATTTGTATAGAGAATCAGAGACTAAAACAATGTTATTGTTTTTTAAATTTTTTGTTTGTTAAGAAACGCGATATCCATAGAAGCGATCCAGATTTAAAATAATGGATTATAAAATAATAAACTTGGATAGCTACATTTCATTATAGATTTGTCCCCGCGGGGTATATTTTTTTTCATATTAAAGATTATGTGAAGAGAGTAATAACTAAGTTCTGCCAGGATTTGTGCAACTATTGCTATGCAACACAAATTGACAATTAAATCAATAAAATGAGGTACCTACTACTTATCTTATATCGTACAATTTATATTGTGCCTATTATATTTATTATGCAATTTATATTTATTATGTGCCTGAAATTAATGCATAGCAATATCGGTTGTGTGAATTGTGTCATTGTTTCCCCTGCTTGACACCTCTCTGCAGTTGAATGAGGTTCATTGCTGTGTCGTGTACTTTGACGGACATGGTGGCTGATGTGTACAAGCACTTCAACACCTCGTTATACCGGTAGTCGATTCAGCACCGCTGAAGAGAATTTAGTACCTACTGCCCAGGTCTCGATAGAATCAAAGGCTTTCTCATAGTCCACATAAGCGAACACTTTGAAGCTTTAGTTTCACTCAATAGTGCTTTTTACACGGTATGTGATAAAAACCAAACATTTGTATTATGTAAATATCAAAAAATTAAAAACCAAAAGAAATTACAAAGTTAACTAATTCAATTTCCTTCGTTTGCTCGAATTTATACAGAGGGAAAAATTGTTAACCAAAACGTACTGGCAATCAAGTCAAATTGTATAAAATCGAGTGAATCGAATGGTGATCGAGTCAATTTGAATGGGCAAGAGAACTGTTAACGAATCCAAGGAAAGATAGTAAATCAAATAACTATGCAGGGGAGTGCTTAAATATTTCGAGCCGTTAAATTTTTTATTGTAATGAAGTTTCTATTGCAATATTGAAATTTACTTTTATAAACACTAAAGATGTGGTACACTTATTTATTTTACGAATATTATGGCAAGGTTTTAAAATTAAAATTACGAAGTTTCATCTCGTCGAAAAGTGGTATATTATAATATTTTATTGACATTGTTTTACCTACCATAAATTAGAGTATTTTCAGTATTCGTATAATGTATTCGTGCAATCATTTTCAACGAGTGTTATTTATTTTATTATAGAATATAGGTATGGTTGAATATTATTTATTGTTTCTAGTTATTATAAGGTTAGTTAAGTTATTATAAGCGAGTGCAGTGAAAGTCGGTACAAAAGTTGTTATTATTTATTGTCATAAGTCATTGTCATGTCACATTGCAATATTGCATTATTTCTAGAAGAGACCTACTTCATTTTACGGTTATGTGGAATACGCATAAATTACTGCCCCGAGTAAATTAATAAATCATAATAATAATTACTTAGTCATCGTACACGTGCTGTTACTGTAACGGTACAGAATTCAGTATTCGATGAAGTGACTAAAATTTTATAACGCACTTTTTTGAATTTATTTAGACTTCGAATGAATGAATCAGCGAAACTATTGCTATGCAGTCTAAATACAAGTTTCTTCTCAGTTGGATTGATACTTTTTTGCTATTGGCTCCGTGCACGACTTCAGCGCCACCTAGCGTCCGCCTCTTTGTTGGCTCTGACGCTTTGTGAAAAAATATTGAAGTGAACCGATTTGGAAAATTATTTTTCATTTCAAAGGGGAACCTTTACAGTGGTCCCATATTTATCAAAATTCAGTTCTGATGATGCAATCCATGGAATTGGGGGAACTCCTTAAGTATTAAAAATACATGTATGACGATTTTGATATACCTAAGTTTTTCAAAGACTGTTTCTTTGAAGTCAGTTATTGTTTTTAGTAATTATAACTTGTTATTATATTAGTCACGATCAGAATACCCGAAATGTTAATCTACCCGCAACATACTATACAGTATACACTCCCTTCGCGGTCATACCCGCGGGCGTTATCGATGTTCCGCCAGTCGCCACGCCCGAGCACTCAGCTTGATGGGACACTGCGGTCAGTGATGCGTTTTTCATGTCCATTTTATTTCACTACGAGCGGATATTACCGAGGTGTCAATTGGGATGTGCTATGGGTCGGACATGCGATGACGAAAGGGTTAGGTACATAAAGGTATCTGAATAGATGAGGATCTGTAAGGAAAGGGTATACGATTATGTGTGAATGGGATTTCTTGCAGATAATAGAAGTGAATATTTTCGTTCTATTTATTCCTATTTCGTTCTATTTATTACTCCTGTCCTACTTATTCGGTAGTCTCGTGTTATGATTTATATTATACAACAATACGCGAAACAATTGTATTTATCGGCAAATTTGTATTTTGCGCATATCTTAGATAGATGGGATCAATTATACCTACCTATAGTATGTTATTGTATGTTAACTATTTTGGCATAGAAAAGTACCAAAAATAGTTTTGAATCGAATTACAACGTATGAGTGTGCAAGTGTTTACTTTTTTATTATTTATGCCTGATTAAAATTAAATATTATAAAAAAAATCTACTTGCATTCTTGTCTCGAAATTTGCTATTGTTTTTCAATTTATCATTTCCAAAATAAATAAATAACAAATGAAAATAAAGAAAATTCAAACATGGAAGAAATCAGTGACTTTTGCTTGGTATCATTAAACTTAAAATTTTTGTAGTTTTCAACGTTTATTTGGTGTATATAAAAACGCTATTAGGATTCTTGTAATCGTAGGTATACAATAATTATAATATAATAAATATAATATAAGAATAATAACTAAATAAGGGTCACTTACCTTAGACGTTTTACGACCGCGAAGTATCCAAGTGGAGTTTTCTTCTTTTATTCTCAAGGTAAATAAAACACGAGCTATTTTTTATTGAATTTATATAATATGAAAAAAAAAACACAAACCACGTGTTGTAATACCATGATCATACCACGCGTTGTTTATAGAATACGTACTACGTATGCATGATTTTAAACTCAACTCATCGCGGACTGTAAACATTTTTAGTATAATACGGGTACTCACGATATATATTTTATACGCCGATATTTCGACCCAGTTACAGGGATCGTGGTCACGGCTAGACTGCGGTGGTGCAGATAATATCGGCGTATAAAATATATATCGTGAGTACCCGTATTATACTAAAAATGTACTACGTATGAATCGTAGATACGTAATACGTATTTAATGAATCCGACGACTGAAAATGATTCAAGATCCTATGTAATAAACTGAATAAAAATCCTAATTTTAGGATCTGATTTAGTAATTTATGATCTAAGTTAAGTAATCTGATGCAGTAAGCCTTCATTAGATTGACCAAATTGATGAAACAAGTTGTAGCTATGTTGTAACAACAGTTGGTAGTACACCAAGGTAAGAAATAGATATCAACGTTTATAATTTTCCTTATCTTTTGGAGAGAATAAGTGATTCAAAAAATATTACATTACTTACGCTTTGCTCGCGTTTTTCGAGATATTAAATACCAACTCTACTTATAATGTTATTCCAGATGGTACCTGACTGCTTTTCATGAAAATCTGTTCAGTATTTTTTGTGAAAGAGTAACAGACATCCTCACATATGTACTTATAATATTATAAGTTAAATATTAAGATGCAATGATTTATTTAGTTAAGATGCAATTATTTCCTTCTTCCTAATTTTTAATGCTATAATATAATATTTCCCAGGATTGTAAGGGTTCCGTTGATAAAAAAATAATCATTAAAAATTCGTTGTCTGGCTGCTTTGATCAAAATAGGCAATTTTTCTTCTAATTGAAGTACCTAGTTAAATTATGAATTTTGACGATTCTTCATTTCACGATTATTCATTTCATAAGTAAGACAAATACCATTCCATACTTTGTCTAAGACAAAATGAGTAAAAATGCCAACGTGGCAAGTATTCTGGCTTTTGGCCAAACTAAATCATAAAGGGCGCGGGCGCGGCAATTGAATTGCTATCAATTGGTTATAACTTGATTTTTTTTGTAATAAAAATAAATATAAACTGTAAATCAATTTGAAAAATAAAAGAAATGTTTCTTTTATATTTTTAGCACAATGCCTATACTTTGCCAATAATTAGAAATGGACTTTTATTTCATATTTACATAAATCTAAATAAATATGTCAGGATCACAGAAATAAACTGATTTCAAACTGAAACAATCACGTTTTATTTCACCGAAAATATTTTAAATTAGCTTTGCCCGCGACTTCTTTCCCGTGGGAGTCATCCCTATGCCGTGGGCATTTTGGCATAAAGAAATAGCCTATATATTGCCTTATATCCTCCTTTATCTTCCAGTTCAACTAGTGAAAGTCCCATCTAATTCAGTGAAGCCGTTCCAGAGATTAGCTCAGGCAAACACAAAGGCAGACAAACAAAATTAAAAAAAAAGTATGTGATTAATATCGTGTAAAGTAGTATAAGCACTTGAGAAAACACAGTTATTTTCAAATCACAGACAGATATTTCAATTTCATTTATATGTATATATGTATAGACTGGTGCACAAAACAGTAATATGTATATTATAATAATATTAAGAAGGTTGACGTGTGAGAAGGGTAAAAAAAGTCTTAAGACATTTTCTTAGTACACACGATTTATAAATCATTCTGAAGTGTTATAAAATGACTAGGTATAAAAATATATGAGTTCAGAGAGATTGTTTCAAACAAATTTTGCATCCAAGGCTGTCTGAGGCTCAAATAAGTATTTTATGGACAACTGTCACATGATAATTACTTTCAGTGTTTGTTGCTGATTACTGTTTTTGTAATAAATAGATTTATTCATTGTAAAACTGTTGGTAAACCTATTAAATAAATAAAATACATAATTTAAATTTATCTGTACATGAACAAATAAAGATCAAGGGCCGATGACAATACAATAATTTCTTAGTTTCGTTCTGATAACTAGGATCATCAGGATAAAAAGAAAATAGCGTGTTTTTTAGTTTTTCTTTAAACTACATATAATTATTGCTTTTCACTTACCTTTTTGATTTATAAACGTAGGTAATAAGGTGACAAATTTATCAATTTTGTTCAGTTGTTGTACTATGCAAAATCCATATGGCTTTGAAAGTTGGCCAGAATTTTAAGAAATGTGAACTCATTTCTTTCAGTCTTCAGCACTCATTTTTTTATTATGACTTTGTCTTCTAGAGGGCATCATATTGAATTTATTGTGACGTCACGTAAATTGTGACTTATCGCAGATCAATTCGGCTAACGTTTATTTCACTTGTCGAATTACAACAAGAAGATTAAAATGACATGATACATATGGACCAAGCCATGAACCCCTTTTTGACTCTGCTCTTGGGTAAAGTATACTAACCGCCATGAGTCATGATCCCCTTTTGGCTTAGCTGTTGGGTAAAGTATACTAACCGCCTTGGGGAAAGAACTGTGAGTAAATCAGCTTGAAGGTATCTTCTCGGACTACTCCAGTGGGGCATTCTGCCTTGAATCCCCGGTACAGTCTCTTCAGCTCGGGTTCCGTGAAGCGCGTGGCTCTCCGCAGCGCCGCTATGGAGTCTGGCCGGTACCGCGGTAGTTGTTCACCCAACTCCTCGAGTTCGGAATCTGAAATTGAGAGAAGCATAGTGTTATTTTTTTTTACTTTTGACTCATTGATATCTGTAGAACGAAGAATTTTATAAATACCTACAACTGGCCAGCAAGCTTCGAAGAGGTACGTGAAGACGGATCACGTGACCTTAGATGAATATTTGCGCCATATCATTGGTCGAAATTGTTCATTGTATGATTGGTCGAAATTGTTCATTGTAATCATACAATGAATCTACTAATCATAGTAGAAATTGTTCATCGTACAAGGTCGAAATTGTTCATCTAATGCCACGTGATTCGTCTTCAGGTACCTCTTGGAAGCTTGCCGTTTAGTTGAATTGAATAGAAGAACAGTCAATGTGAGCGTCTTCAAGACAAGCACGAATAGTCTCTGGTATCCAGTTTATTATAGTTAAGCCTATATCTTCACATTCTTTACCTACCATTGGGTGATGAAACTGTAGTTAAGCACAAACTTATACATACATAGTTAAACAGTTGCGAAACCTTCGAAAGTCCCTCACCAACCTGTAGTTATTGGATACTCAAATAATTTTATTATAATGTGTTTTTATTCGTTTGTTTGCGTCTTCAGTCGTTGTCTAAAAGTTGATATCACGGTATTCTTGATTTCGAAATCAGTTCGATTTCGATTTATTTGTTATAACAGACTAACTAATTTGTAAAGGTATACAAATATAAGGTTGTGCAAAAAATATTTAGCTTGTATTATCTGTTCAGTAATAACCTCTATTACCTGCGGCTTGCGTGAAGCGCTCATAGCCCTGCGGCTTGCGTCGATTCTAAGTGATCGACAAAGTTAAGCAACAACGGGCGCGGTCGGTAGTTGGATGGGTGACCGCTAGTGGCAAAAAATTCTTGAGCGTTTCCGTGCTTCGGAGGGCACGTAAAGCCGTCGGTTCCGGTTGTTATCATATGATAACAGTCGTTAAGCCATGTCGGAGGCCCTCGGGCGGTTTGAAAACTTCCGACATTCGGGTTGGCCACTAACCCCTCCACCAATCCGAACTGGAGCAGCGTGGTGGAGTATGCTCTAGGCCTCCTCAAGAGGAGAGACCCGTGCCCAGTAGTGGGCCATTAATGGGTTGAAGCCAATAACCTCTATTATTTCCCTCGTTTAGTTAACGATCGCTCATAGCCTATCAGAACAGTAATGTAACTTTCAGTTGCTAAGATTCAAGTTGCTAAGAATCGTTCAGTAGCCAATTTACCGCTACTAAAGTTTTGCAAAATTTCTCCGAGAACTCCAGTCACGTTTGCAATTTTGTGCATGAGTTTCACAATCTCTTTAGGCAATAATACCGTAAGAACGTTGCATGTACCTACCTTTACAATACCACGTATGCGGTCATCAATCTTGAAAATCCATAATATTATCGGCAATTCCCTATGATTTATGGAACTGAAAAGCAAAGAATTTGCGGGTTTGTAATAAATTACGTGACCGTTTTTACTATAATAATAACTTGCGTTCGGTCTAGTAGGCTAGATTTCGCTGGTTTCTTCTAGTCTTTTATAGACAAAATCGGAATAGAAGATATTCGCTTGCTCCTGCAAATAACCAACGCACAAGCTCACGACTCATCTGATTCTTAGCTGATGACTATGGCCATGAATGGAGCTGACATCCAGTTAGGATAAAAAATCCTACACCCAAGTTTTAGGTACATCTGCATGAAACTGCGTGGTACAAAACCCAGCGACTCGTAACAGCCACAGCCGAAGAATACGTACTGTGCAGTAATATGCGTAGTAAACCGAGTTAAAACCTGACTGACTTATGATTATTTCTTATAATTTATTTACATTTTTACACATTGTTTTATCAGGACAACTAGACCGTTCTTAAACTATTTATAACAAAAACTGATAGCATTGGTATCAACCCCTATCTATCAAGATGCACAATAACTTCTGCAGAGTCAGCTAGAATTACCATATAGATAATATCTAAATGTCTGTGAGAATTACTAGAAATATGTATTAGGTAATAAGTACTACTACAGAACTAGCTCTATTTGAGATTGGTTGAGCAACCCTCCAGTGACTGCAATAGCTGCTTCACAGCAATTCACTTGGGATAACCGTACGGGGAAAACTGGGAGTATTGCCAGATCTCAAAATAACAATCAGTGTAATAATATGCCGATTCCGCTGCTCCAATTTCATTCATACCTCTTGTGCTCATAGATTTTTATGAGAGCTCTTGGGAGCAAAACAATCATAACTTATTCTTGTTTACCATCATTTTGATAGAAATAAAGACAGGTATAATAGATAATGAGATGAATAGTGTGCTTTTGTTTTTGTTTCAATATAATTACTATATAATTGTACGGAGATATACCTATTAGGGGACTAAATCTACATTACAATACATTCATAATATATTATTCTATTTACGTACTTAGTAAAGAAAATGTACGTTATTGTGTCTTAACAATTAGGTACAAATAACAACTTAGTTTTTAATCCACAAAGAAAAAGTCTTTCCAAATAACTTAAAATGAGATAAACAAGATACTTTTCAAGTTTGAAAGTTACTGAAGCAGCAATAATTTATTTTTGAATTACCAATTATTTATTATAGGGCTAGACTTGAAATTTATGGTACGTCCGATGAAAAGAAATAGGTTTTTTCAGGTCCGGTTATTATTTTTGTAAATGGTAGATGTTTACGTATTTTTGTAAACGTAAGATACTAAATATTAACTATAATAGTAACCTATAGTAGTTAACTATAGTAGTTAGCTATAGTAGTATAGTATAATATTAGTAGTAGTGATTTTAACTATAATAGTAACCCAAACTATCAATCGTTATTTTTCAAATCAGTAACAACGTTTTAAAAATAAGAAAAGTCTAGATAACACCGATTTAAACTTACTTCTACCACTATATTTTAAAGCCCTTTCAAATTGTAATGACAAAAATAAGTATCCGCTTCATAATTACGATTAATTAAAAGATTTTGAATGCTAACAGAATGATAATATGCTTCGGCAAAGCAATGCCACAATAAAATGTTATGTTATGATATTGAATTTGATATGTATTAAATATGATATAATTGGATTAATGTAATTAGATTTGATTTATTAGTATTATTTATTTTTAATTATTTGAATTTTTTATCATAATATTGTATTGAGACTGATTATAAATTGTTATTAAATTAATTCATTATTATTTGACATGTAATTTGATTTTGACTTTTGTATAACTTTATTAATATTTGACATTTGTGTAATTTCATTAATATTTGACGCAGAAATTTTAATTTCTTTAGTAATAGGTATTGATGTAAACGTTCAGATTTTTAATGCTAATATTACAATTTTTTTGTTTGTTAATTATGCTAACGCATTAGGCTTTGCCTGTACTGTTGGTGTGACTTTGGAGTAAATAAATAAATAAATAAATAAATAAGATAAAATGGATTATGCTTGACTTTCTTAGATCTTTCAGCGCCCATTAATACCAAATAGTTGTGATGTATTATGAAGTCCTGTGGAGGTAATGTTTTCATTATGTATGTTGCAATGTTATTTTGCCGTAGTGTTGTTGAGTAGGTTATGATTGTGTGAGATTGTGTTTGTGATGTGACGTGTCACGTCTGAATACAGCCTAAAATTTGCAAGTTTGCTCATTACCGTTTTACTTGGCTTATCAAAATAATCTTGTTTATTACTAGCCGCTTCCAAAGCACTGTGATCTTCACAGTTGAATGGCTCGGAATAAAGGAGCCGAAAAGCAAGTGATTACGTTAGTGATTACGTAAACAAGTACTTTATTCCTCTATTTCTTACAATACATTAATTTGCTTTTGTTTGGAGAATTATCTGGTGATAAAACATTCACTTTTGAGTAATAAATGCTGATTGCTAAAAACATTTTGTTATTTTTATAAAGGGTGTCCTGTAAATAGTGGACGTAGTACGGTTGACCGTAGACGGCAGATAGCTTGAAGGTGGACAATATGTCAAAAAATTACCTCAGTAAAAGTGTCACTGTTTTCTCGAGATTTTGTCCTTTTTTTTAAAAAAAAATTCATCTCATTTACCCTACATTTTCCTGTTGAGTGCATAAATGAGCTGATATTTTATTATTATTTTTTCTTACAACTCTCAAATAGTTTTTTATAATTATCAGTATGTAATTTTGTTGGAATCATTAAGGAACGCTGAGAAAGTAGCGTCTATTTTGGATATTTTTCTTTTTGATTTTCTTTGACACAACTTTGAAACACGAGAGGTGGTTGAAAAATATGTACTGGGCAAGTATGAAACAGAACTTTTAAAACGGTAAATATTTCTCACAATTTCATTATGTTTTGTGGCATGCAATGTAAAATTAAAGAGGACTTCTAGATACCATTAGATTGCAGCGTCCGATTCATATCAAAATGATAAATAATCTATACTTTATGGTCAACGAAACAACATTATTTCACTGCTCTGGAAACAAACTCTTGTGAGACGATGAAAGCGATCCTAT
This sequence comes from Thymelicus lineola, assembly GCA_963932265.1. Lineage (NCBI taxonomy): Eukaryota > Metazoa > Arthropoda > Insecta > Lepidoptera > Hesperiidae > Thymelicus > Thymelicus lineola. The sequence continues at coordinate 12,896,027 of OZ010693.1, read as the reverse complement.
GCCCTTCGCACCCTCGCTTTATCAAAGATGAAAGGGAAGGGATCATTGTAATATGAAACCTGAACAATGGAATCGATAAAGGAATTATTGCGGGCCGTAAATGCGAATAGAAGGCTTGGTAATATATTGCAACGTTTACATATCGACTAGCTGTTGCTACCTACGAAGACTAATTTATGTTTTTAGTTTTATATCAGCTATGTTAGTGTATAGTTTATATCTATGTATCTATGTGTTATCTACGGTAATATGTTTAGTAAAAATACAATAGAAAATAATAATGACGTTGTGTAGCACGTACTTGCTACGCGGTCGTGCTACGAGCTACGCCGTAGTTCAGGGTTACAAATTGATCATATCAAAATTATTACTGCAATTTTTTTGTGTCAAACGCGTTTGAAACAATATACAATTTTTTTTTATTTAACTCTTAAAATGTTTTAAATATAAAAGCATAATTAGCATAAAAACATTGATGGTTATTACGTAGGCAGGTTTTTAAAACTCCTTCATCACAATAAATATTTTAAGTCTGTTATTCAGGCAAACATAATCAGTTCTTTTTAACATCAGAAGATTTAAAAAATAGATTATGTCAGTTTTAACCCTTAAATATTTTTTTTTACTATAAAGTAGCCATTATTTAGTAACATAGACAATATTTCATGTCATATGACAAAGAGTGCTAAAGGGAAGTAACCAGTTTTTGACGAAGGTGAACGCCAAAGAAGTCCAATATTTGATGTAGGACAAACTTTATACTGAGTGATGAATGTACTCAAGTATAAATTCAGTTAGTTATACTAGTAAACTCCAACATTCCTTCGGTAAACATGTTGCTTACGTCCATAAATATAGCCACATGCCACATCCAAAAATATTACAAGTAAGTATACTCTTTTATAAGTAAGTATATTTTTCATGTTTATCCCATTTGTTTTAATAAAATGCAATTATGCCAACTATAAAATCAGAAATTCTAATATTGAAATAAGATACTTTTAATAAATATTTTACGTGGATAATAAACAGTAGGTAATTAATAGTACTGATACCAAGATTTTCGGCGGTACATGTCTACGAATAGATTTCTAATTATTCGTATTTTAGTATTTAAGACAGGAGATCTCCCAGAAGAACCTATCATCACCTATTATGCCTGGTTGGGGAGCGGCCGTATTCCGATTGTTCATCAAAACTTAATCTCTCATTCGTATGTGAGCGTTATAAAACTTCGTTAACGTGATTCAGGTCTGCAAAAATTTTACTGTGCAAAACTGCTGACCCAAGACATCATCGATGTGTAGTCGACCAAGAAAAAACAGAGAAGTATTGTATTGTACATGGGGGATCGGTGGGCTCCACAACACATACCCCAAAACGGGCACGCTAACGGCATGTATGTAAATACTTGCTCACAGACTAGCGACTCACCTGTGCGCTCCAGCTATAATGAGTAGGCTGAAGAAGTCACTAGTCAGTCTGTACAGTCTAGGGATTTGGAGTTCCCCAGGGGGTGGAAAACTAAAAAAACATAAGCGTGTACTTATGTACGCGCGTGAGAAGTTATACTTCTTTGGCATGAAAAAAAATTCAAAAAACAATATTAAAAAAACATTGTTCAAAATACAATATTCAAAAACAGCAATATTAAAAATAAAAATTAATTAATATTTTGAAATAATTAAATTTACGACTCTCTATAGCCAAACTATATGTATGTGTTAAGCGCCACCTGTGATTAATTTTGTAGTGTATTCTAATATTACTTTGCTACGTATCGTAATAGTTCTCGTAATAGAACATAGATGGTGTTTTTACAATTGTAAAAACGTACATGCCACCTAGAACTATCTTCACGATGTAGAATTTAGCTAACTTCACGATGTAGAATTTAGGTGTCGGTGTGCGCGCGCATCGTAAACATTCACTCTCATCATTTTTCTCCATCGCGCCAAAAGAAGTATAACTTCAAAAACATTTCATGGTTATTTTTTACACTAGGCATAAAGAGCCTAGGATAAACCAGGTCCAGGACCCCTTGTCATCGGTACGTCCTCTGGTATGCATGTGTGTGTACACTTAGTACGTAGTTCTGCAAAGCAAGCCGACTTCAACTTTGAGACTTAAGAACTGGAATTACGAGAAAGTTGGTTTGAAACGCTAATGACACTCGAGTTCGCTCTCGGGACGGGACAGTCTCTCAGTCAGTTATTTACTGCAAAGTTTTCATGTGAACTTATTTTGTATGTTTGTTTGTTTGTATTCAAAATATTATGAATGTTACTTTGAACTATATTTGGTTATTAGAATAAGGTAGTTCTTCAAAGTGGGAAATATGACGTGCCTGGGGATTGGAGTTATTACCCCTATAAATAAAGCTTATAGGGATAATTAGACTTTAATGAACCATACAAATGTATTAGAACAAAAGGTGGACTTAATGCTAAAAGCATTCCCTGCCAGTCAACCTTTGGACAATGGGAAAATCTTTCTTCTCGAGCTGCATTTCTGTATGGGATACGTGAAGATATAAGATTATAAAGATACCAGCCGTTGCAAATATAGGAGCGTATCACCAGAAAGTCGAAAGCTTTTGACACTTGGGTTGGCCACTAACCCACCAATCATTGGAGCCACGTGGTGGAGTGTGCTTTAGACCTCCTCAAAAGGAGGGACCATTTTATGTATTTATGTAAGATATGATCCTCCTTGACGTGTCCATCAACGGCGGACCTGGCTTAGTCACATACTAAGTAGGTAAATGAGTAAGTAAGGCCATGTGAGCGAGAGTGACTGGTGAAGCTCAGTAGTGGGCCATTTGTGGATTGAAGCTATCATTATTATCCCACAGGCTTCAAATTTACTATTAGATAAGATCTTCTTTAATCGACTATGAAAGAGTTTATTAGCCTCTGATAATAGCATGAGACATAAACTCGTACTTAGATTAAATTTCACCAAAGCACCGCCGTAAAACTTATATCAAATTAAATTCAGTAAAGTTACATTATGAATAGAGCTCACTTCGCAACTTATTAACTGTAATTAGACGGGCAAGTTTCGCAGAAACACCGATGACACTCAAGTTCCACTCTAGAGACATTCCTTTGTAAGTTACTTTGTTCTCGTACATTGCGTTGTAGGGTAACACAATCACATTCTATTACGCTATATATTGTTCTACAATGGACAGTTTTGAAATTATTCAAGAAAGAACGAAAACCAAAACTTCCCCCCCTTATTTCAGAAACTGTTTACGCTATAATTTCGAAAAAATACAGAGAATAGTTCTTTTCTTAAAAATTACAGAAAAATTAATAAGAAGTCTGTGGTCTTAAAAAAAATGTACGGAAATCTCTCCACAAAAAATTAAAACTTTCCTCTTATTAGTATAGATATAGTTGTTTATTATATTTGTTTAGATATTTTATTGGTTCATATGCTTGGTGTGAATAAAAATTTTCCTGTGAATAATAATTTAACTAAGGTAGTAAAGGCCTTAGAGACTTATAAAAGGAAAACGAAATCAGGAAGAAGAAACTGAAGAAATCACAGAACTCCTTTCATTCAAAACCTCCTTTCCTACTCCTTTTCATTCAAAATTACGCATAAATTAATAATTTGCAGCGCATTAATTTGCAATTTCTTCACTAGTTGTAATCGGAAAAAAATTCAGCTGTACTTGTACGTCCTATTACTATTCTCCTTCTTATTCTATTCTTTGCTAAATCTTCACTCACTCACCATTTATTTGACGACTTCTCATACTGTCCGAGTGTGACTTTAAATAATCGAAAGGAAGGCTGAGATATCACACTGCTCTGGTACCCTAATAGAGTCATTAGCGTTAATTAAAAGTTGGGAAGTATGCAGATAGAAGCGAACTTCGCAAATGCACCGAGCGGAAAGTTATTCGACACCCATTTATCCGGCTTTTAGTTTATCCCGTAGTTTGAAGCATAATGAGAGCCAAGTGTTGGTTTTACTCGTATTAATGTTTTTTTTTTCAATTTCATCTCGTGTTTGTTCTATTCGTCTCGTGATTTCCTTGCTTGTGCTCTTTTAATAACGTCAGAATTACGTTGTCGCTCGTGCACGTTACTAATAATATTATGTTGGAATTTTTAGCTCACATTTTATTAATTCTGATTACCTAATAGCGAGATAAATGCTCAGAAAATAACTCTGAGATTCCGGAATCGATTTTGATTAAAAAGTGATAACGAGCTAATTAATTTTGTTTCTATGGCTGTTATACAGAGAAAGAGTATGGAATATGAGTATTAAAAATGTTATAGGCAGATCAACAAAAAATTGTAGTTTAATAGGTAGATCTCCGCTTGCTAAAGTGACAAATAATTCCCAACTGTATGTTATTATATATTTGATATAAAATACTCGTAACATCATTATGTATAATACAATTGTGACAATCAATATAAAGGAATGTGTGAAACCTTTTCATTCCTTTATTGGCATTTAACCTCCGGGGACATAAGTGCGTAGATTCATTCGAGCAAAAACATTCTGAAATATTGTATTTACGAATAATTTTTCTGTTAGGTTTCCCTAAGTCTGAGCTAAGTCGTCATTGTAACTTTAGGGTTCTACGCTCTAGCTACGCTAGTAATACTAATTCATCCGCAAATCGTCTGCACTTGGCGTCTAATTGCCTGGATTTGAAGTTGTCCTCAACGCGAATTTCATTTCCCTCCATTACATTTTGATAGCTTGACTGGTTATAACAACCGCTAACCAGTCGTTCACAGATGTTTTATAAGGAAAGAATTCCTATTATTTTGTACTCTGTACCAATATTTTGTCTTATTTTTATTACCACCGTCACCCTACGGGTGGTTACGATTTTAAGGTCAACGTCAAGAAGCCTATAATTGGTGGAAATTATTCATTCAATATCCGTCTTCAAGTAAGTACCTCTTATTCATATAAACTTCTTGGAGGGCACATTGTGAGAGGCGAACTGGTAGACACAGCATGTGCGTGGGCCATCCACCAGCCCGATGGACCGACGACCTTAAGAGGACAGGCGGTAGTTGCTGGATGAGATCAGCGGAGGACCGTGGGTTGTGACACACCTCGGGAGAGGCCTATGTCCAGCTGCAGTGGATAGATACGAGCGGATAATACGAAATAATATTATGAAAATGATGATGACATTGTGAGAGGAGACCAGAATATATACCAGAATACAGAACCAGATACCAGAACGACTGGTAGAAAGGCTTACAGGCACATGATCCGCCCATTGTACTCTTATATTATATGTTAATGTTTACACAACAGTATCAATAGACGTAATATTCCTTAATACAATAATACGCCTTGGGCGAATTGTACATAGGAGTAGCACCTATGTACCTGTTCACATCAAATAGTCATACAGGCTGTGGTCTACTTTGAGGTTAGTTATAATATAATTGCTTTAATATAATTGCTTATACTCGTATTAATTAGTCGCCATTTAACATGACGCGTTTATGTTGATTGGTGACCACAATATGTGCTGCCTTATGTGTAGTTAAATAAAAATGTATTATATCCAGTGATAAACAATTTGTTACAATATTATAATACTTTTTATTTTACAGGCAGTCTCTTTTTCCTATCGTGCCGTAGGCGAGAGTTCTAGCTTTCCCATTTGAATGATAAACCACACAACCACACCACAGAGTAAACAATAAATAAATAAATAACGCTTCACACTCATAGCCCCACACTAGGATTCCCTGTGTCGTGGGTGCCATGGACAACACACAAGACAAGGACAATAGTTATTAGTCTTTGTGTTTTGGAATAATAATTATAACATAATAACACATCAGCTCTTTGAAGTAGTCTGCTGGACATAGCCTCCATGCCCCCCCCCCCCCCCATGCCCCTAATTGTCATCACTCCAACCGATCTTGAACTTTGGATCCAGCGATGTCCCGCTGTCATAACAAGGCGTGGTCACCTTTCGAAGACTTTTGTTACAATATGGATTAATAAGATTAATAATCAATAAATAAATAAACACAAAATGTAAACCGAAAATATTTTTTGAATATTTAATATCATGTCAGATAAAATTTAGTATCAAATAGCTTTTGCCCGCGGCTTCGCCTGCGGTAGAGTGGTTTTGAAACGAACTTTTTTTGTTAATTAATTTAGATTTATATGCCCGTGGCTTTGCGCTATCGTTTATTATATCGATGGATATTGATTTTTTACAAATACCGCGGGAACCCTGAACATCATATCATATCTATTCCTTTCAGCCAAATAGGTTAAGTAATTGTGGCGTTATTGAATAAAAAACATACAAACATCCAAATATCTTCACAAAATTTCAAATTTATAATATTAGTACAATATTAGGATTGCTTCGAGCAGGTACTAAGGCAGGTCCGAAAGGGAAGGAAGGTCGGGTTAAACTTGTAGTATAAAAATAAAAGAAGCTATTAAAATATTTCGTTGATTTACTTGAATGTTATTTATTATTCGAGTCGATGGATTCGTATAACTTTGGGGTGAGGGTTAGGTGAAACAGCTGGTAGCATTAAGCATTACTCCCTGATTAGAATATTAAACGAGTGTACCCTACACGAGACAGCGCAGAATCCAAAATTAAGTCAATTCGGTCCTTGTGACATTTCCGACAGATTCAGACTCGTGAAAGTAATAATAATATTAATTTATTAACATTTTATTTGTTTACTTTGTTGTTATCTGAGAAAAATATTGTACATTGTAGTGAAATTTTATCTTTAGATTGTCCGATTAAAGAAAAATTTGACACAAGTAAAAACTCGTTTCATAAGATCGTTGCACTGTACTGTATTAAAAATACGTATAAATATATATTGCACAAATGGTATAAAGTATAAAAATAAAACATTAACAAGCTGAAGGAAAAGGATGTACACTTAGTACTGAGTTTGGACAGTATTACTATTAAAACAATAGAATCGCATTGTGTAGATACAAAATATTTCATATAAACATACCTACCAAAAAAGGGACTAATAGGAAAAGATAATTATAAGCTATAATTATATAAAAAAAACTCAACAGAAAACGGATAGGATTCCACCAAAATCGTACTACATGTCTGTGGTAGCGTGCATACCATTTGCAAATTGCAAATCTTCGAAATGCACGCGTATAATATTTACTAGAAACGACGAGACCGAACCTTGGATTTCCATATGCTGAATTTATGATTATACGTATTGTAAACCCAACTTTTGTAACTTCTACATTTTTATTTCCCTTCCAGCTCAAATAGATAACTTTAGGATATTTACTATTATACCTACTATTATTCTACTATTATTTATTTACTCGTATTTTGTACATGTTTATTCCTCAACAAATAATAAAGGAATATTGAAATTGAGCAAATGTCACTTAAATAGTTGCATTTAAAAAGTAATATTAAATCCTGCTTCCTAGATTACTAGGAAGTACTTAGGATTTAATATTTCGATTTTTGATCTTTTATACTATTAAGTATAAAATGTGAATGTTTGTGAAGGTGCTTGGATTTTTGTCTGTTTATGTATCATGCGCTAACCATTACTGTTGTACGGATTAAGATGAAACTTGGCCCACAGATAGTTCATGTCCAGGATTAGAAAATATGGTAGACGATTGTATGTATTCCTGGGATGATTAAGAAATGTGTATATTTGTGTTTCGTTATGTGGAAGCTCTTTACCGTAAATAAATCTTTTGTAGTCAATTTACAATAGTTCATGCATTATATTAGTCCTGTCAAACCATTATTTGATATTATCTGCTTTTCAAAATTATACAGTTTGTCTTACATAATGAACACTAACATACCACATTTTGCAGTTGTATTTTCAACCACGTGACCGATATCGAAGTCATCTCAGCCACGAGACTCGAAAACCTCTCCCTGGAGAGGCTGTCCAAATCGCAAATACAAGGCTATGATAACATTGTCTTTACAAACTCGACTATCTTACTAACTATAATATACTACCGCAGTGAAATATTTCTGAATATTTTATGCATTGGGTATATTTTCGTAGGCTACGTTAAGCCTTCGATTGCTATCGACAGAAAGTAGTTACGACGTAAAAATAGTCTTTTACCTAATCAGCTTTTCGTTTAGCTGGCCAAAATTTATCTTGATTTTTTTTAATCGCAGTGTCGGAAAGTAAAAATAACGCGGGTACCTTGATTATTTTACGCTGGCCTCGTATCGCTATCGGATAAAGTGTGTTACTGATGTGTAACCATCGGGTATTCTGCTTCACTTTCGGCTATTTACAAAAATGCTGATACCTACGTCGTCATACTAATCAAAATTGTCTTTGAGTCACCGTGATGACAGAGAAGTGAAAGTTCAGTGACGATTGAATCTATCTACCGATTGACTTTATTTTTTCATGTTGCGTTGTGATATAAGTACTTATATATCTTATATTGAACGTGTGAATACGGTATAAACCAATGACATTATATACAAGACATGCCAACACGGCGCTAGAAGTACGCCAGTCGAATGTGCATAAGTATAGCGATTTCAATTCATACAGTTGATAGCTGCCGTGAGTGAGGCCGTCTATAGTTTCACCAAAATGCCGAGTTGTTTTGAGATTTCGAAAAAATCATATCTCCAAATTGAATAAAAATGATGGATTACATATCATAGGTAAGTACATAAAACGTTATGTTAAATATTGGTACTAATATCGAGTTTTTTTTAACTTTTACTGACTGTTCCGTACTGAATTTGTTAGTGTGCTAAGTAAGCAAATGTGTGCCATTTGGTCATAGATCTCGTGACGCGCTGTGACGCGAGCGACCTCGAGCGACAAACACTAGCTGTCTTTTTCACTATTATTATGGTTTTAGTAGTGCCATCCCTTTTACATAATTTATCAATGTGTGATCGGTTTAATGAAACAAAAGATAAACGTGTGTGTTGAAGCTCGATCGGAACAGATTTTTTGGTTGATTTGTAAGGGCATAACGTATCTTTAGTTTTAATATCATTGGTATAAACGAAAGAGATTCAATATTACCCATCTCCAGTACGTTTGAGGTTGAAAAGTGAACACGGAACAGATTTAGCGGTGATCTTGATAATGTATTCTCGTGCGGTTTCTGATATCAGGGTGTACGTGTGTAGAATTCGCGACTGGGTAATGATATTTTTGTGCGAACGATTTTAAGCTGGCCATACACGATCAAATTTACTTGTCAAGTTTGCAGTTTGACTTGATGTGGCATTCAGTTTGCGTAAGATATCTATATAGCCAGATAGCCATACCGTGGCCATACACCTTCAAGTTTACTGGATGCCGTGTCTTGACAAGTATACCTGATCGTGTATGGGCAGCATTACAATGCGGCTTTGGTATTGATAACAGTATGCACAGATTAATTATCTGTATTGGTATTACAAATCTATATTAATGAAGACAAGTAACATTGAGATTATCAAATTAGTTTTAAAATGTCCTTCTGAACAATGACAGTTTTTCTCTCCAAGAAAGTGGTAACTAGAGCCAGGTGGATAAAGATGATTAACTAGTATAAATTTAAAATATTTAAAAAAACCGCCTGCTATCAAAAAAGCTATCATGATATAAATTTTTGAAATCCTTATAATGAGCTCTTTAATTTGATTCCCATATTGCATTACTTGATAGTTTAAAAAATGGCATCTCACAGTGATATTTTTATTTCACTAATCTAAAAACATCTAAGAACAATCCAACGATATCTCAATTATATAAATCCGTTCAGTGGTTTGGAAGATATGATGGAAGAAATGAGATAAAAAAACCTTCCTATAATATCTCTTACATATGCCATAATATAGCGTACAAATTAGGTAGCGTTTCATTTGTATAATATTTGAAACTTGTGTAAATCAAATCATGAACTCGTGAGTTGCCTACAATTGCTTACCAAGCCAAACCATGACATACGACCTACAGTTTGGAGTCAGTTGAATTTCGAGATATTTGTCACACATGTCACACGCATCGCACCAATACAAACCACATGCTCCAAACGTGAATAACTAATATTAACTATACATACATAATATTATTATTCACCGTTCTCTGTTTAAACCAAAGGTCGACTGGCAGAGAATGCTTATAGCATTAAGTCCACTTTTTGTACCACTTAGTTATAAGGGTATAATAAAGTGTAAACAAATAAATAAATATTATTATAACATTTCTTTTTTGAGTACACAAATCTTAAAAGTATTAAATGCACAATACAGTTATCTCAAATTACGGAATACAATGTTAGCTTGATGCAAAAAATAATTAATTGCGAAAAATATTTTTTTTTTAAACTGTTGATTTCTTTTGGTTAAATTACATACTAAAAGTTACTGTTATTGTTGTTTTATTCTTTAGTGCACTTTTATGGTTGACAAAACAATAAGTTTTCAAATGTGGGTTTAAATTTGCAATGGACAGGTTTCTGAAAGCCAAGCCTCGCAGGATCCAAATTACATTACAGGAGTTTAAACATAAACCACGGTATTTAATATAACTACATAGTTGGTTCTGCAGGTACGCGAACTGTTGTCGATAGTAATTATAATACAAACACGCGTTCCAATTCTAACTATACGCTCTGAGTTTGACACTTTAGACACGTGTACGGCTCGAGGTTCGAGCACTAATTTAAAAACTTTTGGGTCGAGTGAGTGCATTAACGCTAGGTAACATTATCAAGAAATATTTTTGTTTTGCCTTATTAAGAGGCTAACAAGTGAGATTGCTTACAAAAAAATTGTAAGCAATAGAAAGAAATCATCGGGGGACCAAATAAAAATCGTAAGTGTGTAATCGTCCGTTCAGTACCAATTTTAGGGTTCCGAATGGAAAAAAAAGAAAATGTGTGCAATTCACACGTGGTAGAAGCGAAACTTTCCAAAATTTTGGTTTCAAAATAATGAGATGAAAAAGCAATAAATCGAATCTTAAAGCAATAAATCGAAGCGCCATCTATGAATACAACTTAGCACTTTTTAAAAATCTATCTAGCAATTCCTCGCGCCATCTATGAATACAACTTAGCATTTTTACTGTCTGTATAATCGGTTTTTTGTTGATAAATTCTTTGAAAATATTTAAAAGAGCATTTGAAAGTATTTAAAAACAGTATAAAAATAAAACTAAAAAAATATAAAACTAAAAAAAAGAAATACTGTGAGACGCGAACCTGCGAATCAGGTATTGTGTATCTAAGTCCTGACCATTGAGCTACAGAGAATTTAATTTCCAAGCCGAAATTAGCGGTTATATTATCTTACCTGTCGTTGCATCCGGTTTCAAATCACTAACGATTCTAAAGAAGTTTCACTTCAAAAAAAACGGAACTCTAGGATCACTCGTGTGTCTGGGCGATGACCCTTCACAGTGAATTTTACATACTAGGACCAACAGCAACTATCCATTCGAAAAAAAAACAGAGGCGACAATAATTATGGTAGACCGCCCTTCCTGGTTTTAAAGACAAACCTTTAATACATTGCCCATTGTTTCCAGCAAAAAACTATGTAGGTACCCCAAACCACTGATTTTCAGTATGTAACAGATTTAGTTGTAATCTTCATTCACGCCTGGTTTGAGATGTGATCTCGAACGTGCTTCAGCGTGCATGAGGTACCAACATGAATATAAATCGCACGATTTTGTATCATTTATCGCTGATACCTACTGTCTGAGCAGCTACTCTGTAGTCTGACATATTAAATTCATAGCTTGCTAAAGTAAGTCAAAGGTAAGTAGATACTTCATTTAGTATGTGGAAAATCACATTTATTACGTTCTGCCCCTAAGTCTACTTAGTAGTGACCCTGTCTACGAACCGAGTGGTCTCGGGTTCGATTCCTGGGCGGCATGACAGCCTTCATGTGTAAGCATTTTTGTGTATTTAAGTAATAATTTATAACGGAGTTTCAGTAAGATACACGATATTAAATAAGTAAAATTTCCTTTGAGGTTGGACCTACATTAGATTGGATACAACTCCAGAATACCTGGTCTACACATTTTCCCCCAATTAAAAGATTAACCAATAATCTCGTATCATTTTTAAATGTAGCTGTTGTGTTAATTATATCTTACATGTATCGAATGTATATCGTATGTAATTTCATTTTAGAATAATAACTTAAGCAGCTGTCGAAGAGATTAGTGTAGCTTTAATTTTTTTGTGGTGTTAAGGATCCAAATAATCCTATTGTATATTAACATTATCTGGAGTAATGTGTTGGTGTAATCTTAATTCTAAGCCAACTTAATGCCAACATTTATATAGTAGATGGCTATCAAAATTATGACGTGTTTTGCAACCATCTCTATCAAGTTTTCGGTATTCCTGCAGCACTGTGAATACAGTGGTGTAAGGTATTCGTATTCCCAGGCTTGCCCATGACAGTATGTCCGCCTGAATATCAAGTACGTGTCTGAAATTTGTGACGTAGGTATCGTCCAAAACGGGACTTATGGTAATAAACTGTGGACGTACACGTACCAAAAATGTTTTGTATTAAGGAACTGGCTGCTGATGTATTCTTCGTTCTTAGGGTTCAGTGACTTCTATGAATTCTTGTGTCATTAGACAGTGCATACATGTCGTTTAATTACACTTGGTTATTTGTCCGAATTTTAAAAGCATCCGAATGGCTAAATGATTTAATAAATAGTAAGATAGTTTCTTTGCCATTTAAATTTTAAAATATATTAGTGAATTAGTTTTCCCGTTTTTTGAATACGTATTTCCGTAATTTGAATACTTAAGTCATATTTACTAATAAAGTTAGTAAGTTTAACTTTAGGTTAACTCATTCATGAATAAGTAGACAACAGAACTGATAAACTTTCTTTACAAACATCGGTTTTGGGTGAGCTAATTGAATTCGAAGGGTCTACTGGGTCTGGTAAATTTTAAGTGGTACAGATTGAGTGTGTGTGTGTACAAGCATGTTTTCGTATTCTCGAGTACATTAACAATGAAAATATACTCGCGCGTGTGCCAGCTAATCGTATCTTTCGCGAATCAATCAGAATGAAATGTACTTACTTGGCGAATGAAGATTGATTAGCCGTACCTAGCTTATCGCGTGTCATGATCATACGTAAAGTAGGTATTAAGAGTTTTTAATTGATAGAATGTCATGACGTATTCGAGCTTTTAAACTTAGCATACGTAATTTTAATTTTGGAAAAACCCCCATTTTGTAAGTCCAAAAATACATTGAGTGAATAAATAAATCAATTTTAACAAGACGACCGACGACGATAAAGTGTGGCGCAATGGTTACCATGCCGAATCGCCGCACCAAGGGTCCTGGGTTCGATTCCCAGCGAGACGGAAATTCGAATGATGAGTTTGAATATCTGTTCTCGGTCTGGGTGTGAGTGTCCTTGTCTTGTGTGCTGTCGATGGCACCCACGATGCAGGGAATCTTAGAGTGGGTCTATGAGTGCGAAGCGTTATTTAAAAAAAAATAATTAAAAATGGTGAGTGAACTTAGGTTCTATAAACCTTATCTTCTGAGTATATTTATTGTAATAATGGACATTAACTCTTTTAACATGAACAGCCTATTTGTACACAAATTACACACCTAGTTGTAAATTGTCACCGAAACCTAACCACATTTGCATTATGAGAGGATTGCGTATTGCGCGCCAAGAAATCCTGAAACCAACCCGTAATTAGCATGTAAAATCTGTTTCAGTGCTGAAAAAACGCCCAGTCTAACCCACGCCAATTGGAAGGGTAGATGTAATGTATGCATGAATTTATTTAACCTTTATTACAACAGTTTTAATACTAAGGAGTATAATTGGCGCACTAAATGCTTGGTGGCGTGTTGGCAATCACTAGTCCGCTAGAGCTGGTGAGAGGGATGTAGTACGTGCATACAATGTCAAATACAAGAAAGAGAACTTGCTTAGAAAAGATCCGGCTATATGCAAATTTAACTTGCATAGGTATTTGTATAGGTAACTACATATTATTTTAATAATTGTAGGTAACTTAATGCTTAACCACAATCCCGTCCGTTAGTAAGTGCAATTTAGTCTTGGTTAGCAAAACGCACTAACTTAATAAAAGCCTATTAACACTTGCCTTGAAGACATCCACATAATAATATAGTAACAACAAGTGGACATCGCAACCTCTGGGCACGTCTGCCGCATTGCGTCTGGTTTTTTTTTTATGAAAATAGCCGGCAAACGAACTTGACGATCAACCTGATGGTAAGTGGCTATCGTCGCCTCATAAAGATCAGCAATGTCAAAAGCATCATTGATGCGTTGCTGACCAACAAAGAGAGGAGAAAAATAAAGAAAGAACTGGCTCTCAAGCCCCAGCTGGAACACGATGCGTTGTTTGGCGACTGACTCATGCTCAAGGGTGGTAGCTATCCAGGCAAACCCGATGGAGATATAATAATAGTTATTGGACGGATTTGAATACTCAGAAAGAAGTAACAACTGTAACAAATAACAAACGCCGTTTCTTATTGGACGACACGCCAACGACATCTTATGTATTATGTAAACATATTGTTTATTGTACACGAAAACTTTCATAATATGTGCCTGTAGGCCGTAGAGCTTAAAGGTGCTGCCACACTAGTAAGTGTTAAAGTGTTTAGTATTTTTTTAATATTCTATAGTTGCAGTGTGGTAGCACCATTTGAATTTAAAGTATAAAGCTGTGTTGTTGCTGTCATCGTGTCGTCAATGAAGAATCGGTCCCAAACCGTCAGGTGCTCGTGATCGGTGCCAACTTTGGTCCTATTAGATTTTCAGATGTCGTTGTTTGGTAATTTATTGCGATTGTCGTAACTGGCGTTTGTAGGCCTCAATCTTGAAATAACAATTGAATGCGGTTCCGCTGTTATAGGCGGTTTAGGTATGGATGAATTATTTAGACTTTTGTAGTAACGTGTTCTGTTTTTATTTTTGGAGTATCGAAGAATTAAAGTTTGAAGTCCAAAAGTGCGGGTGAACGTGGAGTAACATCTATTGTCACTTTTATATTATTAGACGGTACTTATGATATAACAAAAAAAATTCTGGACACAAAACTTCAAAAGAAATTATGGATTGATTTGATTTTTTAAAGCAGATAGAAGATTTTTAATAGACAAATGTTTATAATTATGTAGTTTTAATTGAAAAGCTCAAACGGGAGTGGGAAATTAAACGTGAAATTTAGCACATACCTAGGTAGACCTTGATTTGGAATAAGACAATAGGGTACATTTCGACGCTTGAAAGGAAAAATTGACTAAGCGACATTGAGCTAACTTTACAGGAGAGCAGTTTAAAGTTGGAATTATTAGAAAAGTTGTCGTACATGCCACAATATAGATAATAAAATAAGAATGCCAAAAGAGTAAGACTGACGTCGGTAGGAGGATTACAACAAAATATGATTTTTTTCTAATAATTCCAAATTTAAACTGCTCTCCTGTAAAGTTAGCTCAATGCAAAATGCAAGCAAACCCGCGGGCAACACACTAGTAAATAAATAAGATCTACGGCTGATATTAGTAGAAAGAATTGTAAATTTTCCCAACGTCTTACGAACGTGCATTATTTTCCGGCTACGACATTTGCAAAATGCAGGGTTTTCTACTATTATTCAGGCTTGCTTGTGCTATCCTTACTTTTAACAAATTACTAACCCAAGTGTCTCTTTCTTACGCTTCGGGGTTTTTCTTACCACAATTTATTGCAAAGGCGATCCCCAATTTTCGGCCCCGAACCATATGCTATATCTGTGCTAGAACATCGGACTAGACAAGAGTAAACTATATACCAAAAAATTCGTTTTATTTATAAGATAAACATATTTAAATCTTAGCTTCAGCTGCTCTTGCCAAATGAACAAAATAATGCAAAAAAGTTTTCACAGTATTTACCTCATTACATACGATTTTATAATCGATTGAATCGATTGATAATGATCGATTGATGGAACATAATAATATATTTTATGTATTATTTAGTGATTATAATTATAATATTAATTTATTTTTTACATATTTTCGTATTCCATATAAATCAAAACTATGTAATATATTATAATTACCATTCAATCGTTACGCTAATTTTATTAAATTACATTTCGAATATTTTGACATCGATTAATCGATTGACAACAATGATGATGTAATCCCTAATAATGTCATTTTGGTAACCATAGTATTTATAAATAACACCACTGTATTGTCATATTTGTCATCGATCTTTCATCTTTCTACGCGTGTTCTTGTATATTTTTACTATCAAATATTTTCAGCGTATTTGGAGTCCTATTTACTATTGAAACTCATCGACACGTACACAGTGATTTTAATTTTCTATTGTATTCGCTTTCGTACTTGTGTTTTGGTGAATGTGTTTCGCAGTTTCGCTACAATTTCTTGCAAACCAATACTATATGAATATGGACTCCTTAATCGCCTGTTTTGTGACTGACAAAGGTTCAGAATAAGTCCTGAACACTGGATAACGTACCCTATACATCTTTAGAAGATCAGGAAGTTGCTGTGGCCATACTTACAATGAGTATATTATGGTATCTTGATTGGGCAAGGTACTAACGAAATATAACGCCTCCTGCACAACTACACGAAATATTAATATATTATAATGATAACTAATAAAATCTCTTGAAATATGCAATAGCTTTTATTATACAACCTTTTTATGACATTCGTTTTGGGTGAAAACCATTGAAGTAGTAGAATTATAATAGACACCCGCCAACGTAAGTGTAACATACATATTAAATAGCACTGTGACACGAGTATGACATAATCATAACCTATAATTAAGGTGATTCGTTCTAGGATTTCCTTAGTTGGCCATTGCTGGCAGCCGTGAAAATTGGAGAAATTGAACTTTTTGCAATAATCTAATTAACAGCCAATTTCCAGTCTTGTCTACTTAGGCCTGAGTTTCTATGGAAACTGGGGTTCTCCTTTTAAGCCTTAATTTTCTTTGTGTCAAATGCTTTTCTTCGTGGAATATAGTTTTTATGAACAACAGTTTAAATTGAGGGCTGAAACATAATGCACAATCTTACTTACGCTATCGAAGTTTTCTTCAAAAGTCGCCTATAAGTATACAAGTACCGAATTACGAACTATAAGTTCGAGTACGGGTTATTTGTAAAAGCAAATATTCCTTTTGTTCCGATACTAGTAATAATCAATTTTTTTTTCAAAAACTTATCGACTTCAACGAAAATGGCAGAATCCTGAGGTAACAGATTCTTGCATGGAATAAGCACTGCCCTAGTACTAAATTTACTTTTGTAATTATTCTTCAAATTATTTGTGTGTACAAAATAAATTAAAAAAAAACAAACGTTACAAAAATACAACCGAATTGAGAACCTCTTTATTTCTTAAGTCAGTGATAAAATACTTCCATTACGGAGCTCCACTCAAATAGTCTAGGGCAAGCGGTGACCGCTCGAGGCCAACTCCTTGGCCGGAAATTAGTTTCCGGGAGCCGATAGCACTGAATACTAGGGCAGGTCATATGTGGATTTTGAAGGACAGGAATATAATTACTAGAGTTACCAGAGTATTATTAGATTTTTGCCAAAAGCCACTTGAAGACTATCGGAACTACGTAGATGAAAATTTAAAAGAAGGTGTGCTCTATCCCCCGCTACTAACCCTCCTTATAGTATAGTGCCCATAGGACCGATAGGATGCCCCCCGACCAGGTGGACTGACGACCTGAAAGAGACAGCGGGCATCCGCTGGATTCAGAAGGCTCAGGACCAGTCAGAGTGGCGCAAGTTAGGGGAGGCCTATGTCCAGAAGAGGACCTCCAAGGGCTGATGGATGGATGGAAGATGCCCATAATGAGAAAGTCAATTTATTAACATAAACTAACCTTGTATGGGCGTCTTTAAGCGAAATGGAATATTCATTTAATTGACATGAATAGTTGGATACTTACAGACAAAGGATTATGACAAAGTTAGTACCTCTTACAACTTAGATCCCGTCTACTCGCATAATTTTCATACTTTACAACAAAAGCTTAGTTTCCCGCTTAGTTTAATTAACTAGGTACCTATTAATGCAGCTGTAACATCGTCAATGCGGTAAGAAAATTAAATTAAAAATTCTTTTCATTGCATAATCCAATTGAACTGGAATTTTCTACTAAGCACAGAATAGACAATTCCGATATAAGCGCTGTATTATTTGTAACCAGTCCTAATTGGCTCAGGGGTAAACGGAGGTACTACTTAAGAACAGATAACACATATTATGTTTGCAGTTTTATCAGATTACTAGCTTTTGCCCGCGGCTTCGACCGTGGTAGAGTGGTTTCGAAACAATTTTTTTAATTAATTAATTCAGATTTATAGAACCACATAAAAATAAAGTACACATGCAAATAGACTGATGAATTTAGATACATAATATTAGATATTAGATGATGCCCGTGGCTTCGCGCGCGTGGATATAATTTTTTTACAAATCTCGCATTAATACTGAACTTTTCCGGGATCAAAAGTAGCCTATGTGTTAGTCCAGGGTATAGGCTATCTCTATTCCAAATTTTAGACAAATCGGTTTAGTAGCTGTGGCGTGATTGTGGAACAAACATACAAACATCTTCACAAACTTTCACATTTACTATATTAATCAGATTATGTGTTATAACTATTTAATATATTATACGTTAGTGCTATTTTGCTGTGAGTAAATCTGTACGGATTGGCAAAACGGCCACACATTTTCATATCTTTTATATTTTTAAAGGTCTGCCTATCACACAATGTTATAAAGTTTTAAGACGACCCTCCTTT
The DNA here is from genome assembly GCA_963932265.1 of Thymelicus lineola. Taxonomy (NCBI): domain Eukaryota; kingdom Metazoa; phylum Arthropoda; class Insecta; order Lepidoptera; family Hesperiidae; genus Thymelicus; species Thymelicus lineola. The sequence continues at coordinate 12,877,145 of OZ010693.1, read as the reverse complement.
ATAATAGCGTACACACAGCAAAATTAAACTCATAACTTAGAAACCTGTGAGTGTACCGAATGCCTTTATAAATCAGCGTTATAATTATATTAAACATAGAAATCCAATAAAGGGTTGGCTAAAACTTATCTTAAGGTGTAATTTCATGTCGCCATTCATTTCAGGACGTTCCATTACGTGGTTGACACAAGAGAGGCTGAGTATTCATTCAATAACAGGTTGACAAAGTCAGTTATGAAAAGAAAATATTCTAATACACGACTTTATAAAAGTTGATTCACACGGGACCCGTCATTGACGAATCGTCAAAAAAACGATACGCCATGACGAATGCAGGTTCACATTGCTACGGAAACGAGTTGTTTCGCAATTCGTTAAAATGTTCGAATGTATGTTCACAAAAATTGGTTTGTATTTTATTTTTTGACTAACGTAATTTTTAAAAGACGGTCATCATTTAAGACGTATACTTTATTTTTCACGATTCGTGATACGTGTGAACAGGGTCATATAAAAATCATTACCGCTGTCAAAGAAATTACGAATCGTGAAAAATGACGATACGGCAAAAAACACGAATCGTCCACAAGGACATAAAAGCAAAAAGCAAAGCAACAACCCATAATTGTCCCACTGCTGGGCTCGGGGTCTCCTCTCATAATGTGAGGGGTACAGGCCATAGTCTACCACGCTGGCCAAGTGTGGATTGGTAGACTTCACACACCTTTGAGAACATTATGGAGAACTCTCAGGTATGCAGGTTTCCTCACGATGTTTTCCTTCACCGAAGCAAGTGATAATTAACTTGTAATACGCACATAATATTTGAAAATTAGAGGTGCGTGCCAGGATTTGAACCCGGGCCCCCGCGTTCGGGAGACCAACGTTCTAACCACTAGGCTATCACTGCCTAGGACATACATTCATACAAATGAATGAGCTGTAATACCTATTGTTTAATAATGTCAATAAAACGCGCCAAGGCGATGTTATACCGTCGATGTCTATCTTTGACAGGAAATTAATTTTCTCTGGATTGAGCATACTTGCAGAAAGAGACAAATATACAGATAACCGTATGATATTTTTAATTGTCTACTTTTATATGTAAAAAATAAGGCGATATCTGTGAATTTTTTTGACATGTTGTGGATGATATAATAATATTTTAGTAAGATATCACAATAATAAGAAAATTGCAGATAATTTTTTTACTTTGCAACCGTCGTAATAAATAATTTCACACAACTGCACTCCCTCATAAATAATATAAATAAGATTTGTTCAGAAACCGAACGTTATAATATGTATTTTATTGGTATTCTAACAAAACAATACGAATCTATTCGAAAACGAATTGTATTCACACGAGGCATCGAGTCGCACCGCTTATCCGGTTTGCCTGGAATTGAATATCGGAGCAGTCTTTTGAAAGCTTTTGGCGGAAAAATCTGCCCGTGACTTTTTATGGACATATAGGTGTAAGCTTTTAGTTGTGAAGTACATGCAATACAATATTCTTTAGGGTACACATAATATCTGCAACAAACATTTTAATAAAGTAAAGCAACGATAAATTAATGCATTAAGTGAAAGCCTCTAATTTTGTGTCCTAAAAATGGTCAAATGAAATCTGGCCAAAACAATAATCTAAAAATTTACAAGCACTTCACTTGTTTTCGACATATTGTGTTGAATATCAAATCAAACAAATATTATCATCATCACCAAACTGTTATCAACATTATCATTAGTGGAGAACGCTATTATCGCCGAAGCATCTGTCTTAAAATGTAAGCCCATATCAAATGCGCTGTAAGAGGTTCTATTCCTAGTGTGGGGATTAGAGTTTGTAAGCATGTTATATTTTTCTATCATGCTATATTCTCATAGAAAAACTGCTTCACAAAGTCAGCAAATTACGAATTTACGAGCGTACAAGTTATTCGTTTTTGCAACATAATTATGCGTACATAATCAGTTACTAATGCAGCGCAAGCTTAACTACTGTACCCTTATTCGTGTGCTGACAATCAGTGCAATAAAAGTTCTCATATTGCATAATAATTTAATTTGGACGTTTGTAGCTAGACCCATATAGAACGAACAAATTCAAGCGTTTCTGAATTCAAATCGTTGAGCAATTTACACCCGTTTGACAATAAACGATCGAGTACTAAACCTTTAAAAGCAACGCGAGACAATATGAAAATAGAATAGCTAGAAAATAGGAGGAAAATCTGCAACATGTGTCGTTGTTTTACGTCGGCGTCAACGCGTCGTTGCGTCACTGAGCCGATTACCGTCTGAGAGTTAAACGAAATTGAATGTCAGCACGCTGTTTTTCAGTTCGTTTTGTCCTGACAAGCCTCTTGTTATATCGTTTGTATTAACTGATGGACAAAGCCTTGTTATTATCTTTTGACAATAGTCGATAAACGAGCAGCGTCTAAAGAATCTTGTATTTGTTGATAGTTCGGCAATCGTCATGCTTCTGTCTTAACAGCTAACCATTATAGGTAACTAGTAGGTACCTAAGTTGTTCTGAAGACATCTTCTATATAATTTTTTTGACGCATTGAGTATACAGTTACACTCTGCTGTGTACCCAATTTTTATCTACGATTACGTATTATTATTGAAGTGAAAATTTGTTTAGTCGCGTTGGGTATTTTTGAGATGGTATGAAACAACTCTGAGAGAAGTACAGAACTATAGTTAATTAATTTGCAGCTTGTATTAATATCAAGTAAGTTTACATATTACACTTCACAAGATGCGTTGGCGTTCATTAGAAATGTAATGAATAAAAAACACTTCATTTAAAAGTATTTCCTGCACAATAAAATATTTCCTGACGATTCAAAAAATACATACATACCTAATTGTTCAAGTTTTCACTTCTGTCGGTACTCCCGGAGTGTCTTTTTCCTTTTTTCTTCAACGTGTATTTTTATGTACCTAAACACGTATTTATCTATACAAATATTATAAAGAGGAAATATTTGACTGTTTGTTTGTATTGAATAGATTCCGAAACTACCGAACCGTTTGAAAACTTCTTTCACTGTTGGGAAGCTATATCCGCAGGTGACATAGGCTATATTATATTTATTTTTTACTATTTTTCCCGAAGCGAAGCGAGGGCGATTTCCTACTTAGATATAAATATTTTAGGTGTTGATATTTTCGTTGAAGCAATTCCAACACTGCCACATGTTTTTGAATGCAAATATATCTAATACTAGGAAATTAACCTCGCTTCGCTTTGGGAAAAATAGTAAAAAAATAATAATATAGCCTATGTCACCCGCGGATAGTGTAGCTTCCCAACAGTGAAAGCAACCAAACAATAAAATCTTTCCTCTTTATAATATTAGTATAGATACATATGTACAGTGAACGAATTGTACGTTAGTTTATTGTATACGTAGATCTTTCGAAGCTAGAGAGAATAGTGTAATATTGTCTAAATAGTCCAATGATTGGTTATCGACGTGATGTGGTCAGTTCGAGTTCGAGATTGAGATCGAATGTGGTTTGAGGGTCGGTCCGTATTGGATCTCTGCGTGCTCTATTTTTGTTTCACTGACAAACAGAGTTTTAGTTTTGGCATTAAAGAAAACGTTACAGTAATACAATACAAAATATTGACGTGATAACGTTTATAAAGACGATGAGCCTGAAAGGCATTCACGAAAACCGAGTAACGGCCGCTCACGTCACGGAAGCGCGCGCAGCATTAGAGAGAGAGGCACGCTAGACCGGCCGTCTCTCTCCCACTCAAGCGTAATCGGTCCGCTTGGAAGGCATTCTCGAAAACGTGGTAACGAGCCTGCTCACGTCACGAGCCACAACGCGCGCAAAGTATCGAGAAAGAGATACGCTGAATAATAATAAAACGAAATATATCTCTGTAATTTAATATGTAAAATTGTAATTTTCATTCTATTTCCCGTTCCTAATGTGCGAATTGACAATATTTATATCATAAATTATTCTTCTACGAAATAGACGTTATCACGTAAAACCATTGTCCGTAAACCGACTTTACAGACAACCAATTTTTTTTTTATAATATATTATGCACACATTGGAGGTTCCTACACACACTTCCTAAATTACTAATTTCTATTCTAGGAAGTTCTATTCTATTGAGTGGATATTTTACTTACGGATATTTTACTTATAGAATCTAAGTAATTCAAACCATCCTGTCTGTAAGGAAATACTCAGAAATTGTAACCGTAGGCAATAATTAATACTTATCAAAAGTTTATTACAATTAGTCGACAGCAGCACAATTAAATTCTGTGACTTTTGTCAAAAATTTAAGCAGTTTTGAAAGAAGTATACGGATAGGAAAGGATACGGCGTAAAAATAACAAGAAAAATTCTCACTCGGATTAACCACAAAAAGACGTGTTAAAGTTTGAAGTCTGTTGACTTCCTTTTTACCGAAGTTGAGCAGGAAGTTTAATCAGATTTAACAGTAACTTTTTGAGATTCACGAAACTTTTAAGTAGTAAATTGGAAATCTTCATCAAAAATTAAACGACTAAATGCAAATCTTCGTTCACTGCTTTTGTGTTTTCCACATTGAAATCAAAATTTTTAAGGATTTAATAAATATTACCTACTTAATTTTTTGCGGTTTTTGGTTACTTACGAGCGACGAAGCTATTTAGATAAGAAAAAAATGCATGAAAACACAAATACGTGCATGCATATCTTACACTGCGATTTAAAAGTTTGATAAATATTAAATTTCGGGGAAGCAAACAATATCCGCAAAAATTTCCGGCGCATGTTCCGTGATCGGGTCTTGGTTGTTTGAGCATATCGTATCACGGATATGAATTGAAAGTATGAAAATATGTATAAAATAGGAAACTCAAGTCATTGAGAATCATGCAATAATAGGAATACCTACACCTACTAGTAACCGCTCTTGCTTTGCTTGATTATGCCTCGGTTTTTTGAACAGATTGTAAACAGTTTTGAAATTGGTCAAGCCGTTTTTGATATTAACGGCACGAAAAGCACAGATAAACAGACGAACAGACAATAATTTATCATACTATTTGTATTTGCTATTACTCGTATTATTTACTACTACCACAGAATACATTACAGTACCTACTACTGGTACAGAAAAGTCACTCCGCAAAACCATTTAAATAGATAGCGACTCTTGCTCCAACACAATAAAGAGTAAATCAGGTCGCACAGCGCTAATTGTCACCAGACGTTGACATCTAGAGTTTGCCTCTCTTTCTAATCATACCTCTTATCCTCTCAGACAAAGTTAGGGTTATCTTTTTTTGTGATGACATGTGTAATAGATTACGAATGTATGACATGGCCAGCGCGGCTAGGCGGCGCGTGGCAGCCATTCTAAAATTGGCCCGACACGTCGAACACGGCACGTACTTATAACATCATACCAAAAGTGCAGAGAGCGCCAGACCTGCTACACTACTACTTGATTAATTAATAAAAAAGTTTCCTCGTTTGTCCAATCCATCCCAAAAAATAACAACCGCCTGCGACGAAGTTCACAACACAAATACAGTAGTTTCAAATGAACAATGACGAACGCGCTGTCATTGTAAGATATATATTATTTGCAGTCTGTTCACTGCGTTTAAAAAAAGAAAACGTTCCATATTCAAATTTCACATAAAATGCATTCTTAATAATTTGAGACTGGATTATTAACGTGGTTGGTATTACATACCATAGATATTACCATTTGCACTTGCAGTCATTCGGTACGACCGTAGGATGTGGGATAATTATTAGCAGATGCAGATATTTACTAATCGGCTTTCTCGCCCATGTGAGCGTACGAACAAACCGCACATCGCTTGCCAAATCAAATACTCTATTTGGTATATGCAGGCTGTTTCAGGGATTATGTAAATAGATTTCATGTTTAAAGCGAGTATTTGATTAAATTCAAGAAACGTTCCAAGTCTTAGTGCATAGGACATTACAATTTAATTGCTGAGACTAGTAATTATGTTTGACCATTATGTTTGAACAGTTATTATTAGACATGCATAAATAAATAACGTTACACACGCATAGCCTCACACTAGGATTCGCTGTGTCGTGGATGCCACGAACAACACTCGTCACTCAAAGACAACACGCACACCTAGACCAAGAACAAATATTCAAACTTATCATTCAAATGTCTGCCTCTGAAAACTTTGAAGCATTACTCTATCACTTATACCTTAAACCATTCCTTACCTTTTCAAGTAAACAAGTCCAAATGGATTCAAAATTATATATTTCACGTTTGAGGCAGCTGCAGCAACAAACATAATCCTTCAACACGCCACAGACACTAATCACGTTACGTTGACGACAGCCACCGTGTGTGCACTTTATGTCCCGTTTTCAAAATCCAATTATTGGCGCGACCCTAAAATTGAAATGCTTTGGACGATTTTTTGTCAGTAACCAAGTTTGTTTCTTCTGTAGTCAGGTCAGTAGTATTTTCACTTGTTTCAGTCATTATCTTTGTTGTAACCACATGTCGTGTTTATAATTTGAAGAAACATTGTCATTTTACCTAATTAACATTTTTTAATAACATTTACATCTTAGGTAAGAAACTGTTCAAAACACCTCGTAATCTAGACACGTTATGTGCTATGTTGTTAATTTATTAATTAATTAATTTATTTATTTATTTTGTACACACAAAAACATTTACAGGATAAATAATTTAAGAGACAGTTTGTACAAGGGCACTACTTATTCCTATTAAGAAATCTCTTCCAGTAGGCCCGGCCCATAAGTGGAATAGAGATTTAATGAAGCAAACTCATTAAATCATTAATGTTTCATAAACTCATTAATGTTTCTTATTTCATTAGATTTTCGCACACATTTAATTATATTTTCAGACTCTTGTTTAAAGAGTTACATATGTACAAGATCATCTATTTTTACTTGATAAATTAATCTCCTGGGCCGATATTTATTGACAATATGAGATATTTTAGATTTTAGACCTTTTTAATGACAAAAATCTCACATAGAAACGAATAGTTCTCACTTCACAACATGAATCACCGATGTTAAACAATATTATCAAAATGTCTACTGGTCATTTCATGAAACGTGAGCATTTATTTTCCTGATATATAAATTCATGTTATTGTCGATTGGGCTGGAACAAATGATTATTATATCGCTGCTAAAAGTACCTAATTGTAACATGTAAACTTTCTTCTTTGTTTTTTCTAAGCATCTGGGCTCATAAAAGATAATTAGGATAATGAGTATTATAAGTTGCTTTTACTCATTAACCTTACATTGTATCAACCTTTGCAATACATTGTTTCTATAACATACACTGAAAATATATTACCTTTTATCATAATACGAGTACTACCTACCTAGCCTCTGTACCAAGGGCTATTGATTCTGGGAAAACTGTGGCACGAATGTGGATATTTCAGATATTTCATAAAGTAGGATGGCCGTCCTTTCTCGTTCCCGGTCAGAAATATCGTTATTGAAGTCCCTGTGAGGTGTTAACCGCGAATTATTCCCTCACCATGCGATCGTTTTCCTAGATAAACAATCGATCCACCATATTCCACGGAGAAGTCCTTTTCATAGAATATCGCAAAACAATAAGCTGCGACCCTTCTCTTATTTATGGGCGATTCTAGAAAAGAAAATAATGACCCTGTAAAACCAAGTAACGACCTATTCCCGTTATTATAAAATTTTATTACGAGTGTAGTTTTTCTGCTGAAAAGGACATGAGTAATTTTATTGCTATCGTATATATCTAAGCAATTGGCGAGTTTATATTGTTTGCCTCATGTTTCCCTGTCCAACCTTTCGTTGTATTGTTACAACTTGATCTACTCATCCCGTACGTAATTCAGAGATTGAAGGTATATAGATTAATTACTAAAAATGCTAACGGTCATCAACAAACACTAAAGTTGTGACAATTTGAAAGTTGCTAGACAACTCTCTCGAGCATAACAGACAAAATATTGGAAATAGACGAATATAAGTTTATAATGCCGACTAATATCAGTATACTATAGATTATTCATTGAATAAGCGGAAAATAAAAAGGTAGCGTCTTCTCAATGCTTACTTCTGACCGAGTTTATCGACTAAGCTCGTAACAGAAATAAAAGTACCTACTTGAGATTAATCGAAGAAGAAACTTTGTTCCACAATCCGCACGCGTTCACTAACTCCGTAACACATTGTTTTTTCTAAGAAACGATCTCAGTTGTCTTTAGTTTCGGATTAATAGAAAAGTTCGGTGCGGTGCCGGTGATACAACGACTCATTGAACCCTATCTTCTTATTGAAATTAAAATGAAAAAAAAACCTTTTCTTTGCTCTAATCCTTCTACATACACCATACATACACGAATGAGTAATCGGGAACACATGGCTCGACATGAAATATTTGACAAAAATATCTGCCACAACCGGGAACCAAATCCTCCTACTAAGTTGGCTTCAGGGTCTTTCTCGAATCACCCAATTCCGAAGTTTCTTAATGCTTTCCATAAGTCTTGGAAACTTTCCTTTATCTTACCAATTATTCACCATGTCTGATGAAGTGTATTATGGCTATTCTAACAAACTCCCACAGCCAAGCGTCAAGCGTGCCACGGTAGGAGAAACACGCGATCGCGTGAGTGATCACTGAATTTTATTGCCATCGCGGCGCGGCGCCTTTGAAAACTTTTTTCTTCACTAAAACCGTCATTCCCCTTTAAAATGTTCGATGAATGTCTAAAGGTGACGAAAAAGAAAAAAATTTCTCACAAAACTTTTACCTACTTCTTTCTCGAATTTATCCTTGCTGCAAGCATGATGTATCTACATAGTAAGAACATATAGTATAGCTATAGTATATAGTATAGTTATAGTAGAAGATATTCAGTTTAATTCTGTAACCGATTCAACTGTTGAACCTGGGTCCCTCGCTTCGCAGCCTGGGTCGAATCGCTACTAAGTGGGCTTGCTATAGGGTCATCCTATGTAGATATTTGTGCTCGTGTTTTTTTAATAAACACATTCTTCATTTCCCTAAGGATCCATATAAGAAGTCTACGCAGACGAAGTTGCGGGTAGGAGCTAGTAAGATAGTAATCTGTAGCTATTTCGTACTTAATTCATTTTGTCAAAAGATTACTTCACATTACATCAAATAATGGTTTTTTTCTTTAAAAAAGTTGTATCTTACGTTTACAATATAAACTGTACTTCTCCATGTAATCTTTAAATATGTAAATTTTACATTCCTACATATTGTGTGCAAAGTTATCTCTTCGAGTTTTAATATTATGCGAGTATGAACTAACCCGTATCAATCACATTATAATCCAATTATCGAATATGCTTTAATTTGAATCGCTTATCTCTACGATCGATTGAGTGCTTATCGATTCACTCGGTCGAGTTGGGCATAATTACATCTTAATTAATCGGAGGCCAGATATTAATAGATGATAACCAAAATTTATTTTGTATAATGCATTATTTGAATGAATTATTACTGAGTTATAAGCAGTTTATGGACTTTCACGCTGCACCATTGTAGATTATTTAAGAGGTTAAGATATTGTTTTAGATTATACCTCGAAGGCTTAAGGATTACTTAAATAAGCGTTTTCAAGTAACTTAGCTTGAAAATAACGGAACCTGATATTGATATTTTTGCCTCTTAAGTTAAGAAATAATTGTTTAATGATTTGTTGAATAATTTGTTTTTATTACTAACAGTTTCTGTGCACGGACTCACACACACGAAAATTTTTAAAGGTTTCATATATTTTACATTAGGAATCTTGAAGAAATTCCTCATTAAATGTAGAGTGAGAGAGGCGGTAATATGATATATATTTTTTTATAATAATACAGGATTATTTGAATTTATGTACAATTATTAAACTTCATTAAATGAAGAATTTAATAAAATAACTTAGTTTGAAACAAATTCTGTATATTATTAAAATACCGTGTGAGTATAATATAAATTATTGTGTATTTCTACAGTTCTACGTGCAAGAAATGCATGTCCACATATCGTTTATACGGAAATAGGATGTTGCATGTCAAATGTTTCAGCAAATTATTCATTTTCCTACAGCAATAACTTACGCTAACTGCTATAAGTAGTTCTATTCTCGTATCATCTAAATCTCGTATTAAATGGATTTATTTTAGTATATTTTTAAAGGTTATTTATAATGGATATGATTTTAAAACGCTAGCTTGCGTGGCTTTTATGAAACTGTATTATTATTGTTTGAGACAAGCGTTGCAATATTGTTGACTAGAGAACATTTAATAATTTATTAAATGTTCTAATTTGTTAATTTATTAAAGGAGAACCCCAGTTTCCATAGAAACTCAGGCCTAAGTAGACAAGACTGGAAATTGGCTGTTAATTAGATTATTGCAAAAAGTTCAATTTCTCCAATTTTCACGGCTGCCAGCAATGGCCAACTAAGGAAATCCTAGAACGAATCACCTTAATTATAGGTTATGATTATGTCATACTCGTGTCACAGTGCTATTTAATATGTATGTTACACTTACGTTGGCGGGTGTCTATTATAATATCTACTACTTCAATGGTTTTCACCCAAAACGAATGTCATAAAAAGGTTGTATAATAAAAGCTATTGCATATTTCAAGAGATTTTATTAGTTATAATTATAATATATTAATATTTCGTGTAGTTGTGCAGGAGGCGTTATATTTCGTTAGTACCTTGCCCAATCAAGATACCATAATATACTCATTGTAAGTATGGCCACAGCAACTTCCTGATCTTCTAAAGATGTATAGGGTACGTTATCCAGTGTTCAGGACTTATTCTGAACCTTTGTCAGTCACAAAACAGGCGATTAAGGAGTCCATATTCCTTTTATTTCTTTAATCTGAGTCCATATTCATATAGTATTGGTTTGCAAGAAATTGTAGCGAAACTGCGAAACACATTCACCAAAACACAAGTACGAAAGCGAATACAATAGAAAATTAAAATCACTGTGTACGTGTCGATGAGTTTCAATAGTAAATAGGACTCCAAATACGTTGAAAATATTTGATAGTCAAAATATACAAGAACAAGCGTAGAAAGATGAAAGATCGATGACAAATATGACAATACAGTGGTGTTATTTATAAATACTATGGTTACCAAAATGACATTATTAGGGATTACATCATCATTGTTGTCAATCGATTAATCGATGTCAAAATATTCGAAACGTAATTTAATAAAATTAGCGTAACGATTGAATGGTAATTATAATATATTACATAGTTTTGATTTATATGGAATACGAAAATATGTAAAAAATAAATTAATATTATAATTATAATCACTAAATAACACATAAAATATATTATTATGTTCCATCAATCGATCATTATCAATCGATTCAATCGATTATAAAATCGTATGTAATGAGGTAAATACTGTGAAAACTTTTTTGCATTATTTTGTTCATTTGACAAGAGCAGCTGAAGCTAAGATTTAAATATGTTTATCTTATAAATAAGACGAATTTTTTGGTATATAGTTTACTCTTGTCTAGTCCGATGTTCTAGCACAGATTACATATGGTTCGAGGCCGAAAATTGGGGATCTCCTTTAATAAATTATTAAATGTTCTCTGGTTGAACTTATAGCCTAGTTGGTAGTGACCTAGCCTGCGAAGCGAGGAGTCCTGGGCTCGGTTCCCGGCCGGGGCAGATATTATTACTGATGTGACAGACAGTGTGATGTGTTATATGGTTTTTCCTAAGAATACAGAAGAAATCATGTGCTTAACCATACACTAACATAATCTAACATTTAAAAAAAACATAACCGACTTCAAATGAAGTACACTGTACTTTTGACATGGATACCATTGTCAGATCTCGCTCAAATTTATGTGGGACTACACGACAAGCACCAGCTTTCAATTAAAAAAAGAATCATTAAAATCGGTTGGCGTGATATTGAGTTATTCGTCCATTTATCGCGCACATACTTAATGCAAATTTAAGACTTATATGATTTTGACATAGATGCCATTGTCAGATCTCGTTCAAATTTATGTGGGACCACACGACAAGCACCAGCTTTCGATTAAAAAAGAATCATCCAAATCGGTTCACCCAGTCCAAAGTTCTGAGGTAACAAACATAAAAAAATACAGTCAAATTGAGAACCTCCTCCTTTTTTTGAAGTTGGTTAAAAAGAGAGGAGACGCGAGCCCAGCAGTGGGAGTAATAGAATGTGGTAATGATAATGAAATTGGGTGTATGTATAGTACCTATAATGGTAACAGCGTTTCATTCAGCCCTTTCTAACCTACGATACCTTAACATGTCGTAGTAACGAGCGCTTGAAACGCTGAAATTGCATGATTCCATAAATTTCTCGATAGTAATTCGCCAGAATAAGGGTTCATAAAACGGCAACGCGAATTCAGTTTAGGCCGTTAGCTGTAATTTATGCAATCAAATTTAGGAATTCAATTCGAAATATGGGTTCAATTTGAAGAAATTAGAGCTCGGGTCACTGCAGTCGTATGCGAGCCACTTGTTAGGTATCTAGACCGTGTAGGCATTAAATTTGCCTATAAATTTAATTTTTATGTCTACAGTTCACAATAAAATATTTTTTATTTTGTACTTATATCAAAAAATCAAAAATCAAAAATATCTACCTTTACAATTACAGACAAATAAAACACCATCAGTCGTTTGTTTAAAATCAACTTTTTTAAAATAATCATCTTATTAAGAAAACCAATAAAAATAATTAATAGAAAATCAATAGAAAGGAGTTGGAATTAATAATTAACTTTAAAATACACTAAAAAAATGTGAACTGCTTGAATACTTATAACTTATTATTTAATTAGGTAACTATATGAATTAATACTAAACTACAATTCCACTTGAGAGTATGTAGAGATCCAGTCTAATAGCTCCTACACACTATGCACTTCTACAGTAAGTTGCTGGTTCTCTGATTTCAAATGATGGTCAGCTAAAGCCGAGAAATCGAATCAGGAATTGAATTCAAAAAAACAAGTGAAAATATATGTAATTAATTTTGACTACACGAATTACTTGTAGGTTTACAGGTGCGTGTTAGATACGAGCTCGATTTTTTTTTGCGGGAAAGTAACATCTAACTAAACTTTTAGACTATCAAAACCAGAGAAATGAAAAAATATGTTAACTAATAAAGTAACAGGAAGCAATACACAAACTTTTTTTGTAAATTTTACACAAAATCACCCCATTAAATGGATCAAATCGTGTACATACGAAGTTTGCAGGTATTAGAATGTTGCTTAACTTTGTAGGATTACTGGAACATACGCTCAGCTAATAGTAAGCATCCTCTGAGTAACATGTTTGGCTTGTGTTCGATTTTCCAACATTGAATCTATTGACAACATGCTACCGCTTTGAGACTTTGAAATGTGTGAGCCAAATGATTCAGCGAATCTTAAATCTTTTGTAAATATGGATAAAGATATCATAAGGTATTTCGAAATCATGTATAATGAAATATGTAAAAACACAAAGTTGATAAATCGCCAAAGATGGGAATGTAAATTTAAAAAAATTGGAAAGGTATAATTGCATCATTCTTTATTTGCGACTGTAAATTAAAATAATATTACACGTTTTTTTACATTAGTAACCACGTAAGATATTACCACCATAATGGTAGGTAGGTATCTACTTGGAGACTGTATAAAACAGTCTCTTTACGTCTGTTTGAACGGGCTGCTTTTCCACCAGAGATGTGCTATGTTGCGTTGCTATGGATGCGTTTGTTATCCACCAATCATATTCATTAGTGGAAATCAATCAATTTATTGAACCAATTATATTTATTGGATTTCAAATCTTCGCAGCATAGCTGCATAAAGCACCCTAATGTGTCTTCTCGGCTGAGCCTCTCCAGGCTCGCCCTCCTGTCCGCGTGAAGCTGTAAAGGCCACTAGGGCCAACAGCAACTATCCATTCGAAAAAAAAAACCCTAATGCATGGATTTTCATATAGGTTTAAAATAGAGTGAGTCATGAGAAAGGTTAGAGTGTGTTTATCATAAAATTTATTTATTTATTACACTTTATTGCACACTAAATTTAGAGTCAGTATAAGCTTTACAATGTTAATATTATTAGTGCACAAAAGGCGATCTTATCGCTAAATAGCGATCTCTTCCAGATAACATTTGGGAAGATGACGAAAGGAAAATTTATTGGAGGGAAAATTTATTATATACCTCTAAATAAAAATAAGTTACAGCTGATAAAATCGCTTTGGGTGCGGTTATTATTTGCAAACAAAAGGATTAGGATTCCTGAAGCACAGCGAAGTCTGATGGAGGTTAATACATTGAGTAAAAAGATTCAAATAGATACAATAATTAAGTAGATACTACTTAGCTACACCCTAGCGATTTAGAAAATAATGCTGTTTTTTTTAATTAACGAAGTACTTGTTTACCATAGTTGAGTCTTTCTTTCTCAAATACATCTCGTTTTATTTCAGTAAAACAGCCTCTATGATTTCTGAATTAGTACAGTTCCGAATTCGCATCCTCAATGGAAAAAAGGCATACGACGAAACTAGGAAGTGGAAAATTGAAATTTTACAGGAGAGTAAAAACACTGTTAAAATATCAGTAAGTAGTCAAAGGAATTTACATTACGATTTCTTGCACAAAACCGTCAAGATCAATGGTAAAAATTTGAAAAAAATTGAGCATATTCAGCTTTTATCCCTCTTTCTAATCATATTAAAATTATAAAATTCAAAGTTACACGACTAATGATTTTTTCCACTGAGGGTGGTTTATTGCCATCTACGCATTGAAACCTCCCTCACAGAGTCAAAAGCATATTGGTATATTTATGTTATTCTAAGTTATGTAACCGTCTTTTAGCACTACTTTTTCGTATTTTAGGGCTGTGTTCATGCCACATCGATCTTAATCGCCGTCGGCTCAGTCGTAAATGATTAGATTTACGAGTTGGGATCTGGGCCAATTCATGACGACTGTAAAAGTCAGGGACGTGACAGTCTACCGTCTTTATTTTGTTTTATATAAGGTAATATCGAGAATGTGGTAGTCTTTCAATGGACAATTTGATAAACGAGGCAGGTTAACTGATGGTAAGTGGTGGTCGATTGGCGTATGTGACATTTGGCAGCAAGTAGTTCATTTACCTAAAATTCTTTATTCATGTAAATATCATTGATACACATTACATTAAAATAAGTAGTTACTATTACTGGCGCTGTATTGTATGTCTGTGACAAAGTATTTAAGGAAAAGTAGAAGAAAAACAGAGTTATTTCTTTCAGTTATTAATATTCTATTACGAGGCATTATTGAACTGCGAATAGTAAAACATACTTATAATAATGTGGAAAATTCCGCAAATAAAAGAGTTTCTGGTTTTTGTGATAGCCTAGAGTTAATACTCTGGCTCTAAGGAACATCATGTTCCTATATTTTATAATGATGTACGCTGTACAAAGGAAAAGGATCTTCAGGATTTTATATTTTTATAGATATTGTGATTTTAACGCTAGACAAAAAGTTAAGAAAATTAAATAAGACGCAAAAAAGAAAAACTATTCTATGGGGTCATTGTACAGTTGAGTTCCAACCGCAGAGCAGAAGATACATTATTACCTGCACCGAGAATTGAACCCGAAACCTAAACAATTGCTACATTAACTGAGTGAAAAGATCGTATAATTTTGCGTACATTTTGCTCAAATTCAGAGCAAACATGGCTAAATTGTAAACATTTTACGGCTTTTCGTCGTATGCTGCGACGGATAAAGCTTCAGTACAAATATCATAAGCTGTAAAGATATTTGCGCCACCAAACACCAAGTGTCGTACGCATTCAATTTTACTTTTGGATTGCAAACGTACTTCGTTCATCTAATATCTTAATTTATATGTATAAGTTGTGTTTAGATTTTTGTGCAAAGGATTAAGCACATGTTATAACAGATTACCTACGCAAATATTTGTTAATTTCAACCGACTTCCAAATAGAAGCTTTTTTAATGTTTGTTACCTCAGTAATTTATCAAGCTATTTTAAAGATATTTTTTTGTTCAAAACTACCTTTTTAATAGATTGGTCCCATATTTTTAATTATATAAATATTAATATGTCATCCACAGGAAGAAACAAGTTTTTTCTATTATAATTTTTAATTTTTTTTAAATAAATTTACAATAAATAAAGTGTGTGTTTGATTGAACGAAGACAAGAGTACTCATATTGTGTTTATACGAGTACATTATAAAATAACTGTAGAGATAATTTAAGTGTGTCATGTAATTACTAACGTTATGCAAACTTTTGCTTTATCTCGTTGACCTTATTTGGGATGTTCAGCCAAAATATTGTACTAATTTTCTTGTAAATTGTTAACCCAATAAAATATTAGACACTCAACTATGTACAAAATTTTAGGGCTGGATTCCTTACTTTTTCATCATCTTATAGGTACCCCATTTATTTCTAAAACAAGTTCGTTCGCGCTGTAACAAAAAGTATGTAAGATTATGAATAATGAGCTGTGCCTCGCGGTTTCACCCGCGTTAATTTGTGGAAAAAATTTACAACTAAAATATATGATGTTATATAGCCTATAGCCTATAGCATTTTCTAAATGGACTATCAAACATAAAAATGATTTTTCAATTCGAAGCAGTAGTTCCTGAGATTAGTGCGTTCCACCAAACTCTTAAGCCTTATAATATTGTACAGTATAGATTATTATAAGTTTTCATCGTACAGGCCTTTAACTTGTAAGTAATCGATCAAGTAACCAATGTTCGGTCGCTTATAGCCCAGTTGTTTGTAGAAATCGCAAGTATTCAAAGAAGGCAAGTGAAGAAGAGCCCTCTATAAGCCGCGCCATTAAAGAAACGAATCTAAAATGGCGGAAATTATCATTCACTCGCACGCTAAAGACAGGAATAACGTGCGAGTGAGGGGGAATGATAATTTCCGCCATTTTAGATTCGTTTTTTTACTGGTGCGGCTTATACTAGATGTTTTGTAGGCTTATGTCAATCGTGAGTTTCAATGAGATAAGCAATATTGGGCCTCTCTGTGATTCGTTGAATTATAAGCAACGTAGGGCTGCGTCTATACGCAGCCTATGCTTATTATAACCCTGTGACTGTATCAATAAGTGTGTCATAAACAATTCAACCTTAACATTGACCGTTTTATATGACTTTTACATTTTTTTGTATTAACAAAGGGTCAGTCATCTAGTCACATTTGACTGTTGTATAAGCAAAGTCGAAGTTCTCTTTATAGAGACTTCAGGCTTGAACGAGTTAGTTCCCAATAAAGTACAAACAAGGAAATAAAAAAAACATGAGAGGTGTCAAGGGACACCCGGATGGAACGAAGTTCCTTTCGATTAAGTATTGTTTTGTTGTACAGCGCCATCTCTGTAAAACTCACTGAATCACTTCAAAAAAAGTGTCGTTATTCGTAAAATCAAAAAGTGTCGTAATTTTTCGCCCTTTCACAACGCGCGATAAGGAACTTCGTTCCAATAACTGAAACTCTGAAGTTAATTACCTTTGAGAGTTTTATTCGTTCAAAAAAATTAACTCTGCGAGCGAGCGAGCGACACAGGATGTCAGGGATGTTACTGCGGAAAGCGCTGTAACAGATTGTGGGTTGAATTAGCGAACGTGAGAAGCAAGATAGTACCCGTTTTTTGGACAAATATAAACGTGTCTTTTTATGAGAGAAAGAGTTGCTGTTAGGTTTGTTTCACACACACATACTTATATTATGCACAGTATGAGGATTGATACAGTAACATATTGGTGTCAATAACTGTAATATAACCGTCAATAAATGTAATATAACCCAATGAAAGTTCTATTAAAATCGGTTATGCTATATTAGTGAAAAACGCAACATTTTTCAAATTGGTTGTACCATGGAGATTGTAAGCGAAGTAAATGGTGTAGAAAGAGGTTTTCTATTTTCTGAGCTCAGAACCTTATTACAGTTAGTTTAACTGCAATATAAGTATGGTTTAGCGGTGGAAAATGGAGCGTCATTACTGAGCTAAGTGTTTTAGATTCTGAATGCATAACATAATACATAACTATAGGATTTTTAATGAAGATACAGCCCTCGCTTCGGAAGCGGTGGTCTTTACATTTACAAATAATCAATCCCTAAACATTACTATCAATTATCACTTACATACATAAACTTACAAAGCCCTATCTTTAAAAATAAAAACGTAAACATAGTACGAGCATTAACTTCATTGAGTAACACGCTGTATACAAATATCGTGACTTTACTAAGTATGTCGCGTACATTCACTACATTTGAAATAGTATGAAGAGTTAAATTTTAACAAGATGGATATTTTCAAAGTCCCTGCTAAATTCTGGCAATACACATAATATTGGGTTTTTAAATAGGCTCCCGGCTGCCCTTTTCTTTTTTCTTTTTAAATTATACAGTGATATCATCAAATGATTCCATTTGATAGAAATGGAATAGTTTGATGAACAATGAACAATCACTATAAGGTATCCATTTTGCAAATCATGTGAGCTAAATTCGCCACTGAAATGTAAATGAGCCGTTATGTCGAATGTGAATCGCGAAACGCCTGCAACAAGTGTGTCGTATTCAGTTACGATACAATTTTTGAAGTGGTAACTAACTTCTTTAGACGCATTGGGTATTTTTCAGATGGAATGAAACCATACAGTTCGCGACTGGTCAGATTTGAATCGACACCTACTTGTGGCACCATCTCTGAGAGAAGTACAGAACTATAGTTACTTAATTTACAGCTCGTATTAATACGAAGATTATAGTTTACATATATGTAGATACTTCACGAGGCGTTGGCAATGTAATGAATAAAAAACACAAAGTATTTCTGATTAAGGTTACTTTGACTACAAGATATATACATAACAGACAACAAAGTACATAAAAGCATAAAATTTCTCACAGTACGTTCACCTAACGCTAAGAAAGGATTTACAAAATCCATCCTTAAGAGGGTAAAATTGGCTGTTAAAGTTGGTAACAAAATGGTGATACTTTATGATTCCATAATATAAAACTTATGATCTCTTTATTATATACAACAGAATGTAAGATAAGTTTCAAAAATGACTTTTAAAAGAGGTGAAATTGTACAATTGTAATAGAACCTACTACCACGCTTTCGATGTTATTTCGTAAGTATCTCATTACACTGATTATTTTAACCCAGGTGCAAATAAAAAGTTATATACTAAAAACTCTGAGCCTTTGCTTATCTACTAAGAGTATATGCAAAAAGTGCAAATCATTGTAGTTGAAGAGGGCTTGTCTTATTTCGGAAGCGGTCTAGTATATTGGATTAATGACTGAGCAAATTTCGGACTTCGTTCTAAGTTCTAATCGAAGTAGTTATGTACGACGAGCAATGAATATTAAGATATTTATAGGCTAATTTTACATAATATAAGTATTCTAAGCAATAAGCATTTGTCAATGGACACATCTAGCAGATAGCCTGCTAATTATTGTATTGTGAATAAATAAATGGGTACTTTTGTGTGTAACCTGTAAGTAAAGTGTAAGTGGGTTGCTATTGAAATAAAGCCAAGTGATATTGCCGATGAAGCGCTCATAGCCCGGCGGCTGGCGTTGATCCTAAGTGATCGACAAAGCGGGCGCGGTCGGTAGTGGGATGGGTGACCGCTAGTAGCAAAAACTTCTTGAGCGGTTCTGTGCTTCGAAGGGCACGTAAAGCCGTTGGTCCCGGATGTTATCATAAAATAACAGTCGTTAAGGCATGTCGGAGGCCCTCAGGCGGTTTGAAAACTTCCGACACTTGGGTTGGCCACTAACCCCTCCAACAATCCGCACCGGAGCAGCGTGGTGGAGTATCCTCTAGGTCTCCTCAAGAGGAGAGACCCGTGCCCAGCAGTGGGCCATTAATGGGTTGAAGCCAAGTGTTACTGCCGATAACATAAAATAAGTGAGCAACAGGTAGGTTAATTAAGTAACGAATTAAAACATTCGGCAAACAGTCTTCTAGGATTCTTAAAATCCAATTGAAACATTCAATTTGTGCGTACTCGCGTGGGATTGTTTAAAATAATTTTCCAAATGGAACCTTGACACCGACTTACGCCAATTACTTACAGGCTCACTCGTTTCTTGTCCCTGGTGTCGTATCCGTTAATCCTATTACTACACGGATATATTCCACTCACGTATTACGCGTTTTGGATACGTGATCGTCAGATGTAACCTGTAGGTGAAATACATTACCTAATGACGTACGTACTCAGTGCGTTTTGATGACATGTGTTTAACTGGGTTTGGTACTTGTATTATTTTCGGTCTTGATGAGATATTTATAAAAGTCTTTTTTAGTAGTGGCTTAGTGGTTTTGACCTTGGTCTCCATTATCGTACCTATAAATAATAGTTAAAAATGTACATAACTGAGAGTTTACCAATTTTCATAAAAAAGTCAGATTCTAGTAGGAAAAAAAAACAAAAGTTATGTATTAAATATTTTGCAAAAATTTTCGTTGTTACTGATTTTACCCAAAATATAAATAAAGTCCCTCAATGTGTTCGGCGTGATTGATCGACGTTGATTAAATTTACACTGAAATCGATGTACTCGCATGATATTGCTTTCACAGCAAATCACAAAAAATTTATGATGTTGAATATTTGAAATTTGCCAACCCTACAAAATATCAAAAGTGATAAACTTTGGCGTCTGATGCATAAACATTTAATAATGTATCTAAAGTTTGTAACGATGACAATTATGTCATCATCATCATCATCGTCACACCACTGACTATTCCACTGCTGGGTTCGGGTCTTCCCACTCAATTTATGTGGTACAGACCCATCAGAATTGACCAACTTCACACTTTTGAGAATATTACGAAGAAGCTACGGGTGTAGGTTTCTGCCCGATGGGCTCCGTCACCAAGCAAATAATAATTATTTTTCAATACGCATATTTTTCTGGTAATTTTTATAAGCTTTTATTTAACTTGTAATGTATGTACCTATGTTTGTCCGGGTGGAATTTGCAACTGAACTTTAAATCAGTTCTCTTTAACCGATTGAGCTGAAAGGTTATACATGCTTATTTTGGATAACAATGGTTGCTTAGTTATTCTTAATTCCATTATGGCGGAACATCCAAGATGGCGGACTAGTTATTTTTTCTGCGGTATCACAGTATGGCTATCAAACGAAAGGGCTTGCTGAGGAGAATACGAAAACTAATACAACGTCACATTAAATCCAAAGCTTGTTTAAAAAAAGTTTTTTTACCATTAATTTATTATGTATCCGTCAATCGTCAATACGGCCAGTAAGGTCAGTTTATTCATCCTTTATAGTTTTACCTTCTTGAATGAATTAATTGCAGAAGACAGCGATATTTCTAATTATTATATTATTATTTTATATCATAGGTAATCCATTCCAATGAGTATGTGTGTACAGACGATGTTCACATAAGTCGTCGTCCAATGTCTCAGCCGTTTTGATGTGTTGCTACAGGTTATAAGATTCGAGTGATCAATCTCACTAAGCATACACATTTTTCGTAAAATGAACCTGAATAATAAATATCGCTGAATTACTTTAGGATACCGAAAAACAGTAGACTATTTGAGGAGGCCTAATTGGTTATTTAAGAATTGAGAAATTTTCCGTTTACCAACTTTATTACCTCGCAGAGAGCAACGCGAAATCAGCGTAAAGTAAAACGTGGGTGGAATTGCGTATTATACTGACTTTGAAGTCTTATTGCTACCCGAAATTGTTAGGTGACCCAACCCTTAAAGTGATGTAAGGTTTGCTAAATGATTATAGTCCTGAAATTGATTTTCATTATTTTCTGTGGTGTTTCTATAAGATGTTTGAATGTAGGCATAATGTCCATAGCTGTCCCTGCATTTGAAATCATAGTGAAAGCTATGGAATAATATTACTCAGTAAATGTATTTGAATCTAATTCCGTCATTGTTATTCTGTCGTGCTGCCATGTATGAATAACTTGCTGTTGACATAGAAATCCTGTTAACTAGGACCCAATATAGAACATAGACGTAACATAACTTCAAAGTTAGTAGACGTAATAAACAAATGTAAATATTATTGCGTAGCCATAAGAAAGCAGTTCACTTTGGCAAATTAGTATGAAAAGTTTGATTGCTATTTCCTGCCACATATTTCGCTGTGATGAAAATTGGAAAAAATATCTTCGAACGACTCGTATGCAGTGGCAAATGCCACCGTCTCTCAACTAGGTAGACTGAATACCTAAAGAAAACAAGAAAAAATTGGAATCACGGAGCTCAATATAAGTCAGCTAGTGGCACAAATAAGAAAAGCATGAACGCAGAAGATAAGTTGTAGACAGCCGAATAATTGGAATAAATAAATATGTCCTTTGCAGCGCGGTTCTTTGATAGGTTGCCTGGAAAAATCGCTTCGTAGCGATAAGGCGTTTTCTACTTCTTATTTGATTAAGAAATTAATTTGTATGTTCTGTGGTCTGCAAATAATAAACTGTTAATCTATATATTTTTCTATCTATCGTCCAAAACCCGGTGTGTTTTTTTTACTTTTTTTGCGTCAATATTCCCCTCACTTTGGAGGCCTTGGGAGATAGTAGAGTAATGCGTCTGGCGCCCGTAACGATTGGACGTGATTCATGAATTAGGCGGAGATAGCTCGCTAGGGAGTGCCCGATCGAAGGATCAGACAACCGAAAGGATGAAACCATAAACCGATGCGTCTCCCGAATGAAAAATTTACATAGGTTTTTCGTAATGATCATTTCGATACGATTGTTAGAATAGTCTGGTTTCGGTAAAATTTTGTCAGAGAAATTTGCAATATTTTGTGTTAGGATAAATTATTCTTTAGCCGTTATTGAGCATAATGTCTCCACTGCGATAAAAATTTAAATCGACCACACAGGTCGTATATAGCTACCTTTAAATAACCTCACTTAGCGGTAAGGTTTCACAAAAAAAAATTGTATAATAAATATTATCACAAGGTCATTAATATTATTTCTGGTACTAGTAGTACCACCATTTTGCTTTTTCTCTTTTCTTTTGATTAACAACGCATTATAAGCGATACACAAAAGGTAACTTGCTGATGTCCATGGGTGACGATGGCTACTTACCATCTGGTGGATCGGCGACTCATTTATTAAAAAAAATATATTCTTCCTAATTGCGTTCTCGTTTCAGTTTTATTAAAAGCAAACTGTTTACAAAAAGGGAAATATTACATTAGTCGCTCTTTCTCCGTGACAAAAAATTTAAATTAAATGAGATAAGCCTCTTACATCGATCAGTCTACTGACGCAAGAGCCCTTTAGCGTCTCTCATTACTCTTTTTCTAGTACTCTTAAATACCTACGACCTTAAATGAGGTCTAAAGTAGACCTAAAATATCACACTTGTGTCTGTTCGGTTATCTGTCTGCATTTCGTACCATTTTTTCTTTGAAATTTGAATCTTCTGGACGGAAAACACATGTTTATTTATAAAATTACACAGACATGGTTAAACTTCAACGTTAGAAGACATGGAGGTAAGTATGGCATTGTCAGTAAGTAACATGCTTGATTGAGCCTAAAATAAAGAGTTTACGTTGCTGACAGTGTCCAGTCCAGGCACACTTAAGCGAAAAATAATAAGAGCTCCTCTCATTCTAGATTATCTTTCCGTATAAAATAAGTTCTAAAAACTGAAGGCATGCAGTTAAGGCAATCATTCCTGGTCAAAGTGACGAGGGTCGAACGCTTTTTCATCACTTTCCCATTCAATTACTCTCATTTACACAGCCGCTAAAGATTTTATTTGGCGGGAAGCAACGAAGTAACTATGAGTAGTAGTAGTAGGAATAGATAGATAGGAATAGATGCTTCTCCGACTGGGATTCTGTTCCCGTTATCTTTGGTATTTATCATTATCAAAGAATACATAATAGTATATCATTATATAGATATTTAGATACACATGTATATCTGCAGTAGCCTAGTGGTTTGAACATCGTCATTGTTGAAGCCTGAATACTCCTCAATTATATTTTAACTTCCTTTAGTTATGGAAAAGTATTGTAATTAGTGAAGTAAACTTCTTCACCGTCGTAAACCCAATGTGTAAGAAGTCTTTCAACTACACTACACTACACTAGGTAGTGTGGTGATTGACTTTACTTCAACCATAAGGAGATGGGTCCATTTACTAGTTGTATTAAGTACAATAATTTTGTCAACCGGTAGGCTTTACAGAGCCAGTTCCAGACATAATTAAAAATAATGACAGAAGGGAATAAAAATATAAATGAAATCCATTATAACCCGTGCCGAGGCCGTTAGTCAAAATACAGATAAGCCAATTAACTAAGTCGCAAAATAAAGTCATGAGTTTATGTCCCTCGCGCAGTTACGTAAAGCTTCAGTGCCGGTTGTATTTGCTAGATATTTTTACGTATTTATATCCGTTATTGTAACAGCGGATAAATAGGTTTTACGAATAAATGTACAACTATAAAAAAACTTGTGACTCTAACATTAACCATCCCCTCAATTTTGCCTTATAAGTTGCCTTTTATTAGGATATTAATGCACTGACAACTGATACAAAAAATAACTGCTACGAACTTTATTCCTCCAAAATTCATTACTTTTACAAATTATTGAGTAATGAAGATTCAGACACCCAGAACCGGCTACGCGTTAGCATTAATTATGTTAAGCATTGCTTATAATAATTAACCTTGTCGGGAGCAACCTGCGAAGCCTCAAGTAAGCAACATTTTGAAACGGGTATTAACCGGATAAGATAATTAAGTAGTTACCCATCTCACGGAACATTTAACCGCCTGGAGATATCTTTGCACGTAATTTGTAATAATTAAAACCTCCTATGATACAATCTGTTTGAGTTTTTTGTTCATTGTTTTTTTATTCTGTTGAAATATGTAAAGATGCATTTTGTTTTATACATATACGGCTGAGTTATCTCATTGTTGGACACAGGAATGATTAGAAGGCTGAACTTGTATGCAAATATTTCCTTATTTATTTATTAATTACAGTATGATTACAGTATGACAGTATTTTCATACCTGTATGTCAATATTACTATTAATTAGTATAAAGAAAGTGCAATAATAATTATCGTAATTCTGCAACAAACAAACAATAAAAATGCAAATTAAGAATAAAAATGCCTGGAGTCAGCACTAATAGTTTTTGTTTACGTGGCATCAAATTACAATCATCGGATTTATTTCTTAGGGACGTCATGATAGCCGCGTATGAGGGTTATTGTATTTATCTGATCCAAGAACAATAAACTTAATAAATGGTAGCTATTACTTACATCATGAGATAAGGGTTTCCTGTAAAAAATAGGTATTTGTTTGTATCAACATACTTTCACCGATAGGGAAGAGATATTCTCCTGTTTCAGTCACCAGATGTTGTTCTCTCTAAGAAATATTACATCAATTTGGCCGCTTAGAGAAAGCTGGAAGAAAAATTGATAACACTAAAATTGACAGGGTGAAAACTCGAAGAAGACTTAAGTAACCGGGCATTTTATTTTTTGTGTTAAAATAGGTTAATAGGTTATTTAATATTAATAATTGTGAAATAACTTGTCAGATAACTATAAAGCATAATATTATTATAGAAATTATAATTATAATATAATAAGACCTTAAATTGAATATTCCAATGATTGCAACGGTTTTATTATAATTTTAAATTAATTCTAACTTGTATAGAGAAATTTCGCGGTAAATTTGAAAATTATAATATACAATTAAGAATTCGAAACGTCGGTGTAATATTGTAATGAACTTTAATGCGCCTTGGTTGAACGATAAACCCACCTTAATATCTGACAATAAAGGTGACGTCAGAATTGAAACTAATCTCATTTGCAAGACGAGCGAAATTTAAATTCTGTTGTGAAATTTTAGATTAAAGCAGACAGACAAAATCAATTTCAATGTTAATTCTAATTAGACTTGAGCTTAATAACTGTATTTAGTGGCATTTATCTTTATTTCTTACAGTGATTTAAAATTTTAAAGAAATGATAATACAACATTTTGTTTTTTGACTTACTTACAAATATAAAAATCAAAAAGTCATGATTTTGGTAGCCCTAGAAGTTAAATTAATTTTACAAACTATTGTTGAAAATAGCAGCTATTAAAAAAGCGAGGAACTTTTATCAGTGATCCAGGGCCTCTCAGGGGATTTATTTGTACTCATTATTAGCTTTTAGAACAATACACAAACTTCCTGAAATACTTAGAAGGAAAATAAGCTTAATAAATCAACAGTGACTTTAATATCATTTATTTTTCATTCAAGAAAACACGTACAACATGTAATCGAGAAAAGAAAATGTGATTCGAAGTAGAATTGACTGCGGAGGCTGCAATGTGTCAACGGTTGGAATCAATTAGGGAATTCCGAGTTCTGCTTGTCCGTGCCTTATCGTTGCGGCAAAGGGATGTTAATAGGTCAGGAAACTCTCAAGAGACATGGGGGATAAGCGCTATGATTAAAGCATTTCTTAAATCCTCTTCACTTTAGTGGTTAGGTACAGCAATACATAAACATCTAGTCCATTTATGACCGCTATCTATCTACCCATTATCTCTGGTAATTTTAGTAGAACAAGATAAATACTAAAGCAATGATGCATGTGAATTTTTGTCACTTGTTTGGTAACTTATTAAGGGTTATGGATAGATAGAATGTTGGGAATGGCCGTGTCCCTTGAAATATTTTTTATGTGGAAATAACCAAAAAGGAGAATGCGGTCCACCTGATGATAAATGGTTCTGTTTTATAATACTCGCGTCATTAGCACTTCAATAACAAACAATAAGGAAAGTATCAAGATGACTTAGGAATATTAGTTTAATTATAAGAAGCCTGCTACTTTCTGCTTAGAATATCGTAGTCATTTTTGTTTTAATATATACGGAAAATTGAGCGAAAACATTTCTCCTATTACGTTTCTATTCAACAAAATTATAATATCATCGTAGCTTTGTCACGTCTTAAAACTATTGTTCCTCTTTCATTGCATTTGAAACGATCTCTGTACTACTCTGATACGGTTGACATCAGATTTGGTCACAAAGCGCTGGAATAGGGCTAATAATTTTAGCCTTTGTCTCCCATATAGTTTCACTATTTCGATAAAGTTCTGTGTACTGGCTGACTGGATAGATATTCAAGTTCGCGTTCGTTTTAACTGATATTGTTGGAATCTTTGATAGAACTATTAGTCAAAGAGGTAGAATGTATATATTGATATGTTATTTACAATTAGTGAAATTACAATAAGTAAAATAGACCACGATATAAATGATAATATATATTTATTTAAGCAGTCTTTATTTCTTTCCATAGAAGTGTGCAAATAATTTTTAAAATTCGCAATATAGTCTTAGCTAAGTGAAAAGTGTATAAAATGAGAAAACTGTGTTAAAAAATCAAGGAAAAGTGTTATTATTGTGAAACAAAGTGTATAATTAACATTTAAAGTGATAAACAATAACATAAAAACAACAAAATCATCAACAATCCAAAGTCGTGTACCTAAACTTACTACAAAATTTGATCACGCCTTATAAAAAAACGCAAGAATCACAAAAAACGATCAACGTAAGAAGCTAAAATAATTATAAACCATACAATGATAGTTGCAGTAATCCGTTAGAAATTTAAAATGACAACAACAAAATCAAGGTCAGTACCATTGAAGACTTAATAATTAGAAGATCACTATCGCCATCTAACATCTAATACAGAAACAAACATCACATCACTCGTGGGGTGTGATCAACAACGCCATCTAGCTAATCAATTAAAAATCAATTTACATGCAATCAACGACCCACTTAGTGCTATACTTGTAAGATGGCGCCAGGATACTCTTGCGCAGGTTGTCAAGAACCAATCGATGAAAAACAACACCTACAATGCAAAGCCTGTGCAGATAAATACGATCTGCAATGCGCAAATATCTCAAAACATAGATTTGAAAAACAAATGAATAAGCACGACAAATCGACATGGATTTGCCAATTCTGTCGCAGTAAATTGCCGAAAACGGATAACTCAAATACTCCGATTCGTAATCAAGCAAAATTACAAAACACATCACAACAATCTTCACATCTTCCCAACGACGACACAAACAATATTACAATCAGAAAAAACCAACGACTGCACACCAAATCGACACAACAATCAGACGAAGAAAGCAGTATGATAGGTGACACTTTATTGGATACTGACACATTATACACACAAACAAATCAAGAAGTACAAAACATGTTGCCCCAAACGCAAATTATAATTAATGAAATAGAAAAATTGTTAGATAAAAAACTGGAAACAAATAGGCAGTCAATAATACCGGAATTAAATTTAGTAATAAAAGATGAAATAACAAAAGCCCTATCAAGAATGGAAAACAAATTAATGCAATCAATAAATACATTGACGATGGATCAAAATAATATCAAAAAAGAAATAAATAATTTAACTACAAGTATAAAAGAAATGGAAAGTGAAAATAACAAACTAAAAATATCAATAAATAAATTAGAAACTCAAATCTCTAAACTTGAATCCGATAAAAAAAATGAGAGCATAAATACTAATCAGGTAGCAGAGAATAAAATTTTAATTCTGTATGGACTAGAGGAACATCAATGGGAAAATGAAATAGACCTACATAATAGGGTAGTTTATATTTTTCATCAATTTTTCGATGTAGATTTAACGGGTTACATAGAAGAAATGACGAGATTGGGGAAACAAGGCTATAGGAGGCCCTTACAAATAGAACTACTTAGCAAAAAAATGAGAAATTATATTATTAATAATAAACGTAATTTAAGAAATACTGGCTTAGCTATCTCTGAATTACTTGACCACAAAACAGTTCAGGATTTGAAACGTTTAAGAAGTTCTATGATCGAAGCGCGAAAAAGAGGACACCACGCAGTAATTAGAGGCCGTACTCTCTACATCGACGGGATGGAGGTTCAAACAGACAAGATACAGGAAAGCAGCAAAACACTCGCCGAAGAGTCAAACCATTCACATTCATATAACAGCAACGCAACTGCAATAAATCATCATCGAGAAAAAAATACACTCCACCCCGGATACTCAAAAAACCAAACAAAGCACAAGCTACTACCATCACGTAACTATCCCTTTCGTAAATAGCATAAAAATACTGTTCCAAAATATCCGAAGTCTAACAAATAAACGTAATCTTGTAGAAGCCACATTATATAATGAGAAAGAATTAAAAATTATTTGCTTGATGGAAACTTGGATTACTGAAGAAAAAAAAGACCTATTATTTCTGCAAGGATTCACCTGTGCAACGTCATATTGCCGTCGACACCACGATGGTGGTGGCGTATGCATCTTTCTGCAAGACGATATCACCTGTATTGAACGCCTTGATATTTGTAATATGTCAGTTGAATTTACTATTGAAATTTGCGGAATCGAAATTTGTAACCTAAATCTAGTTTTAATTGTTTTATACTGGCCAGATAGTAACAGAAATTCTGATATTTTTTATAACCAATTAGAAAAGCTTTTGCAATTAGTTACTTTAAAAGACGCAAAAAAGAAAATATTATTAGGGGGAGATTTTAATGTAAACATGTTGAAAAACACACTACAGAAACAACAGTTAACAGATTTAATGAATAGGTACAACTTTAATCAACTAGTAAACGAACCGACTAGAGTTACAAAAACCAGTGCCACTTGTATAGATTTAATATTTTCAAATTTTCAAACAAGCACCAGTAACGTAATCATACAAGAATACGGGCTTTCGGATCATAAAGGCGTAACACTTACTATGACACAAACACAAACGGAGGAAAGAGACACTTGGTACATAGAAAAAAGATTGTTCACAGACAAGAACATTGAAATATTTAAAACTAGTTTACAAGAAACAGATTGGACTCAAATACTTGACCCTAACAAAGACATTAATTATAATTATGACATGTTCCATAACCACATACAAACCATTTTAAATACACACATACCTATAGTGAAAATAAAACTAAGAACAAAACAAAAAAAAGGATGGTTAACACGCGGCTTAAGAGTTTCTTGTTCTCATAAACGATTATTAAAACTTCTAACTCAGGAAACAAAAAGTCCTATCCTTCATAACCATTACAAATTATATGAAAAACTTCTAAAAAAAACAATACGCAAATCTAAAAAATTAAACTACATACAAAAAATAAAAAGATCTACAAACATTACAAAAACTATGTGGCAAATAATAAAAATAGAAACAAATAAGGTATTTAAAAAAACCAAAAAAAATTTAAAACTAAAAATTAAAAATAAAATCACGGAAGATCCCATAGAAATATCTAATAGCTTTAATAACTTCTTCAAATCAACAGGTGGCTCAGAAAATACCAATTGCATGGGTCGACCAGTAATTGATATGACGGAAAATTCTATGTACATTGGACCTATAACTCAAAATGAAGTACTAATAATTATAAAGAATCTCAAAAATAAAACTAGCTTTGGCCATGACGATATACCCCCCACTTTAGTCAAAAAATGTGCAAAAGAGATGTCTCTACCTCTTACAATATTGATCAATCAATCTTTTTCAGAAGGAATTGTTCCAGATCAATTAAAAATTTCCAAAATTATCCCAGTATTTAAAAAAGGTGACCAAACAGATTGTACGAATTATCGCCCAATAGCACTACTGTCAACCTTCTCAAAAATTTTCGAAACTGTAATGGCGAAACGCCTCTACTCATTCTGTGAGAAATATAAAATCTTAGACGAAAGTCAATACGGTTTTCGGAAAAATCGTTCAACCACCGTGGCGGTATTCAAATACATAAAATATGTAATAGACTTCTTAAACACAAAAAAATATGGCGTAGGAATATTACTAGACATGAGTAAAGCTTACGATCGAGTAAATTATAATATTCTTCTAAATAAATTACGAGGAATAGGGGTACGAGGAATTGCATATGACTGGTTTGCCTCATATTTAAAAAATCGGATCCAATATACCGAGATCGAACACTACGACGTACACTCAGGTAAAATATCTAAAGTAAAATCGAAATGCGTGGAGGTAACAAAATCAATACCGCAGGGTTCCGTCCTAGGATGTATTTTATTTCTAGTGTACATTAATGACGTTGCAAAAAGTACTGACACTCCTAGTGTTTTATTCGCTGACGACATTTCTTTGATTCACCAATGCTCAGACGATTCTAATCTTAACGAAAATTTAAAAAAGATATTAAATGACGTAAATACTTGGTTAAACGATCATAATTTAGAGATTAATTTTACGAAGACAAAAATAATACAATTTCGACCCTATCAAAAAAAACCTTTACACATTGACTTTTCAATAGACAATAAACCAATAGAAAATGTTGACAACGTACGACTCCTAGGACTTATTATCGATGCGAACCTTAATTGGAAAGCACACATCCAAAACGTGTCGAACAAACTAGCCAAATTTACTTACGCACTTCACAACCTAAAAAGAGTAACAGATCTTAAATCAGCAACAGCTGCATATTACTCCTATGCTCACGCTTGGCTCCTATACGGCATAGTACTTTGGGGTAACAGCACGGACGTAGGCAAGTTATTTGTACTACAAAAAAAATGCATAAGAATATTAGCAAATATTAATAACAGGGAAAGTTGCAGAAAGTACTTCATCGAATTCAAGATCCTTACACTAACGTCGATGTACATTTTAGAATCATGCAAATTTGTACGAAAGCAATACACACAATTTACACTGTCCAATGATATAAACGAGTACAAAAGACGTCGCAAAAACAAGCTGGAATTGCCGAGATCCAATTTAACATTACACAGCTCTGGTCCCTATTCAATGTGTGTTAAGATATATAATAAAATACCGGAAGAGATTCAACAGATAGAATCCTTGACAAAATTTATAGATAATCTAAAAATCTTCCTAATCAATAAATGCTATTATACCTTAAAAGAATTCATGAACTGACATATTATAAATATACCTATTTACGTGTAAAATTATTATGACAAATAACTATAAAATTATATTGTATTAAAATTGTATGATTTTTAAATTGATAATAATTGTTACTATTTTATTGAAATAATTAATAATTAAATAATAAGAATATTGTAAAAACGACATAGAATATTGTTAAATTGTTAATATGCCACGCCCTAGCAGGGTTCATGCTCACTATGTATAAATATTTAAGACCTATTCTATTGTAAGCATGATGCATTAAAGTACTTATGACTTATGACTTATGACTTATGAAGTATTATTATATAACACTATAAGCTAAGAGGTGGAATGAGTACGTTCTAGAAGGCTCTAAAAAAATATTCATGTCTTGGTTATAGCCATTTTTGTATAATCAAACGGTCTTAATATGAACAGGAATAATTTCAAAGAATAATAAATTAAATAGGTATAACCTACTCAGTAAGTTGTTATGATAAGATGGTCAAGAAACTTGTAGTTATAAGTGGTAACGTATTACCACATAATATAAGGTACATGTAAATACCTACTTGTACCTTTCGTGTTGAGAAATAATTTTCCTTTGTGTTATAATCTGGCATCGTCCCAAAGGTTAGCTGGAACAAATAGCTATGTAGTGATAAGATCATCTCGTTTAGACTAGTACTTTTCAAGCATATTTTACATAACAAATAAAGGTGAGTCTTAAAATATGTAAAATACAATCGATACATAATTATCCTCTTAAAAAAGTCTAGACTCTATAGAAGTCTTTCTTGGATAGAGTACTTTCTTGAGTTTAGTCCAAATGTTATATATATATATATATATATATACCTTTAGACAAGCAATTCTTGTACATATATTTATATATATACGAGCATATTCTCAGAATCTCGAAAACGGCTCCAACGATTTTCATGAAATTTAGTATGCAGGGGGTTTCAGGGGCGATAAATCGATCTAGCTAGGATTTATTTTTAGAAAATATCATTTTATCCGTGATTTCTCGCAATGAAAAACTGCTACAATAGACTCTTCCTGACATCTATTGGCGAGTAGCAACACTAAAGCTACTTCAGTAGATGGCGTCCGAGCAAAGCTCGGTCATCCGGTACTAAAGTATAAAACACACACAATAACCATTTTTATTAATAGTCATTTATTAGTGAAGCCTGTCTGTCTAGTTATTACTACCACCCTCTTGTTTGAATAAGCTGCCGAAGCACTTGTCGTGGTACGATTGGGGCTCATGAGCCAGTTCTGTATTTCGTCTCTCTTTTTTTCTTGACAATACTTCAATGCTGCCTTTTTTGTTGCTGACGTCCATGGCGACGGTGAATACTTTCCATCATTTGGCTCGTTAAGTTTTTTGTTGGCTTTAAAAATAATACAACTAAAATTTTTATTTGTGATTTAATACTTCGATATCATACAATTAGAATTGATGAATGATCAGAATTTCATACAATTTCTGTTTCAAATCACACCAATTTTTGCATCTAAAGTTTCAATCAAAACCAATTGGAACCTGAATGGCTTGACATCAAATTGCAAACGAGTACTTCAGTTTTCCAATATTCTGCTCGTATATGAAATAAAAGGATTAGGTAGGAGATATTTTCTTGTTTCAAAATGAAAAATAGGTTTATACCACATTTATAGCCGGCAAAGATAATTATTTTAAAGAACATCGCGTTTCCTAACGGACCAACTACGACCGCACAACTAGTGGTACGGCACAACTAAGTGTTCCCATCGGCACAACTATGTACAACTCAGCACAACTATTTTACTATAATCATTCCTTACGACACAACTAAGTACAATCGGATAATTACGATTAATAAAAACCTCTTAAGACATTAAATATGATGTTGGCTACTTATGTCATAAATTAAATAAGAGAATTTTAAACGTCACTTTATGTCATTTCCCATATTAAAGTGAAATTAGCTCAAAAATATTCGTGTAAAGCTACATTATTACAGACGTACTACAGAGTAGGTACTTAAAAAGTTTAAATACTATGTTTTACTAGACATGTCC
Organism: Thymelicus lineola; assembly: GCA_963932265.1. NCBI lineage: Eukaryota > Metazoa > Arthropoda > Insecta > Lepidoptera > Hesperiidae > Thymelicus > Thymelicus lineola. Next base: position 12,842,846 of record OZ010693.1, on the reverse strand, counting down.
TCACTAGTAATATTCGTCGATGACAATGTTCTTAGCCATTAATATTTTTGTGTGCATATCTCCTCCCTATCCATCTCCCGCTCCCGCTCCCTCTTCCTCTCGCTCTCCCTCTTACTCTCCCTTTCCTTCTCCCGCTCCTGCTCCCATCCCCTCTCCATGTTACAACTATAACTACATGTTTTCTGCCGTATCGGGGCGGCTTAGAATACTAACCCCAATCCCACGCCAGATGGGTGTCGTGAAAGGCGACTAAACTGAGGTGTCAGACAAAGGGACGTTATATCCCCAAAACTGTTCACCGCTGCGTTGGAAGACGTGTTCAAGCTGATGGAACGACGTGGCATTAACATCAACGGCGAATAAATCACACACCTGCGATATGTAGATGATATAGTCATCCTCGCGGGTTCCCTGGAAGAACTTGGTACAATGATCGGGGACTTGAACAGCGCCTCACAACGGGTGGATCTTAAGATGAACATGGACAAGACGAAAATCATGTCGAATGTCCATGTCACCCCGTACCGGTTGTTGTTGACGGCGCTGCTCTCGAAGTTGTAGACGAATACAATTACCTGAGACAAGTGATCGAACCCAGTCCAACTTCGAGAAAGAAGTCACTCGTAGAATTCAACTCGGATGGGCTGCGTTCGGGAAACTGCGTCATATCTTGTTGTCCAAAACACTACCTCAGTGCCTGAAGTCGAAGGTGTTCGAGCAATGTGTGTTGCCAGTGATGAAATACTGATCCGAGACGTGGTGCTTTACTATTGGCCTAATCCACAAACTCAGAGTAGCGCAGCGGGCTATGGTGAGGGCTATGCTCAGTATTTCTCTACGTAATCGCATCAGAAACGAGAAGATCCGTAGACGAACAAGGGTAGCCGACATAGCTCAAAGAATTAGCCGGCTGAAGTGTCAATGGGCTGGCCACATAGTGCGAAGGACCGATAACCGTTGGGGAAGAAAGGTCCTTGAATGGCGCCCACGTCTCGAAAAAAGGAGCATAGGACGTCCCTCGACCAGGTGGACTGATGACCTGACGAAGACAACGGGCATCCGCTGAATTCAGAAGGCTCAGGACCGGTCAGTGTGGCGCAAGTTAGTGGAGGCCTATGTCCAGCAGTAGACCTCCAAGGGCTCATGGATGGATGGATGGATGGATGGATGTCCATGGGCGACGATAGCCACTTACCATCAGGTGGATCGTCAGCTCTTTTGTTGGCTATTTCCATAAAAAAATAAATAAAAAATAACAATTAATTTTTGTTTCTACGTACCTATAAGCTTACCTGTTAATTTTCACATTTCTGAGTTCAAAAATGACTAAGTACACTTTCTAGTTGTGCCAATGGTAAAACTTACAATTAGTTGTACCATATCACTAGTTGTAGTTGGTCCGTTAGGAAACCGCGATTAATTGACAATAATGTAGTTGTGCCGTTGGGAACACTTAGTTGTGCCGTATCACCAGTTGTGCGGATTTAGTTGGTCCGTTAGGAAACCGCGAAGAACATAATTTATCTAGACGACTAATCTAATTATACAGACGGCACTGTTAATTTATCTTATTTATTTAACATACATACACATATACATACACACATACACAGCCTAAAACACTCTCGACTAAGAAATCTTTTAAACAAAAGCAACTGAATCAAAATCGGTTCATCCGTTCGAGAGCTACGATGACATGTAAACAGACAAACACACACGTTAAACTTATAACACCCCTCGTTTTTGCGTCTCGGGGGTTAACTGTTCTAAATAAGGAAAAAAATCACTTTTAAAAAAAGGAGGTATATCGAATAATATTTTGATTTGGCTAAGATCAAAGAGAAATATAATATGTAGCGTTCATAACAAATGACTAAATCGTAAATGTAATCGACAGCGTTACTACAGCGTTAGTCTTTGAAGTCTTTAAAGACTTGATCTGATAATATCTGAGTTTTTGTAAAATCCGTTTTCATGACAACCATATGTAAATTGATCAATCCACATTGAAAAATGTCTTGTAATTAATGTAAACTATGCTTTATTTTTATATAAATACACGTATTAAGTCAAATATTCATCGCTACGTTTTACATTTTAAGGAAACCTTATACAATCATTTTTTATTTCTTATTTTACACAGCCAAAAAGAAAATTTCCAAGAAAACAGTTCATCATTGAACGTTAACTGGAAACATATCGCGATGTTGGCAACGTACTGCTCTCCTAACCTTTTCACGCAAAGATTGTATCAATTTCCTGTACGGATACGTAAGCGATGCAACGGTCTGTACCAACTACCGCTCATGTGTGAAGCGGGTTTTTATTTCGATTTTTATTCATCGCGTTTAATGCTGAACGTTATATGCCCGTATTCAAAAACAACCAGTGAAATTTTCCAATGTTTGCGAGTGCATAGTGTCATTAAAACCATTTCGTAAACAATACCTGAGTGAAATCCATCGCTCTTTTGTCGAAATTGATAAAGTAGCTGCCGAGCTATTTTACTGAACGAATAGTGTTGCTTTGAATTATATTTATCTATTATTTATTTATTTATTTTTGCAACACCTAAATCTAGGGTATACAAGGGCAAAAACTTAACTAACTTAACTAACCACTAACCGTTAACTAAACTTAACTAACTAACTTAATTTATTATTGTCTTTTGTATTTGTCAAATGACAAGAGAGAAGTTTGCTGCATCAAACGGACCAATTACAGGGTAGTATACAACACTATCCATCCATTCAACCAAGTACTATTAAATGTTTTGTGGTAATACTTAAGTTTCGACTGTGAAACAGAAGGCTTGACATGTCGAACGCACCGAGAAATAGCGTTCTTTGCATAGCTTTGGTTCCTTATTTAGCTAAGTGTTGTTTCTGAATACTGGAGATAGACATGCTGGTGCTATTATTGTAGTGATAACTATTCCAATCTATCGATTAGTGTCATATTTAGTGGTGGTACTTTTTCTTTCGATTAGCAACTCTTCGTTGAATTCCGTCGAGAAATAATTTTGTTATGTTCACAAAGTATCAGAAACAATGTTTTTAAAGCGGCTCATACATTTTTTGTAGTAGATTTGATTATGGCGGTACGTCGTGATGATTATAAATAAAAATAGATAGATACGAGTAGTAGATAATATAGAATATTACGTAGATAATCTTATTTGATCTTAATTTTACTATCTGAATAAATGAACGTGTACAATGTTCAGAAAAAATGTATAATGACTTCAAAACAAAAATTAGACACCTTAAAATACTTTTAACACAGCACCTAAGGAAAAGTAGTACTAAAATGAGTTCCCTTAGGCTTAACACGCAATACGGATTTTCACTGCGCTATTTTTCCCACAAAAATCTGTGAGATATGAATATTGTATGGAGCTGTACGCACTTGCGAAAAAAAATCGTGTTGGTTATGATTCAGTACGCGATTTATAAACCGTCAGAAAAAAATCGTGGCAATAAAATTCGCAATGCGTGCTAAGCCTAATAAAAATCACTCGTATTGTAAATAGTTTTGTTCAACGAACAATAGTATGCACGAACGTATGCATTCATAGAATCGAGAACATTTCATATAAAACTAGCACAAACACGCAGATATAAAATTAAATAACGCTGAAAAGCATTTCAGAGCTAAAAATGCGAAGCAATACACCTTTGTGAATTTCAAGCTATTTTAATTAAAACGATGCTTTCAAACTCCCCTAACTGGAGCTTTATGTTATGGTACTAAGTGACCTAGTTGTGAAAATTCACGAATTGTGTGTTAAATATTCAACAAAAACTTTAAAATATCAAATAACTTACTTATACCACAGAAAAAATAATAGTACTTATAACAAGTACAGAAGGCGAACTCCGCAAAATCATTTAAATAAATAGCGACTCTAGCGCCGATGCAATAAAGAGTAATTCAGGTCACACAGTGCTAATCAAAAACGTGTAATGAGTTGCTTTCCTTTCTAACACTATCGCATATCTTCTCTGGCAATGTCAGGGCTGTCTTTTTTGAAAGAATAAAATTAATCTGAAAGTTTAGTTACAATATGTGTCATTGATTACAAACGTATACGTAAACGTAACGTACAGCCATTACGAATTTTCTGAATTAGCCAGACATGTCGAACGCGGCATGTTCTTGTAACGTCATAGCTAAAATGCGGAGTGCGCCAGGCCTGGTTATACTTATAATAGTATCCAGTTGATGCTCGCTTTAATGTACTTCTCGGTTTCCTTTTAAAACTTTAAGAGATAGAAAAATCTTTGTTGCCGACAAACTGGATTACAGTTTGGCAGAAATGGAAATTTGGAATTTGTACACACAAATCCCATTTCTCCATATTTAAAAAAGTGTTCAGTTTTTAGAAATAAATTATTAAAAAAAGGATTTCACTTCGCTTCTGCTTACCCTGATATTCGCTACTAAGCGATTTGAAGTCTGAATCGCACACGGGATGCCCTTTAGGATGCTCGCCACATCTACTTCTTGAAAACAGTGAGATAAATTCTGCGCAAAGAGCTTCGGAAAAATTGTCTTCTCGACTGAACCATTTCACGTTCGCCCCTCTCTCCGCGTGAAACTAATGGTCGTAGCACACATATCAACTCGTAAACGGAACGTAAACATATCAACTCTTGCATGTCAGTATTCTTTGTATGAAACTCCCTACTGTAAAGCACACTTATCGGATTCGTAACGTAATCGCCTCGCCTCGAGACAATCTCACGAACCGCGGTACGGTGCGTGGACGACTTGTCGTACCCGCGCTTACGTCTCACCGTACGCTATCCTTCGACTTTCAGTTTCTTCGTGCACGCCCCGCGCCGCGGCTACCGCTGCGTCGGCGAACTGCTGTCATTCGAGCCGTAAGCGCGGCGTCGCCTAGCCGTAGCCGAGTCGACTCGGAGCTGCTAGTCGGTTGGTAACGCGCTTACGTTAGGTTGACGGCGAGGCGATCCGGTGACGATCCCTTTCCGAGTTGATATGTGCGCTACGACCATGAGGCTGATAATATGGCCTACAGCAACTGGTAAGATTTGGCTATTTCATATCAATAAAGGGGTTATATTTGTTGAGTTCTCAACCACCTATATTACCTATTAGTATAAAGCTAAATACATGACTTATAAGTTCGGTTCTCGCGTAGTTTTCTACCCCGCATGTATTTTGTAAACTGTGGAATGAACATCCTGCATCGGTGTTCCCTCCAAATTATGACATGGGGTCCTTCAAGAAGCGGGTCTAATGTTTTCTTCGGGGTTGGCAATGCATCGGTGACGCCCCCGGTGTTACTAATATCAATGGGCGACGGTGATCACCTACCATCAGGTGAACCGTCTGTTCGTTTGCCTTCTTAAAACTTAAAAAAAATGTTACGGGTACGAAAGTTTAAAACTTATGACGACTGTATAAATTGTTCGAAATTATATATCGTTTAAAGTATTTCTATATTAAAACATGAAACTTTCAAATAGTTGAATAGGTATTGTTTCACGGTATATTTCCACCGTGAAGGAATTTATTATTCAGTAATTTCATTGTTTCGAAGTAATTATTTGTCGAGCGTTAACACTTGGAAATTGTTTAGATACTTGTTATAGTAACAACGACCAACTTTATAATGTAACTTTAATAATATACACAAAGTGGGTGCTGTTATTTATTGTGTGTATGTTATAAGTGAATTGAGGTGATAGAAAAGTAATTTTAATTTCACGCATTGATCAATAGTTTTTGTTTAAGTAAGAGTATGAAGTTTAAATTAATTCAAACACGTATTTTTATAGCTGAAATACGGAGATACTTGTAAGTGAAGAGTAATATCGTTTATATTTTCAAGTAAACATTTACGAGGTCTAAATCTATGTCTTCTTCTTTTTGCACACTATCACGAGAATATCGCAAAATTGCGTTCCCAATAGTTGTCCTCTAGTGTGGCTAAGGCTACGTAAAATTCATCCACTTACCGTTTGCCGTTAGAGGTCGGACAACACAGTGCTACACGTAATCTGGTTACAATAAATAACAACCCATTCAACTTCCCACAGCAGCGTTATTTCGCCTCATTTTCGTTTTGTTTTCAAATTGGGAGACGAAAGTTTTAAAATAAAAATTGTATTTCACGATAGAAGTTTTATGAATTTTTCAAATTTTTGTTTCGTTAATTTGTCCCGCAGCTAAAAGTTTTACAACTAAAGTATGTATATTAAGTAGTTAGTATTTTTCAGCGAAACTTCCTTCCTCATTTCTGATTTATAAATCCAATTATGACTTTTATTGCAATCTTCTGCTAAATATGGCAAAATTATCTACAGATATTATAATCCATATTCAATCGCAATATATGCGAAATATATGTCCACCGTTTGACTAGATTAATACATTAATATTCACGTGATTCTGACGAGAGGAGCTTAACATAGTATGTAGTTATAGCGTTAACAATATTTAAACAATACGTATAATATATAACATTGTGTAAAATCGAACTGCGATCAGTCGCGCATTATTAGTTGGACTGCCGTTTAGCAAACACGTCTTAAGTATTATGTAATCTTTTATTAGCGATATCCAACTAAAAACCATATAAAGAAAATGGTGTAAAAGTCACACGCAAGTCATCATAGTCAAGTCATATCACTGACTACTATTATACTCATTTTCTCTTTTACACGTCACCGCAAATATGCTCTAGAATAGTGAAATCCACGGTGCATCTATTTAAAGAGGAATTTATGTACCTAACTACGAGAGAAGAGCAGAATTAGTATTTCTGGAGTAATTTAAATCAGCCGGGCTTTCACGACTTGCCTTGTCAAATCTTATAGTGCCGGAGGGAACACAGGAATGGCTTTGTGTGTTGCACTCCAGAAATCCTACATAAAACATACTAGAACTACACTTTGCAAACAGTAGTTTCTATCACTAGTACAAGAATCCTGTATAAGAGACTACGTCAGCTGATAGCCGTATGAATTATGCAGTAGCTGGCAACAATCCATCCGGTTATTGGCTTCATCCTTATATTTCCTTTTTATTTGATCCCGGCATTGTTAAGCTGAGTTGGATGTAAACATGTGGATATTTTCCCTATATCAGTGATTCACCGTCACTTTGCTTACAATCCTTTCGTTCAAATTATTATAACATTATTGTATTTCTTTTATTATGTTAACTCATAGACGGACACTTTGTTTTATATCACACTTACTAAAATATATACTTTTCTTTCTTTTTCTTTAATAGTACTGCACCTGAGACTAATATACAAGATATATAATATAATTATTTTTGTGATATTTTATCTTTCACAAAGAGATTTTGAAACGTTAGTAGTATTTCTAAATCTATCTAAATGCCGTCTATCTCTATGCCGGTAAAAACTAAAGGGAATAAAGCATCTGATACCTACTTTGTTTTGTATCAAGATCGGAGCTCTCTTGTGTGAAAGCAGTGGAAGTGCAAAACTTCGACAGTTCAGGATTGTACAAATCCTTAGATCCCAGTAGAGGACGGTTTTAGGACCAGATCTTGTGACAATACGAACTTTGTGGATCGAACAAGGGATTTATTTGGGCTTAGACATTTCAAGCAATAACATTGCTTTAGCGTCGAATATGTAAAATAAAGGTACATTGGCTTTAATAGAAGTAGCGATACGACAAAAGGGTCCTACCGCTCGATAAGCCACGCGATTTATTGGCTACTAATACGAAGAATTTGTTTCTAAGAATTTATTATTGCCACAAAGCTCTCGCTCAACATTACACTGTCTATTCTCTTGTGTTGGTTATATTTGTTTTACAAAAAGTCATTATTTATCGTTTATTACTTACATTTTTGTTCCTTGTTTAAGAACTACAGTGAAAAGAAAATTATTATTATATAGTTACTCGTATTTTATGATGATTAAGCTACAAAAAGTAAAGAGCTTGATTAAACTCTGGTATTGATTGCTCATTTCTTTTTATTTTTATCTTAAATCATCAAGTCAACATTTACATTAATTCCATGTGAAATTTTTTAATTGTTTATTCGTTTTTAATATTTTTACTGGGGTTTTAATTAGTATTGTACCTACTATATTTGAAGAAAATTCTTTCATGACAGAACTAATAGATAGTATCTTTATTATGAAAAGATAATGGTTGATCAATTAGGAATAAAAATTTCTTTAAGTATAAGCAAATTTAATTTTTTTTTATAATTTTTTTCTGAAAGTCGTACTATAATAAATAATCAAGTATTTATCATTGAAGTATTATTACTAGCGTATAGAACCGACACCGTGAATACTATGTATGTCCCAATGCATTGGCGCCACGTGGCTTCAATCTTCAATGGATT